>JAYRBT010000001.1:20936732-21000942 GCA_036023395.1 Myiotriccus ornatus
TTATTAATGTGCCAACTGTTCCTAATCTTTTTCTTTAGGTTGTTCCTACAACAGAACACATAAATACAGAGAAATTGAAAGCCAGGGAACAAATTATGTTTTTTGAAGAAGTACTTCTGTTTGAAGACGAACTTCACGATCATGGAGTGTCAAGTTTGAGTGTAAAAGTAGTAAGTACTCAGAGGACTATGCAAGATGCTTGGTGACTCATTTGGCTAATAAATGCAAAATGCAGTCGCTTTTTGCATGTTCTTCCTTCTGGGATTTAGACTTGAAAACACAAAGTTCTTTATCCTTGCTGTTAGAAATACAATCTTACTGGAAAATATGTTGTTTTGAAATCTTTGTCATCTGTCACTTGCTGCAGGGAACAATCCTTTTCCTCTTTCTGCATCCTGCCTAAGGGTCTTTTGAGGCACTGTCTGCCCTACTGTCCAGCCATAGTTGTAGCAAATCCACAGCCCAGATTTTGGCTTTACTACTGAAAGCTCCTCATACTGTCTTTCACTGTGAATATGTGATGTAGATAATTGCATACTTAAAGTATACCTTTGTAATGTGCTGAATGGAACATCTTTATTTTTGCAGAGAGTTATGCCTTCCAGCTTTTTTGTGCTGTTGAGGTTTTTCTTGCGAGTTGATGGGGTACTTATCAGGATGAATGATACGAGGCTTCATCATGAGGTAAACCCTTATTTTCCGTCATGACTATTTTACAGAGGTTCCCTTGCTGTGTTACTTTCATAGACCTGCTGATACTCCTCTAATTTAATACTGATGTTTGGGAGCACAGAGTTTACCTGAACTGAACTTTCATTTGTCTTTTATTGTGGTGGTGCTGAACTAGCAACCAAGTGTGGATGCTGTGGAGGGAGGTGTTACATGAGCAGAGTAGGCTACTTCTCATGTGAAGTAATTATTTAAATACATATGACAGACACAGATTAGAGAAGGAAGTACAAGAGGAAAAATAGGCAACAGTAAATAGTTTGATACCGTTCTTCAAGTAAATTATTTTTGGCTTGTCTAATAGAATTAGACTGCAAGTGTTAACTTGGAAATAACTGTCCATACTCCATTGAGTTCTGATATCTCATAAATAATACAGAATGTTAAGATTTAAGTGGTTTGGTTGGTCTGTCTAACTCTATTTGTACTGATGGAGTAGTTCTAACTGAGTAAAGATTAACAAGTGTATTCAGTCGTAGCATTTTTTTTTTTATACATGCACACAGAAAGATGATTTTTGGAAAAGAGAACATTACTATCAACTTCCTCTGTCTCTGTGAATTTGAACATACATTTCTGCTCCCAGATGAAAATCTGTGGTCAACCGAATTCAAATGCTTACTAAATTCAATGTAGTTTAAATGCTTGGCTTGCACTGATACCAGATGATAATTTTTTTCCATTAGGCTGACAAGACCTACATATTGCGAGAATACACATCTAGAGAAAGCAAAATATCAAGTTTAAAGGTATTGTATTTTTTTTAAACTTACTTACTTTTTTCTTTCTGTCTGCTTTTTTGTTTTATGGTCAGCATAGAAAATACAAAGTCATTCTTTGTTAGGTTTGGAATTGATAGAGAGGAAAAATCTTTCTACTTATGCAGCATTTGTTTTAGGAATTTCAGGGTGGATTTGCATTTGTAAATACTCAGATCACATGGCAAGAGATGGGATTGGGTTACTTTTTCTTCTTTTGAGTTATCAAGATTTTTTATTAATTTTTTATTAATTATTTTTTCATAGAACTCTTCAGGCATAAAATCAGATATTCCATGTCCCATGATGCTCAATTTCAGGCCTGGTTGTATGCTTGCAGGTAGTGTTAGGGATTCAGTTTTTCTCAAATAAGAAGTAAATTACCTTCAAACTCTAGGAATAACTCGGAACAATTTGTGGCACATTTGGAGTTGCAGCTGTTGATTTTTATTCTTGACCCAGCACCTTATCATTCATATTCTTCTAACTTTCCTTCTCCCTTATTTTTCTTTCACTTGTAAAAAGTGACTAATGTGTTGCTAAACCTTCCAAGGGAATATTTTCAGAAAATGCTTTTTGTCTTGTGAGGAGAGGGGTCCTGTATAATTTCTTAACAATATATGATCCCTAGAAACAGGGCTAAATCCAGACATGAGCTTTTTGAATAGTTTTGTAATTTTTGAAGTATTAATCAGTGATCTAGGTTTTACCTCACCTCATGTTTAAAAATTATCATCTGTGCTGTTAAGTAATTTTTTCTGCTTGTTGTTATAGAGGGGAAATGCATATGGCTTTTCAGTTCCCTAGAACAGCTTGCATAGGTAAAGCAGAAAAGATTCCTGCTTCACTGAGGTTTGAAATAATTAAAACAGTGGTATGGCTCCTTGCATGGTAAGGGTAGCCAAAGTGCAGGTTGCATTTGAATAGCTCTGGGTGCGCTTCTTAAAGAACGCTGTTAGAAAGCTTGGAGGTTATTTGTTCAGTATAGATTTATTTTTTTCCATCACGTGTCTTGTACATGGTGAAATTTTCTACAGAGATCTCCAGAGAAAGATACTGATTCACTTAATGAAGCCACCTTATTTCTTAAAATATGAAATTAAAATCCAATGAGTTTTAGTATTTTATATACATGTCTGTGGTGAACTTCATAAAACTAAGATACATGTTAAGATTGATCAATTATCAATTGCTAAATACAAGCAATTCCAAGGAGTATATTGCAATGGCTAGAAGACACTTTGTGGCCATCCTAGTCTCATCTAGAACTAGAACCTTAAAAAGACTGTTACATTCACATTTTAAATATATTTTTAAAAAACATTGTAGCTGTTTATGGATGTCTCTGACTTTCTTGTGCTCTTATAATCTGCTCCTTAAAAATGTTAAATAAGTTTCCTTGGGTTACTGATTCACATGAGGAGTAAGACTGTATGTCTATTTGAAGTTATAAGGTAAATTTTAGTAATCCTACCTGACTTCAGGTGTTTTCACCAGGTAAATTACAGATTGTCTGTAAAAGTTTGGGTTTGTTGTACTTTTTTTTCCCCTTCCTTTCATTCACCTGGTTCTTATAAAATTTTTGCTTTTTAGCATGTTCCACCTTCCCTGTTCACGGAACCTAATGAGATCTCTCAGTATCTACCCATAAAGGAGACAATCTGTGAAAAACTAGAATTCCCAGAGAAGCTGGAGCCTAAACCAGAAGCATCACTGGAAACCATGTGTGTTAAGTCTAAATAAATGTGACTTTATATGGACTTGAAGTAGACTGGATGATGTGATCACGTATTCGTTTCCATGGAGGGTGTTTCACTAATAGTGGAATGAAGAATTTGGCTAATTTTTCTGTAGCCTTGAGAGAAAACATTTCAAGCAGGTTTTGCTAATGGTGTTTTTTGTTTTGTTTTGTTGGTTTTTTTTCAACCTCTATCTGGAATTGATGATAAGCTGGTGATGAGTTATAATTTTCAATGGCACTGGAGAAATGACAAAAGTCTGGGTTCTGTTTAGTTCACCAAGTAGGCAGGAGTATTTTCTGGACCCTCTGCCATTAACACTTTTATGAAGATTTTGTTATTGCTGCTTCAGATATTAAGAGATTGCTGGCATTGTAAAATTGATATGATTTATTTTTATTGAGAAATCATCCACAGTAAAAAAAAAAAAAAAGAAAAAAAATTTCTCTGCATTTATTTTGATCTGACAGTCCTAAACTACACATTTTGCTTGGCTTCCCCTGCTGTGAGCTGATAACCAACTATGTTACTCTTCGTAGTCTCTGATCCAGAGTCTCACCTCAGAATATTCATTTCATCTGAGGATAGGTTTAGGCATGGGGGAAAAAAAAAGGAATTTGTTTGACACTATATAAAGGTAAAATGACTTTCTTTGTGAGGCAGTTTAATCTGATGTCAGCCAGATTTCTCTAGGCAGTTCTGGAGAATCTCACTTAGGGTCTGGATGCTGCTCTAGTCACATACTGTGTTGGAAATGCACTGTTCTGCATTGACCATTTTTTTGGATGCACTGAATGGTACCCACGTGTGATGGTTATACTTCCCTGACAAGCAGATTGCCAAATTGCAGCGTTGCTTGAGGCTGGGGAAGACAAGGGTGTTTAGTCTGTAATCCCTGAAGGATGCTGTGTTTGCAGTTTGACAAATGAGATCCTGTATGGCCTTAAAAGGATGCTGAAGTGTTCCAGATAGGTAATTTTGGTTTCTTATAAAATTCTTTAAGTTTTAATATCAATAGCAATGGGATCACTTGTATAGTATGGTTTTAACATTTTCTAGATTAAACTTAAATATTTGTATAGCTTTTTGAAATCCTACAGTATTTTAATGGTTTGGCCTAAGAATGGGGCAGCTGAGCAGGCTCGTCTCGGTGTACTGCTGACTCTCAGTGCAAGAAGCAAGTCACTGCAGTGAAAAGCAGGCTGTGGTTTAAGGTGATGACAGATAAGAATGTCTGTGCATTCTGATGTCTTGGGGGGTTTGTTTAAAAATGTTAATATTCTACACTGCATGACTTAATAGAAACAACTCACCTCAAAACCTGGTATTCAACCAGATCTTCGGAGAAATGATTTTCACGTAGAGAAGACCCTGAGGTTTTTAGGAGAGAAGACCCAGTCTACTGCCATCTAAGGGACTGTTTTCTTGGTGTCCTGTGTCACTGATTTACTCTAACTACGGGGAAGACACTTCTCTGTGCCTCCGTTCCCTGTATGTAAAAATGAGAGTTAATATATGCCTACCTCACAGAGAGCCTGTGGGGATTAGTTTGTAAAAAGTTATTGATTAGAATTTATTTTTTTTTTCTGAATACACCTTCAGCCTTATCTTTGGAATCCTTTGGAAAGGATTACTGCAAAATATCTTATGATCCATAGGATAAAATGAGTGAGGAAAACTGAAATTAACCAGTCTCTGAAAGAGATTGTCACCTGGACATGGTCTGTGTGACTGAATTTATGGCCACTTTGAAATAGAGGTGAGATTCTCTATATTCCCTATTACAGTCCTATATTCTGTTGGCTTTTTTTCATCTTCCTGCATTGTTTCCTAAAGATTTTGATGTCAGGGTAAAGAAGGGTGCTGCAATTAAATGCAGCATGGAAGTGATTAAAATTCATTTGGTGATAGAAGATGACTTGAGTCCATCCTAATGATAGAGGTGTACAGGGAAGGAGTGAAAAGAGAGAGAACAACAAATGGGGGTGAAGAGGTATTTTTCTGGTAGAAGTAAATCATAGCACTTAATTTACTCTAAGTATATATTATTTTACATGCCTTAAAACTTATAAAAACACACTTTAAAACTGGTAATGACTGAGAGCAGAGCTCATGTAGTGCTAGCATGAAGGAAACTATATCTGCATTAATTAATTAAAACTGTGATTTGGGTTTGGTAGTGATGCTAATGTAAGCTCCATTGGGCTAAAACCTGCGGGGGGGAAAACTCACGGAGTGGACAGCGAGCATTGAAAAGGGCACTCTGCATGTTTAGCTTATACTGTGTATTTTATCTTGTCCATCATACACCCTAATCTGTGACCTGTTGATAGAGTTTTATTGAATGGGCTTGTATCCTGACTGTGTAGATATGTGATATCTATCTATTTTGGGTGCATTTAAGTGGAACCACACCTATTGGGGAAATCATAGGAACATGTTTAGGAAGTTGCAGTTACTACAAGTTCAAAATTGGAGCACTTTGTGACTTTCTTGTGCCATGTAGATTACCAAGAAGCAGCAGCATAAGCTAGCATACCGCGAGCTTGCTGGCACAAAATTTCCACAGAAAAGTACCACTTTGGATAAATAATTTTAGAGGGAGAGAGCGGGGGGGGGGGCGATTCTCCAGCTGTTTTTTTGCAATTCCAATGTGGCAGTTTATATTGTTTCTTGTATGTTGCGAAATAAAATGTACCAAATGTTTTACAGTTTTGTTTTTAACTGAGCAAAATAAACTGAAATAACTACTTGTGATGCTGAATTTTGCCTGCTAGTAAGATGTTGCATCCACGTGCCTTCGTCAGGAGACCGCTCTGGCTAGTTACAAAAATAAAGCGGAGACTCTTTCAGACCAGGGTAAGAGCCACATTAGTGGGAGCGAGATGAAGTCTGCATCACTGTTTCTATGAGCTTTGCTATTGCCGAGTAATGGACGCGAAAGGGACGGGAGGAGATGGGATACAACCACATCCGGACTACATCGCCCGTCAGGCCGCGCGCCGCCCCGCCGGCCTTCCCGTACCTGGGAGCGCAGGTGGGCGCGGTGCCTGCCGGAGCTGGTAGTCCCTGGGGAGGGGAAAGGAGGGGAAGGGCAGGGCAGCCGGGCTGGCCGGGCGGGGAGCGGAGCCATGGACAAGCTGAAGCGGGTGCTGAGCGGCCGCGACGCGGAGGAGCCGAGCGGCCTGGCCGAGGTACCGCCCGGGGCCGGGGGTGTGCGGGGACAGCGGGGGCGCCCAAACAACCCCGTCCCCGGTTTGTTTGGAGAGCTGGCGGAACAGCCCCAGCGGAAAAGTTGCCGGTGCCGGCGATCGCGGCGTGGGCGGGCGGGCGGTGCCCCTCCCAGCCCCCCTGCCCTGCGGGGACCCCGCGGGTCCCCAGCGCGGGTGGCGGTCCCGCCGCATCCCCCGCGCCTCCCGCGGGCCGCGGGAGAGGGTGCCGGAATAGGACACAGCTCAGCGTCCGAGAGGAAGTTTGCACACTTGATAGGAGGCAAGGTCTACTAGTAAATAAGTTTCACTTTTATTTTTCTCCTCGTTTCCAGGTTATTGATTCAACTTCTTTAGGCTGGGGCACCCGAGTGAAAGGCTTCGTTGCGTGTTTTGCAATAGGATGCCTATGCTCGATCTTGGTAAGGACTTCTTTTGCCGCATTTCCCCAATTTTCTGAGTCTCTGGGAAGACGTCTGACTCGGTTTCAGTTAGATACACTAAGTCTTAACAAAAATGCTAATAAATACGACTAACTTTTTTATGTGTGATTCTGCCATTTGGATGTAAGGTGTTTTTAAAGTTTCTTTTGTGATGTGATATTGCTGGGATATATTTATTTTTCAATTTAAAAGTTATTAATTTCCACTCCCCCCCCATCTCTCTAATATTCCTTTTTAGGGTAGTTGTCTGCTATGGATACCAAAGAAAGGGCTGATTCTCTTTGCAGTGTTTTATACTCTGGGGAATATTGCGTCTATTGGGAGGTAACAATCTTTATAATTTAGTTCCGTAATAAAGATGAGAAACAAAAGCAGAATGATAATGCGTATGTGTTAATAAGTGGTAGAAGCTGTTGCGTTTGCCTGAGATTTGCTTTTGTAGATAATTTTCTTGTTGAATTTTAAAGCATTTTCCCAGCTGTGCCCTGAAATGGTAAAGGAAATTTTAATTTTATTTATTGTAATTAGTAATGCATTCAAGGTAGAAGTTACTCATCAGTAAAGAAGAATCAAACTCATGCTTTGAGCACTGAGGTTTTTTGATTTTGTTGGTTCCTCCTTCCCAAGTTAAAAATAATTCTTTGCCATTTTACATTTGGTAATGTTCTGTGTGTTTTGGTGAATATATTTGGGGCAGTCTTGTCTGTCAGGGCAGGCATATTTGTTAGGACTTCAAGTTTCCTGAAGCATAGCCCCCCAGACTTTGTGACAGACACAACCTTCTGTAATTGAGGAAAC
Organism: Myiotriccus ornatus; assembly: GCA_036023395.1. Classification (NCBI taxonomy): domain Eukaryota; kingdom Metazoa; phylum Chordata; class Aves; order Passeriformes; family Tyrannidae; genus Myiotriccus; species Myiotriccus ornatus. The sequence goes on from JAYRBT010000001.1 coordinate 20,944,409, forward strand.
TTAGCATCATGTTAGAAAGTGTAAATAATGGAACTGAAAGTAATATACTAATGAGGCAGAATAACATATTTAAGAAAGGAATATCGATTTAGATAAAAGTTTCACCTTGTATAATTCGTACAGTATCCATCACTAGGGCCCTAAATGAGGGCTGCAGATCTGGTAAGGGATCAGAGAATGGATCCAGGCCTGAAAACAGCCCTTTATACAGGGGAATTGAGCTGGATTACCTGGCAATCCATGCAGAACCTCTGTGGATGGCATTCTTGAAAAGCAGATTTAAAAAACATTTTTGAAAAGCAGGTTAAAAAAAGCATCTGTCAAGAATGATCTAACTGGAGCTGACCTTGACCTATGCTACTAACTTGATAGTTCTGCTCTGCTTCTGCTCTGTTGATTTTAACTGAACAAGTGTGAGTAAAATTAGAAATACTCTGCAGAAAGAAAAGCAGGAATGCATTTTGTCTCATATATTCTGTAGTGTACTTATGTCCTGCATTACAGCAGACAGTTTTATCTTATCTAGTTTAACTTTTGTCTTTCTTACCTCTGTATTCATCCTAGTTTGTTTTTCACAGCACTCTTTTTCTTATGGGACCAATGAAACAATTGAAAAAGATGTTTGAGCCTACACGTTTGATTGCTACTATTGTTATGCTAGTAAGTATCAAAGGAGTCAGCTGTAACTCATGCAAACTTGTGAACAATATTCATTGTAAAGTCCTTTCATATGCACTGATCTCACTATGTCTCAGGATGTGTTTGTGGGTGGTGTTTGCTTTTATTTATTTTTTTTCTTTTCTTAAAGCATCAAACACCCTGCAAATCGGCTATAGTAGAAAGGTAAGTGTAGGGCCAGAAAACCACCAGCTCTATTACAAAAGACTGAGAGGAAGCCAGATGGTTATGCTAAATGGGCTTTAAGGGTCTGTGGCTGGTGTGCGTGTACCATGCAAGTGCTTTTTTAGGGTACTTGAGGTCACAACATCATATTTACACAGTTCCTAAAAAATGATAGATGGGAAACTAGTCTTGTGGACATTGTTAGATATTTTATTTTTCATAATTTTGTCTTTTTATATTCTATCTGATTTGCTTAAAAGAACTGTGTAGATATTTCTACCTTGATAAAATCGTCTATTGCTGACAAAGCAACGGAGGGAACTCTATGCTGTGGTCACCTTGCATTAAAAATACAGGAATCATCACAGCTGGCTGATAGCTTCAGGTTTTGAAACTTGTATGACAGAATGAAATTGCAAATTCCATGTTCAGCTGAAATCAGCCCTTAGAATTATTTTTATTTTCAGAAGATGGAAATTGTACCAAACCTACTGTGTGTGTCTGTGCCTGGAAGTTGCTGCTAAGTTTCAGACTTAAAGTGAATGTTGTTTTGTCTCTGCAACTTTTCGCATTTTCTCTTGGTGAGTCTAAAATCTGGAAGGTGGTATAACTTGCATGAGACTGTCCTCCCATTTTCAGTCTGAATGTATTCAGAGTGTTTGCTTGGCATCAGCCCTTCCTAATTTCTCTTTAAACATCCTGAGATGCTGCAGAGCTTGAGAAATTGACTGTGCATGCTTGCAGATCCAAGCAAGAAGCCTACTGCGTGGTGTACGTGTTTTATATGCATTTAGGATGCCTGAAGTCAGGAGAATGCCTGGAATGTTGTTCACTGGAATAAAGCCAGTTGTTAAATGTATGATGCAGTATTTAGAGCAGTATACGAATCACCACCTTAAAACTAATGGAAAAATTACATTTAAAGTCAATTATCATGGGTGAGGTGAAGTGTATTATTTCTTTGGAACTGCGTGTGTGACTGTCTTGAATATGCAGTACTATAGCTTTGTTTTTCCCACTCAAGCAGAAAAATGTGCATTATAATCTCTAGTACCACAGTGGTATATGTGTATCTAAGGGTGGTAGATGTTGATGAAGGAAGATGAATTATCAGCATCTATCATGAGCTGTTGTGCCTTAAATGGAAAATGAAAACTTTTAACTAATAGGCGCCTTCTGTTAAAACTGAGGGTTAAAGCAGAAAATAATCCAAAATGGCATAATACCCCCTCAATATTTTTACTGTAGTAAAGAAAGACTCAGTGCAACTCTGAAAAAAGAAAAAACACTGGTTTGAATGACTGTGCTGGACTTCATATATATAAACAGGAGAGCTACTAAGTAATAGCCCAAAGTTCTTGAAAGTGTATCACAGTTTTCGTTGGTAAACATTAAGCAATGACTCACCTTCAACCCCCATGGTAACGGTGTAATCATCAGGAAATGTGGCACATACAGAGGCAGAAAGACTCTTCAGGTACAACTCTAATCTTACTCATGCAAAATGATGTAGTGTGTGCCTATGACACCAAGAAGTGTGTGGGATGAAGTAGGAAGCCGCTGATGTTCCTTTGCAGCCACAAAATTATTTTCTGGAGATACCAGGCTGATATTTCCTAATTGCTTTAATTCACTTCAGAAATGTAAAAGCAAGATCATTTTAAATATGAGGAACTCCTATGCAGGATTGGATAAAACGGTGAAATTATGTAATCCCTTTCTGTCTCTGTGAAGGAACCTGTTACAGTGTTACAGTATCTATAAAAACTGGAGTTGTTTCTATGTTTAATAGAAATTCTTTGTTTTCTTCTAGTTGTGCCTCATACTAACACTGTGTTCTGCTTTCTGGGTGAGTACCTAAATCCTATATGTGTATATATCTGGAGTTAATATAACTGGAGTATACTTTGAAAATAAGATTCTTACACTGTTGTCTCTGCTGTGTTTCTTCCCTCCTCCCCCCTTCTCTATTCCTTCAGTGGCGTAAGGCAGGACTCGCGCTTCTTTTCTGCATCTTACAGTTCTTTGCCATGGCATGGTAAGTGATTTCCTCCTCACCTGTTCCACTTCTTATGCACCTGACATTGGTAGCTGAGTGGATTCTGACCTTGCATGAGTTAGAGGGAAGGAAAATTTTTACCTTGTCATTCTCCTAGATTCTGGGCAATGCGTCAGTGAGGAGCTGACCTGTTCCCACCTTTTGATCTCTCACACCACTTCAGAGGTTTTATAGATGGAGCTCAGGGCTCCATTTCTGAAGGAAGTTCCTTTGAACATGTTTAATTTCCATGAACTTGAAGTAAAACTGTTTTTTTTCTTTCCCTTTTAAATCAATTTGTTACTTACTACCTGGTGTTCCTCCTTTACACTCTTCTGAATTTGTCTTGTTTGGAGACCCAGCTATGCCAATCAAATTGTCAGTGTTCTTCATGTTAACGTATGTTCTGTGCAAGGTCACTGAACTAGTGCACAAATTGATATGAACACATAGCCAGCTTTCAAGACTAATCTTGCCTGTCTGTAGGTGTTGGAGCATGAAGAATATTGGATACAGGAGAGCTGTGTTTAAAATGCTTCCACAACATGCCCCCCTATTTTGCCATGGTGTTTCGCAGCCTGGCTGGGCTAAGATGACTTGCAAGGATACTTATTCCTGTTGCTCACAAACTCAAAGCTTCATTTTAGTTGTGTATCTTTTAGTTCAGAGTATCAGAAAGGTTGTTCTTGTTTGTGACTAATAAAATCTGACATGAAGAGTAACTTTCAAAATATTTCTTCTTAGGTACAGCATTTCCTTCATACCATATGCAAGGTGAGCTTCCTTACTCCTTTAATTTTTATCATTTAATTAATCCCGCAGAAGATTGCTTTATAGCAGCATTGTAGTGTGTGGCTTTAGAAAATTTTCCATGGTGTAGGAAATCCACGTAGTTAAATCTAAAAATAAAACTAAACAACTTCTGTAGTGCGAGAACACAGGTAAAAAAATATGTGAGTCTGCTGACCACATGCTGAACGTAAAGCTTGCCTTTGGAACGCCTAAATGTTGGTTCAAATGCTACTAAACAAGTGTATTCTTCTGTGTACCTTTTTTTCCCATTCTCCCCCGTGAGCACTGTTGTGTTTGAGCACACAGTTTTCTCTCCTGCCCCATCAGCCCCACTGAGGCCTTCAGTGCCTCAGTACAGCCTTACAGGTGTCCCTTCCACTGTGGGTGTGCAGGTGGACAGTGAGCAGACCCGCTTGTCTCTGTGGCATTTGTGCAGTCATGCAAATTATGTTAGTGCAGTTGACCCATGGCCAGCTGATCTTTACAGTCCTCAGTGTCAGTGTGATAGGCAGCACGGAATGAGTCTCATCAAGCAGCGTAACTGATGTGACTTGGTTTTTTTCTCTCTCCTGCCTGTAGGGATGCTGTGAAGAAATGTATTTCGGTCTGTCTGTCCTAACAGGAATACCGGATGCTTCACAAAGTTCTAGGAATTTCTAGGTAGAACTGTGTTAAGATCACTGTGTTGTGTAGTTTCCCACTTCTTAAACACGTGCCTCTCAGCTTGTTGTTAGAAGCTCCTTGTGCTACATCCAGTGTATGCAATTGCTTGGGTTTGTAAGCAATGGTGTCTTGATCACAGGGTGCTTGTGATCAAATGAAATTCAGTCTGGCAGAAGAACTGGGCAGAAATCCAAAATTTGTTACGATAATTCTTAAGTAAATTCATGTATTTGGTTTTGCAAATATTTCAAAGTAATACATGAAGCCTGTAAAATGAAGACCTTGGCTCTGTTGGGACTGTGGCATTCTAGGCAATTTCTTTTTAAAGAAAAAGGGATTACATAATTTTTCAAGAAAAAGAAATTTCTTTTTTAAGAAAGAAAAATTTCCTTTTCAAGAAAAAGAAATCAGTTGCAAGTTGATTTCTTACTGACAACTTGGTGTTTTTTTTAAATAGCCTTATGTCACTAATCTTTGCCCTGTTTGTCTTGGATAACAGAATACTGGTATTCTTTCTTTTCCTGTCTATTTGGCAAAATTTTAGGCTTATGAGACTTCTAAAAGATTTAACTATAAAGTCAGAGACGGTTTGGGACTAACCATGAAATGTTTGCATCTTTAATGAAGCATTTAATTTTCAGTCTATATTGATGGTGTTTCCTTAAAATACGTGAAAGGGGTATTTTCATCTGTAAAAACTTGTTCCTATAGGAAATGCACTTGTAAAATAAGGTTAATTGATTTTTTCAGCTGCTGGGAACCCGAGTTCTTTGCCTTGCTTACAGCTAATGGCAATATATACAAGGTAGGGAAGCTGCAATTTTTCACACAAAGCAAGGTGCTTCTCTTCTCCCTCAGCTTTAGCACAGAAGCAGTGCAAAGCTGAGGGCCTGATAGGCAAGCAGAGAGAGAATTTATTTATGTCCTTCCTCAAAGGACAAACTGTGATAAAGGTGGATGTGGGCTGTTGTTTAAGCAACTTGGACTGGGGAGAATACATTTTCTTCTGAAATGGAAATAAGTTAAAACTCCAACATTTCTTTTTTTGTAAGTGGGATCAGTTTTGTTTCTCCTAAAACTCTGGCACACACTAGTGAACTTCCTCTGCTTTGAGGAGAAAGTACAGTTTTCTATTACCTGTCTTAGCGAAGAAAGTGTGTAACAGTCTAGCTGCCAGCTCCTAACAAATGTTGAGCTGTCAGTATCCAAATTCCAAGGCCACTCTTTTTATCTTCTGAACTACATATAATCATTTACTCCCAAACCATTGCAGTGGTCAGTTGTTTAATATCTTAGCACATATTCCATCTTCTGCTCTGTGAGGTACTGTTTAACTACTGTCACCTTTCCTCTGACCAACCTGCCTTGCTGGAGTCAGTGTTTAAGATTATGATTACCCAGTGGACTCTGGTAGGAACTGAAGCCTCTCTTGCTCCATCTACCAAGAGTTTAGTCATTTGAGAGCATCATGTTTGCATGGCAAGTATGTCCCTGACTTATACCTCAAAGATTTTAGTGTAGGAAAGACCTAGATCTACTTGGCAAGAAATTATAAGCCCACAGTGAAGACAAATAAATCTGTGGCCTCCTAAAAGTTACTAAAATCTTGAGTTATTCCAAAATCTTAAATTTAATTGTCCTTCTGATAATTTATAAAGCACAGTACCATCCAGCTGTTTGGATTCTCTAAAAAAAAATAAATAAAGGATTCCCTTTTGCAGATAATATGAAAGGGAAATTTTAACAACCTTTCTGTGAATTCCAGCTGGCCATAATTACTGTTACAAGGGCATTTAAATGGAAAATGCCACCTTGAAAACATGGCATTGATGTTGGGATAAATTAGTTATAAAGGTTCAAGTGCTAGGTCCTAGTGCTTTTTTTCTCTTCCAGGACCTGGAAGTTAGTGTTGAAATAACTATGTTGACTATTACTCGTCTGGAAAAGTAGAACTGGTTAAATGCACAAGGGAGAATGGAAATTAAAGAAAACTGATACTTCTTTTCCTTGACTAATGTAAGACAAGTATCTAAACTGATGTGTTTTGTCAGGGAGTAAGTTCAAAACCTAATTGATATCTGTCAAAGGACATGTGTTAGTCTTTTCTTAAAACTTCAATGTTTACAGAATTCCTTTGTATAGAGGAAATTGAAATGCAACCCTAATGCCTTTTACATTCCAATCTTCCTTTAATTTTTGGTTGTTCCTGAAAAAAGCTACAGGTATAGTACACATTGTTTCTGCTTCCCCTTTCCAGGAAAGTTATGTTAATTGGGATAATCAGTCCAGGTTCATCAGCAGCCAAGATAATGGAACTTATCTTGGTTTTCTTTTTCAGATTACTTCACATTAGAAGGAGTAAAAGCCTTTTGCTTATTCCTCGACTAGCTTGAGTAGGATTGTGGTAGCCTGAGTCTCTAGCAGTTCCTCTAGAAGAACAGTAGATTTGGGTGTGCTGAATGTTATTTTTTCAACTTGCATATTGGCTAACTGGAACCTTTGAGCTAGCTGTTGTGAATACAGCCACTTAGAAGTAGAAAATTTATGATACTACCAAGGTATAGCAGGTAAACTTAATTTTCTCTTTCTTTCTTTCCCCCTTCCTATCACTTTTAAAACTGTAATTCCAGCTCCACAGCCTTTATTGAATAAGAGAGAAGAACAAATCTTTACTTGACTGCATAGCACGTGAGGCTAAGCAATTGTGCCCTTAAAGGAGGGAAACCCAAGGAGAGATGGCAAAGTCACAGGGATCACCACAGTGCCACTAGGGTTTTTGTTGCCCTTTTGTGTTGTGCTCTGTTCCTGTGAAGGTCAGATAGTAGCATAAATTTGCTGTATTCTTGCCAATATGTGAAACATACTCAGGGTTTGTTGCTTCATCTACAAGCAGTTTTGATTTAAAATATCTCTATCAGATCAAAACTCTTTAGATCCTTATTCATCTATAAGTAGTTGTGTTCAGGCTGTTGCCAAGTTTAACAGCAAAAGAAATTTCCATTTTATTAAAGTACTTTTTTTTATATGATTTTTACATAACCATGGAGTAAACTAGTATATGAATGTTCCTTCTTGACTAGTTTTCAATCGAACTTAGATTATACCATTAAACCTTTTTTTTTTTTTTGGTCATTGAAACTACTTTGTTACAAGTTTTAATATCATCAGCTTTGGTTATCAGCTTGGCAGGAAGCATGGTGGGCATTTCTGAGGCTTTCTGTCTTAATGTCGTTCAAGGCAAGAATATTTGTTATCTACAGTCTACTGCGAATAGAGATGTTTGTGGCTCCTTCTTTCCCAGAGTCCTTGCTCAGTTGCCTACAGCACTTAACTCAAGACTGACTTCCCTAAAAAAACTTGTATGATGTTGGGTGCCTATCCCAGTAGTATTTGGTGTTCTACCAGGAGGTGCTTTTTGCGTAGCCTCACTGTTGATTGCCTTGTCCACTTGTTTTACTTTTTGCAGTACAGATATCAGAACCTCAACCAAGCAGCCTTAGCGTACGGTTCTAGGAAGAAATGTGTTTATCTGGCACCAGCTGACTTTCCAGCTGTAGTAGAAGTGGAAATGGGAAGGGTGGTGGTCATCTGTTCCCAAAGTACTGAGACTCTATACATCGAAATCTGGGATTTTTTTTCAGTACTTCAAAGTTTGGCTCTGTTTTATGTGATGAAGTCCATTGTGAATGCTGGTACTATCTGACATGATTATAAAGTGATGAGGTGAACAATTTCATCTCATTTAGTATTTACAGTAATGAGATTGTTCATGAGCTGTTACAAAAAAGCAAGAAATATTTTCTCTACCAAGTTGAAAGTCTTTTCAGAAATCACGTTTTAAAAAAGAAAGTGTGTTAGGCTCTGTAGGTGAATATGCAAATTTGGGGGAGGCTGCAGACTACTATGGGATGGCTTCCAGCTAGGAACAGGATGATGGGCTTGAATCTATCGTGACCTGTGGGTATATGCAGCTGGTGGATGCAGCGATGCCTTTGGAGGCTCATGGCACTGTCCCTTACGAGTGGTTGCAAATACGTGTTCTGAGAACTGCCTGTGGAGCAGTGTGGGTGCCTGAAGCTCATCCCCTCTTGCTGTGTGCTCAGAGATTGAAAGAGCCTCCGGATTTCTGAGAACACTTCTTGCTTAATTTTGTACTTAATCACGTTCATGGAGGTAAGATCACTGTGCTGTTGTAGACTGTCAAAACTGAGAAGGATGTTTAAACACATTTGTCTTAATACTGATGTTTACAACCATAACAAATGCTGACCATGTTGAAGAGAAAGCACAGAAATGGTGTATTTTCTTAAAACCACGTGCCTTGCTGTGATGTGACCACTAAATTTTTCTAACAGCTGTGGAATTGTTTTGTAAAATAAAAACCAAACCCGGAAATTCCCCACATTATTTTATACTGTTACCGATTCTGTTTGCTACTGTGCATTTTCTGTGTATTTACACTGTTCTATTTCTACTTTGATAAATACCTTTTTCCCTAATGTACAACTTTCTCTGTAATGAAGTGAAATCTTTGCAAGTGCTGTTTTTTTCCTTCAATAAAATTTTCATTGCATTAAGTGAATTGTTCTTATGGTTAATATGGCATTTTTAATGATACTGATTCTCCAAGTGATGCTGAAATTGCTCTGGGTTGTTTTTTTTTTTTCCTTCTGTTTGTGTGTTTGTGTTTTTTTTTTTAAAGTTACTGTCTTGTCCTCGCTTCCTTTGCTGTGCACACAACATGTACTTCTGAGGGGAGTTTCTGTGTCACCGCTGCTGTGCCGGAGCTTCACCCAGCAATTGCATGCACCCAGACAACTGGTTGGCACAGCTGGAGTTGTTAAGGTGGGGATGATATTTTTACTCCTTCCTATTTATTTACTTCAAGAGTCAACCTAGATATGCCAACAAACTATCATTAGTCCATGCTACAGAGCAAAGAACGCCTGATACCATTCTGTCAGCAAAGACAACAACAAGCAGCATGCCTCTGAACTAAATATGCTCTGAGTGCTGATTGTACACTGGAAGTAAAATGCCAATGATTTATGAATGTGTGTTAAAAATAGTTAGAGGCAGTTCTTTTTTAACTTTCAGAAAGCTGGTCCTTTTAAGTTTGTGCTTAATATGTGTCCAAACGCTTGCTGTGGTTTGGATATTCCAAACCAATATTATTTTCTTAACCTAATATTCCTTGACAGTGTGTCAAGGCTGTGCATCATTCTGTTCAGGGTGTATTATACTTTCTCCTGGTTGACAGGCAGTTGCAGGTCTTTTTTCTTTTTTGTTTGCAAGGCTGGTGCTGAGATTTGTGTGCTGTGGGAGACTGTGTTTTTTCAGTTACCTTTTTTGGTTTTGTTTTTTTTGACTGTTCTTCTAAACAGTCTTTGTCTCAAAGCTGACTCACCTGAAATTTGTCTTATGGGAGACTCTAAAGTTGTGTTTGTAGAAGAAGCAGGAGCCTGCCTTCCTGTAATATGGAAACCTAAGGGGTTGCATTTTATGTCTTTGAAAAGGATAGAGCTCCCAAGGAATGTCAGGAGAACTTGATACATCTATGTCATATCAATCCAACTGTGATTCCTAAAAGGACAATAAATCCTTCCCATACCTAACAGCTTAGAGGTATTTTGTTTGCCTCGTTCAACCTCCTCCATAACAACAAAGCTCTTGAACTTTGCCACATCATTCTCATCCTAAGGTCTTAATACTTGAATGGTTAAAAAAAAAAAAAAAAGAAAAAGGAATGAAATCTTCATTTGAAATCCCTAAACACTGATCAGCTGCCCTCTATGGAAAGTGCATTCTGTTGATGAATGACTTTGCTCCTTAGAAATACTCTGAAAGGGTTTATCAGTTGTGCTACAGCGTCTAGTCCCTGAATCCCATGATCTTGCATTCACAGTCACCAGCATTCAAATTCAGTGACAAGACCCTTGGAACGTTGCTGTGCTAATGTCTGCCCCTTTCCCTTCTCCTTCCACAAGGTCTGATTTGCAAAAGGTATTTTATGGATGCAAAGTGTTGAAAGGTGGGTGTTGATAGTTATTTCCATCCCTTACTTGTACCTTTCCCACGGAGCTCAGTCTTGGTTGCAGTATCAGTGGGGGTACAGGTTTGTAACTGCCCAGCCATGAAGCACTGGAGATGCACAAAGGGGAAAAAAATCCTCTTTTTTTCTCACTTTTCAGAAGAAAGCTTCTGATGAATTAGAGATGGAATAGTATATCTGAGCTGCCAATCTTTGGGATTGATATTTTATCAAGTTAGCCTGGTTGAAACCCTTTTAAGTTTCTCTTGCATTCCCTTGTGGCGTCTCTAAGAGAGGTTATTCTTGAGAACTTGCTTTAAAATCTCTGTAGGAACAAGTGTGAAATAACACTGGCATAGTGTAAAAATGGTACATCAAAAGTATTGTCTGGCCAACATGATTTCATTGCAGCTCTGAAGGGCTGTCAGACCAAAAAGCTGGAGAAGGACTGATGAGAGGTGGAGAGGTGCTTTTATACAAGGGCATGTAGTGACAGGACAAGGGGGAATGGCTTCAAACTGAAAGAGAGGAGGTTTAGATTAGATATTAGGAAGAAACTCTTTACTGTGAGGGTGGTGAGACACTGGAAGATGTTGCCCGGAGAAGGTGTGGGTACCCCATCCCTTGTAGTGTTCAAGGCCAGGTTGGATGGGGCTTGGAGCAACCTGGTCTAGGTAATGGTGTCCATGCCCACAGCAGGGGTTTGGAACTACGGGATCTTTAGAGCCCCTTCCAACCCAAACCATTCCATGATGCAATATGTGGTGTGAAAACAAATATTTTATCATGGGCATGTACGTGGTTGTGTGTGAAGTATGTGTCAGGCTCACCACTTCTGAGAGAATCAAATGCTTTAACAGAGTTATACTTGGAACTCGTTAACTCTCACAGTTAACAAAAAGCTTTAACTTACACACCCCAGTCGTAAGTGCATGTTTGATTTGCTCAATAAACTGAACTTACTACTTTTGTTGGGATGTTGTAAATAGAATTTAAAAGTTCATTTGGAATCTTTTTTTTATTATTATTTCCTCTCAAAAATGGGGGCAATAATAGTTTTCTTTCTCTAATTCATGTCTGAATACATCACTGCAGATCTTCAAGAAAAAAAAAATAGGGAAAAGTATAATTATTGTTTAAAATGAACTTATTTATCAGCAGCCTGACTACATTATTGGGATTGTGTGGCAAGGTTTTAGTGAGGGGGGCCTGAAGGCATGGCTTCTCTGAGAAGGTGCCAGAAGCTTCCTTTATGTTGATAGAGCCAATCCTGGCTGGCTCCAAGACAGATCCACCACTGGGCAAAGCCAAGCCCATCAGTGACAGTGGTACTGTCCTGGCAGTGGTACAATACTGTATGTAGTGTATTTGAGAAGGATAAAAAAACCTGCACAACTGCAGCTGAGGAGATGAGAGAGAATATGTGAGAGAAACAGCCCTGCAGACACCAAGGTCAGTGAAGAAGAAGGGGGAGGAGATGCTCCAGGCCTTGGAGCAGAGATTCCCCTGCAGCCCATGGTGCAGACCATGGGGAGGCAGGATGTGCCCCTGAAGCCCATGGAGGTCCTCAGGGGAGCAGAGATCCACCTGCAGCCCATGGAGGAGCCCACACCATAGCAGGTGAATGCCCAAAAGAGGCTATGACCCCATGGGAAGTCTGTGCTGGAGCAAGGTCCTGGGAGGACCTGTGGCCTCATGGAGAGAGAAGCCCATGCTGACGCAGGTTTGCTGGCAGGACTTGTGACCCTGTGGGGGACCCACACTGGAGCAGCCTGTTCCTGAAGGACTGCACCCCATGGGAGGGACTCACACCGGAGCAGTTTGTGAAAAACTGGAGGCTGTGGGAAGGTCTGATGGAGACGTTCGTGGAGGACTGTTTCCTATGGGGGGGCCCTATGCTGGAACAGGGGAAGAGTGTGAGGAGTCCTTCTCCTGAGAAAGCCACTGGCGGGGAGGAGGCATTAAAAATCAGGAGTGAAGTTAAGCCTGGGAAGAAGTGCGGGTTGGAGGGCAGGTGTTTTAAGATTTGGTTTTATTTCTTATTAGGCTACTCTGTTTTGATTGGTAATAAATTAAACAAATATCCCAAGTTGAGCCTGTTTTGATCCTGACAGTAAGTGGTGAGTGATCTCTCCCTGTCCTTATCTTGACCCACAAGCCTTTTCTCCGCCCCTGCCCAGATAAGGAGGGGAGTAACAACAGAACAGCTTTGGTGGGCACCTGTCACCCAAACAGGGTCAACCTATCAAACCACACCAGTTTTTTTCTTTTTTCTTTCTTTTTAATTTTTCTTTCTTTTTTTTAAAAAAAAAAAAAAAGAAGAAAGGTTGATTTGGAAAGCCTCCCCTGCTCTCTGGGCTCAGAATTAATCTCAGTTATAATCTCAGATATACAATGAGGTACCATTTGAACAAGCTGCCTGCCTCACTGCTAAAAACATACCCGGTGGAAGTTATTGAAACTGTCCCCTCACTGCGAACATTAATGAAAAAGCTAATCTTCTTTAAGTCTCTTCTAGCCTAGCAATCTCTTAAGGGGCTGGATCCATGATTAAAAAACAGAAGGAAAGCAGCTGTCTTTTTATCCTTTCTTAATTATTCTGTGGTAGTTGATAGGTGTCGATTTCCTGGGAGTGTCATGGTGATGGAGGTTACATTTCCCTGTGTTGGGACTGAATGTTCAGAGGGGGGTTAGTTGAACGCTGCAGTGGGAGCTTTGGAGATGGAAAGAGTGAGTCTTGTTTTCTGCAATTTCATCTGATGATGAAGGGCTGCCTTTTATTTGGAAATATGCACCTAAAGGCCAAAAAACAGCTATCCAATGTCAAGGCAAGAAAGGCTCTTTAATTACCTTTTTTCTTGATTTTTTTTTTCTTTCTTTCTGTGTACCTAACCAGCTGGTGGCCAGGGCATTTTAGAACAAGCATAATTAGAAAGTCAAAAATAACCCCTTGTTTTTTCCTGCTGTAACTTGGTGAGTAAACTCCAGTAAGTCTTGCAGGCTTGTTCTTTCACTGCTCAGCCCAGTCCTCATGGCTTCATTTAAAATTAGGAGTCACTAAATACTTATTAGTAAATCGAAGATGATTATGGGTGTTGTGCTTGCATTTTAACTAGTTCTGACTGGCTCTGAGCCACAGGGTGTCTGATCCCTGCTTGGAAATGCCCAGCTCTCTCAGCTTGGTTTCAGGGAAAGCTTACGACATTGCAGGTTTTTTAGGAGAATTTTCTGTTCCCTCTGATGCACCTACTGATATGCTTGTCTAATTAAACAGGAGATAAGTGCTAGAGGGGTATTAGTCTTCTGTCCTTTGGCCCTGCTCTGTCCCACTTGCACTGCCGTTGAGTGACAGTCACCAGAAACACCTATTGCGCTCCTCTGTAAGTGCAGCTCCCTTTTCACAAATGTTAGAATCAGGAAGCTTTAACTTCCAGCCCAAGAAATAACCCACCTGACATCTGAGAATGGATTATTCTCAGTGGCCCAGCAATACCTACACCAGGGACATTAGTCTGTTTGTGCTTCAATTTCAGCACCTGTAGACTTGGAAAAATTAATCTTACAAGAAAGCAGGAGAAAGAAGGGGTGTTTGGAAAGCATTCAAAGTTGTTATTTAGGTGAACAGAGGGACATAATATTAGGTTTACTTCTCCTAAAACAGGTAAATATTCAAAGTAGATTTCCACCCATAACATTTTTGTTAAATGAAGAGCCAACAGTAAACAAATAACTCTGAGAATGAATCTATCTCGATTTCCTTCTGCAGCCATTTTCCATGGCAGCTGTATGACACAGAGACATCGTACAATTTCTAGGAAGCCTCATTCATGGAATGGGGTTTGTATTGGTGTGGATGTGTATTTTAAAGTAAAATCTCAGGCCCAGTTATATTCAGCTGATCATTTGCTTGCCTGCAGGCAAACTTGTTATTTCTTTGGCTATTTCTTTTAGCTTGGAAAGATATGGTAGTTGGAAAGCTCACAGTGGTGATCTGTGCCTTCTGGATATGTTGCTACATAGATCACAAATTGCTCTTAGGCTGAACTCTTAGAGCTGAAACACCCTTCCCTATGCTGAAAATAGTAACTGGGCTGTTCCCACTAACCAATCACAGGTAACTACTCTCATTTTGGAAAATGTTGTGGTTTCAGGTGTCGTGAGCTGTGGTAATATAGTTACTAAATTTGAAACTATATGAAAGTCAGGTATTTTAAGTTATTAGATTTGTGGGTTTTTTTCCCCTGTGGACACTAGACCTTCAAGCATGTCACCTTGTGTGAGTGATGACCATAAGGATCCAAGTGTTACCCACTTCTGGGATCTGAAAGTGCATTTTGTTACTGTGCAGGATACAAGCTTTAGTATGATACACCTAAGAAAACACATACATGCTTCTCCTTAGGAATGTTAGATGTAAAAAATCCAGTCTTACTGATGAAAAACTTGCTTCCCAACCCATTACTGGAATGGGTTCATTATCCATTCCTTCCATATACCCTTCCTTCTCTACCGTTCAGTCCAAGGAGTGCTTTGGGCAAGCAGTGCACTCCGAGCAGGACATCCCTTTCTCTTGCTTTGTGGTGGCCTCCATTTCCAATCCATCTTTGCTGGGCTTATTCTTTACCTCTAGTGATGCACCACTGTCTGCTGGTGAGAAAGTGTTTCACTTCCTCATTTGGAAACCCTTCCATCAACATCAACCCTTGCTGCTTTTGTGCGTGCTTTTGGTCTCCTCTAAGCTCTGAGAACCTTGAAGAAGGTAGACTGGATGTGATTTTTTGGAGGCTCTAATCCAGTATCACTCCACTTGAAGCCCTGTGGGAGAGATGGGCAGTCAGTACTTTTGAAAATCAGGCTGCTTCCCTTTTTATTTGTTTAAAGAAACAACTGTGTGTAATTGCTGAAATATTACTACTTTTATGAGCTGTTGTCTCTTTACTTGCCTCAACTTTGAATCTCCTGATTTCTGAGCAATTAAGTCTAAAAAAAGCTGTAGAGAAATAGGGCTTCAATAATCCCAAAATAACATGTCTCTGTTTTAGAACTGACTGAAAAACTGAAGATGTTGAATTGAAATTCATGCTACTTCAACAGCTTCAATTTCTTAGTTGCATTTATAATATAATAAAAATAAAAGCTGTCTTACATTGTCTCCTATGCATTTGCGGTGCCATTTGATCACATGCAGGGAAAAATTACAATAATAGCTTCTCTCTCCTCTTTGAGTATTTGGAAAGGGAAACCCAAACATAAACATATTCCATGTTACACAAGCATACTATCAGAGATGCAATTATTTTTCCAAATGCAAAGGGTCATGCTTCCAGCTACCTAAATATCCTATAGATTTTAAAGTACATTAGTTAGTTGTTCAGCAGCGAAAGTGGGCTGTTTATTAACTAGAACGTGCTATTTGACACCTGCTAGTGTAATTCAGAATGTGATCTTACTGATAGATTAAAATAACCTAGGTATTTTTGTTAGGAGTTGACAGTTAAAAGAAGAGAGGGAAGGGATTTTAGAGACTCAAGTTTGGAGGCAGGATAGAATCATAGAATAGCTTGGATTGGAAGGGATTTTAAAGATCATCTTGTTCAAACCCTTTGCCATAGTCAGGGACACCTTCCACTAAACTAGGTTGCTCCAAGCCTCGTCTAACCTGGCCTTGATCACTTCCAGGGATGGGGCAGCCACACTTTCTCTGGGCAACATCTTCTAGTGCCTCACCACCCTCACAGTAAAGATTTCTTTCTAGTATCAAATCTAAACCTACTCTCAGTTTGAAGCCATTCCCCCTTCTCCCGTCACTACACTGTCCTGTAAATAGTCTCTCTTTGTGGCTCTCATCAGCCCCCTTTAAGTACTGTGAGACTGCTATAAGGTCTCCCCAGAGCCTTCTCTTCTCCAGGCTGATTAGCTCCATTTTTCTCAGCCTGTCACCACAGGAGAGGTGATCCATCCCTCTAATCACCCTGGTGGCCCTTCTCTGGACTCGTTCTGGCAGGTCTAAGTCCTTACTGTGCTGGGGGCCCCAGAGCTGAATGCAATTCTTCAAGAAGGGTCTCACAAGAGTAGAATAGAGGAGAGAAAATACCTCAGACCTGCCTAGCTTGCATCTTCCAATGGTGCTGACATTTCTGGGAACTGAGGATTCTCTCCTAAAGTCTCCCATTCTGCAGAACATCACATTGCTGCACACCTACAGCTGTGAAGTGCTGAGGATTTGCAGGCAGGATCCTTACTCCATGTAGGCCTTGAGGGATTAATAGCAGGACTAGTTGCCAAATAAGGTACCATCAAGCTCTGGCCAACGCTGTTTAGGTAGATGATATCTCTCAGCTTTTTAACCGTGAGATCTGTTTGTCGAGCCTTATCAAATGATAGATTTAAGGTAAATTCTCTTTTAAAAACTTTGGCATACTCCTTCTTGTCTGTAAAAATACCAACAGTGATCCACCAAGTCATTTTGTCTTTCAGAAAGAATCAGAAGCACAGGAGTTCAACATGGGCTATTGAATTAAAAGAAAGCGAAGTTCTCAATAAGTACACATTTCTCTAAAAATGACCTCCAACACTACATTTTCATAATCAAGTCCCTGACTCTGTTATGTCCAACAGACCAGAAATTTCAGAGACACTCTCAGAGATAGGTGTATCAGGAGAAGTTAGGCACTCAAATGCCTTGCTATATGCCAAAGTCCAGTGTTTATGGGTCACTGGTATTCATGGGGCCTCCACTTAACCCTCTCAAATGGAACTAAACCCAGGTCTCTCACGTCCTTGTCTGAATGCTGAAGTTGTTGGACTTCTCAGTAAAATGGTGGCTTCTTTGTGGGGAGTATGTGCTGTTGGATTAGGCTTGTCGGAGACGGTCTCAGAGGGAATGCCTGTTTCAGGGATGCTGAGCAAGCCTTTGTATGAGATGGACCTTGAGCAGGTCAGCAATGCCAGGCCTCAGGCAATTAAGCTCACACCCAGCCCCAGAAGTGTGGAATCTATCCCTGGAAATGCAGCCAGAAGGAAGTTCAGCACTTGTAAGGTGCAGCAGAATTTTTTGAATGACAGTGGGACCAAAGGATGGACAAAATATGCATCAACAGTGGAATCTAGGGGTGCTACCTTATTGTACTTTGAAGCCTCAATGCAGAACAGTCTCTTACTATTACATTTTGATTTAGGAACGTGGAGGAATGAGGTTAATGCATTTATTCAACATGCCCGGTGAAAATATTTTAAGACTACCTTCTCTGTGTAACTATCTTGACTCTTACCAGCTCCTTCAGTCAGAGTCCACACCAGCATGAATGCAATTTCCATGCATTGTTTCAGTCTGGAAATGAAACAATTTTCATTAATGGAAACCTGGTTCTCAAGCAGAACAATTAGACCCACTTCAGGTTGAAAAAAGATAAAAGCATGCTAATTTGGATGGAGGACTCTTCTTTCAAGGCAGCCAATTGAGTCATCAGCCTGCCACCCACCTGACTGTCTGACAGGTAATTAGGAGATAGTCCTCTTTTTGTGTGGAGCGTGTGCGTAAACCTCCACACGCTGGTGTCACTGCCCATTGGGACTTCCAGAGGAAAGAGCTTGTCAGTGGCAAAAGAGTGAGGAGAGCATGTTTTGTCAGTCGTTGCCCAATGAACTGACTTGATTTTTTTATGTAGCTCATTATTTTTGTCTTTTCAGCAGCTACCTGAAGTTTCTGGCAGTAAAGTCGTGATGGCAGACCTGGGCTGCAAGAAACCCAGTGACTGCACTGTCTCCAGGCTGCTCAGCGTAGTGGAGAGCGAACTCCGGGCTGGGAGAGACAAAGGCGACCCCACTGAGAAACAGCTCCAGGTTGTCTTAGAGGATGCGACGCTCTGGCAGAGATTCAGGGAAGTCACTAATGAGATGATCGTGACCAAGAACGGCAGGTGAGTGTTCTGTGGGCTGAGTGTAGGTGACAGCCAGGGGGGTTAAGTGCTATGATAATAAACTGTGTGTGCAGACTCGAAAGAACTGCAATGAGCACACAATGGTTTTTAGGGGACTGCAGCCTCACAGTCCCCTAAAACCAGCATATGAACAAAATGGGGTTTCCCTGTTCCTCTTTGGTCACTGCCAAACCACTCCTGCCACCCATTATTCCTGCTGTGAAACATGCTGGCAAAATATATTGACTGACTTAAGGCTGCACAAAAAGGGAACTTTTGCAAGGGAACAGGCATACCTCTCAAAACCTTTGGAATGATCTCTTGTGTTAATAACCACCAGCCTTTATTAGCAAGTCCTTACCTGCAGACCTCAAAGTACTGTACAGAAGCAGATTGATGCTGTTATCCCAGCTGCAGTTCCCATCTCTCTGGCCTTGGATATTAACAGCTTTACAAGCAGTCTGTACTAGAATGGGGTATAATAAAACTGTGTTCTATATGATATGTGTGTATGCATGGTCCCACACTGGCATAGCTCCTTAGTTTTTGCTGGTGCCCTTAGAAACAAGTGCGGAATATTGGTTAACATACACGGTTTTAGAAAGACAAAATATTGTGATGTTAATGGATCACATATCTTACTATTTGGGGAACACAGAAAGGCACAGTAAAAGAGTGCAAAACCTGTCAAGAAGGATACTCTTTCTGAACCAGGCACTGGCTTGAGGGAGGCTCTCCACAGAGGTTCTGCTCTGAATTGGGCTGACAGCAGAGTCCAGCCCATAAGAGGCAAGCAGCTACTAAAATAAGGTTTGCCAGTACAGTGGCACTAAGGTTTTAATTTAATGTACCCTCTGCTGCAACTCTCACTCCCACCCCCCCAATATGCATACGTTTCTTTTGCGAGACCTCTCAGGAGATCCACATATGAGAGAGGAATTAAGAGATGGAAATTTACTCATGTGGACTTTCATTGATTTTGCAGTCTTCATTTTAGCAGAATTTGTGGATGAAATTACTCTTGGCTGTAGCTTGACAAGGGACATGGGTGAAAGCAGTAAAAAGCAAAAATCTGGCCTGTCAGCTCAGCAGGGTTACTCTTGTGAGAGAACAGCTACCTTCCCAAAATACCAGCTCTTGGGTAGCAGTTGTTATTCTGATTCTTCTTAATAAACTACAGTGATAGAAATCTGCTGCTGAGGTTCTCCTTACCCTGAGAAGCTGCTTTTGCTTCATTTAAATTGCTTTAAAAACTGCTGTTAGGCTACAGCAAACTTTTGAGTGGACTTACTCTTAGTGTACAATCATTTAAACTGACTCCTTGGGAGCATAAGTGACCAAAAATGAGGTAAGAAGGGTTTGCCTAAAATTCATACAAAGAGTTTCACCTTACCAGCAGGCTTTTTTCAGCTTATTTCCTCCAGCTAATATAAATCATGACTGCATTGTGATATTAGTTCTCTCAAAAATGTCAGAGTGAGTGCATAGACAAAATCTTTTTGTGATGATAAGGGAATCTTTCGTTATCTGAATGTGCCTGGTTACTTTTTGTTTCATGGTGTAAGCTGCCTTATTTTTGTTATTCTAACTTACACACTCCTTATCAGTTTGATCCTACTTTTTTTAAAGCCAGTGACATCTCTAGTAATGTCCGTGGGGGCAGGAATAGGTTCTTTATGATCAAAATAACAAATTACAAAAGTATGTCACACAGTCATCTGCATAAATCCTTTTACCAAAGTTACTGTAACATCAGGGACAATGAGAAAGGATCTCTTGTGTTTCTGAAAGTATCCTTCATAAAAAACACATTATTGCACCAAAAAGAAAAAGGAAATACAGACTGTGGCCTGCAGCAAAGATCTCTGAATAAGTCCATGCTATTAAAAAAAAAAGACAAATTTGAGATAGTTTCCTATGAGTGCTGAGTTTCTTTCAGGTTCAGAAATCTTGTCTCCAGAGCGATTCTCAGCAGAGAAAATACTGCTCTTATGCTGCTGCTGCTTCAGTCAGTATAACTCAATCATTCTTGCTGAAGGGTATACAAATGCTTCTGAAAACTGTGTTCTCCTATGAAAGAGAATAGCCAGCCTAAACTTACTGTGTGTGAAATCTAAAACAGTTGGTACGGACATATTGTTAGCAAAACCCAGAAATTAAACTGAAACCTTATCCGGGAGCATCCCAGAGAATGAAAGTCTAATTGACTAGTGATCCTCAGGCATCAAATTCTAGCATGCGCAGTTCTATCTGCTCTTATTGCATCATCTCTTATTGGTACCAAGGGTCCCAAAATGCCATAGTTAGATGAACCATCTTCAGTGTCAAAACATAGAGATGTGTCTGTGTGTCATGGTTTTACTCTGGGTCAATTTGCTCTCACACCCCCCACACAATTACTATAAGTTGAGAGAAGGTTTATGCAGACAAAAGAGAGTTGATTGGGGAAAATAATATTAGGATTTATTACTAGCAAGACAAAAAACTAAAGAACTATATCTACAATAATTCTACTTAAGTAAAAGTACTATGTATTTACAGAAATACCTCTCCCCCCTTTTTATGAGTCCAGGAGGAGAAGCAGTCTCTTTCTCCATTCTCTGAGCTCCAGGTCTTGTCAATAACTCTGCATCACTCTAAAGCTCTTCTTCTGTTATCTCAGGATGACAACTCTTTTTTGTCGCAGCTGGAACTCTGTCTCTCTTTGCCGGCCTCAAGGCTGGGCTTACCCCCCTCCTGGGCTAAGACCGGAGGCTGGGGGTTACCCAGGCCCTGAAGATCTTCTCTTCCATGGATGGCAAGGGGACACTTGCATACCATGGATCTTCACCACAGGGTCACAGGGGATAATGGCTTTTGAGTCCACCCCTGTTTCCTGTGAGGTTCCTCCCCACAGAAGAACAGTCCTTGGTAGACCTCTTCGACATGGGTCTAGCATGGATCCCTCACTTGGATCCCAACATCTTACCTGGCATTAGTTTATAGGTCCTTTGGGGATAAACTCGAGCCTCTCAAACAGAAAGACAGAGAAGCCTGCGTTGTGGGCAGAGGAATTAACAACCTGTATGAACAGCAAATATCTCTGAGAAATCTAGTGAAATTAAATTTTCATGTGATTTATTTTCCCCTCTAATTCAATTTCCTCCATCTATCTAAATGTGTTTCTTTGAAGACCAACTATAGAAGGTCTAAGGGGTGGAGGGAGCAATGCATCCATACTTTTTATCACATCAGTTGGGTGGCCGTTACATCCTGGTCAGAAAGACACACGTAGCGTATAAAACCTTGACTAAACTTTTAGAAAGATCATGGTTAGAAAGATCTTAGAAAGATCGTGGTTCACAGTATCTTGGAGACCAGTGATGAGTGGTGTTCCCCAGAGGTCAGTATTGGGATTGATACTTTTCAACACCTTTGTTGGTGACGTGGACAGTGGGACTGAGTGCACCCTCAGCAAGTTTGCCAACAACACCAAACTGTGTGGTGTGGTCAGCACACTGGAGGGAAGGGATGCCATCCAGAGGGACCGTGGCAGACTTGAGAGCTGGGCCTGTGCAAACCTCATGAAGTGAGTTTCACAGTTCTGCATGTGGGTTGGGGCAATCCCAAGCACAAATATAGGCTGGGTGGAGAATGGTTTGAGAGCAGTCCTGAGGACAAGGACTCAGGAGTGTTGGTGGACGAGAAGCTCATCATGACCCATCAATGTGCACTTGCAGACCAGAAAGCCAAGCACATCCTGGGCTGCATCAAGAGCAGCATGGTCAGCAGGGAGAGGGAGATAATTCTGCTCCTCTGTTCCTGTGAAACCCCACCTGGGGTGCTGCATCCAGCTCTGGGGTCTCCAGCCCAGGAAGGACATTGACCTGTTGGAGCAAGTCCGCAGGAATGCCACAAAGATGATTGAGGGGTAGAGCACCTCTCCTAT
This sequence comes from Myiotriccus ornatus, assembly GCA_036023395.1. NCBI lineage: Eukaryota > Metazoa > Chordata > Aves > Passeriformes > Tyrannidae > Myiotriccus > Myiotriccus ornatus. The sequence goes on from JAYRBT010000001.1 coordinate 20,966,623, forward strand.
GAGGAAATGCTGAGATTGCTGGGGTTGCTTAGCCTGGAGAAGAGAGAAACCTTATAGCAGCACATCCCAATACCTAAAAAGGGACTGACAAGAGAGCTGGAGAGGGACTTTTTAGAAGGCAGTGGAGGGATACAACAAGGGGTAACTGCCTTAGACTGAATGAGAGCAGGTTTAGATTAGATATTAGGAAGAAATTCTTTACTATGAGGGCAGTGAGGCACTGGAGCAGGTTGTCCAGAGAAGTTGTGTGTCTCCCATCCCTTATGTGTTCAAGGCTAGATTGGATGGGACTTGTAGCACCTGGTCTAGTGGAAGGTGTCCCTGCCCATGGCAGGTGTTTGGAACGAGATGATCTTTAAGGCTCCTTCCAACCCAAACCATTCTGTGTTTCTATAATTATTCTATGATATCTTCCTCAATGTTGCACTGACCCTACATCACCAATTATTAATATTAGATGAAAAATCTCAAGTTTCTGAAATCCTGTCTTTTCTTGTCAGCAGAAGGTGCTGAATATATACAGCAAGAACTATTTAAAGGTACCCAGAAAGGTAGGTGGTGAGGGGGATGTCGTGGGAGATTGATTGTTAGCAATCTGTATTTGGGTGTCACAGGAGAGTGGCTGCAGGGGCAAAGACTTCCAGTGTCCCTTGAAAGAGCCTGGAGTTTCAGCTCCTTTATGTATTTTGGATATCTTGCACCGCTACCTAACTAAGACTAGAGAGCTACCTTAGCCCCATGGCCACAGACCTCAGGCCATCGCTGTGGTTTTTTTGGTGTAAACAGTCGACTTCACCCATAGAGAAAAGGAGCTCAAAGATTCATTGGCCTGTCCATAAAAATGTGTCATGAAAAATGGCAATTGCCAGGAGAGGTCAGTGTGGAGTTGTCTGGGGCAGGGAGGCCTATTACTCATGTGAGAAGAATGTTGGTGATGATACATAACAGCAATTACACATGTTCCTTGACAACTAAGAAACTTAATGAACAGGATACCTTTGCTGGGAGACTCCTCTGTTCTTCTGATCACAAATTATTCCCAGTTCCTGAAACTGTTGGAGCTTTACTAACTCTTTTGCTGCAAACTTTCAGGCACTGAGGCTTCAATTCAAAGCTCTGGGGCATCAGTCACAAGCACTGAGACAAACAGAAAACTGCTGAAAGTCAAGCTATGAACTCCTGCAAATCTATTTTACAAAAGAAAAAAAAATAGTTAAAAGGGGATTGAGGAAAGGTGACATTGGATCTTTAGGTACAAAAGGAGCGTTTTCCCCAAACTAAACAAAGGTAGGATTTCAGTTTTAGATGTGCAAGATGGTGGAAGGCTGGATAGATGTTTAGAGTTTAGAAAAGGACAGCATTGCATGTAAGATGGAACTAAAAGCAAAAGAACCTGATCAAGCTGATGAAGTCAAGGAATATGGAAGTATGGGACCAAATTACTGGAAGAACTGCCAAGGGCAAGGTCCAACGGCAAGGATTTTAACCAGAACTTCTCAAACTGGATATTTATATGTTGGTAATGGGACAGTATGCAAATAGTTGCACGTAAGAAAGGGAGATCAAAAGTTTCAGCTAACTACAAGCTTTTTAATATATCCCTATAGTAAGAATTCAGGATGTATTTTGAATGAAAGAGTAATGAAATATGTGGAAAACAATGGAAAATGAGATAAAAAGGCATGTTATTGAATTTAAGTCATGCTGTACTAACATGACTCAACCCTGATAATGTAAAGAAAATTTTTTAGACCAGGAAAATGTAGCAGATTAGGGTGTTTAGAGTAGTGCTACCACTACTCAAGTGGGAGATGTTGGGTAGAGCAACACAAGAACCATGGAAACTGACAGAGGGAACTGACTGACTTTGCTCACAAAATTCTAGAATATGACTATCCCTTCAAAGGAAGAAAGAAAACTTTTCTGTATAGAGTAGCGTGGTCAATAAATCTAACGGGAGTCTCTCGAGTACCTCGTTAGTATTATGTCCTGATTGTTGTAGAGTGCAGGATGATTTCAGAGGATATATCCAGAGTCAGACAAAAGTGGGACTTGGCCACTGGACAGAGCATGGTAGAGTGTAACAGGGTCAATCTAAACACCAAAGTGCACTTTTTAATAGGATTTCTGCAGTGAAACTGTGGTTCAGCTCGACCTTCTCAGTTATTTTCAGCTCTGTTTAAAGCTGTTTGCTTTTTTCTGGTTCCACACCTTAGGATGTATTTACCATGTCCAGATCCTGTGGATTCTGCTGATCTTATACACAGCTCATTATGTTCACAGTTCTTGGCATGATCAAGACCTTAGTGCCCTTCTTTAAGATAACATGAGGTTTTTTCCAAATGATTGAACTAAACTAAACTAAAATATTAACCTTTAAGAGACTTCTTCAGCTGGATAGAAGGAGGGAGGGAGGGAGGATGTTTTTTACACTCAGCTAATCTCTGAGCATTTGGACACAAATATACTGAGGAGAGTCTTTCAAAACCAGCTTCCAGTGGTGTCTCCCTTTTTTGTTTCCTGGGCCAGGCGGATGTTCCCTGTTTTGAAGATCAGCGTGTCAGGCTTGGACCCAAATGCCATGTATTCCTTCCTGCTGGACTTCGCTCCGACTGATGGCCACCGATGGAAGTACATCAACGGAGAATGGGTGCCAGCTGGGAAACCAGAGCCACCAAACCACAGCTGCGTCTACATCCACCCAGACTCTCCCAACTTTGGGGCCCATTGGATGAAAGCTGCCATTTCCTTCAGCAAAGTCAAACTTACCAACAAGCTCAATGGGAGTGGGCAGGTATGGCCTGATGTTTCCACATACACCTCTTGGCTTCAATTGCAAGCACCTACCAATCAAGAAATATCAAGGGTGCATTTATGTAATTATAGAAGCCCTTACAGGCCTCTTCACCCACAGATGCCAATTATTCTCTGGAGGCCAAATGTAAACAGGGATAAACAGGCCTTAATTGGCACTTTCAGATTTTAATGGACTTCTTGATGTTAAGAGAGACAGAGTGCTGTGGTTTACTTAATCATCAGGGAGCTTTTCAGAGTTGGTCTTGTGTGCTGGGGATTTTTACATAGGACTTCAGAGAAAGAGGGGAAAAATGGTCATGGGTATTAGGTTTTTGTTGTGTTCCCCAATGTTGTTTGGTGTAAGTGGAATGTTGGCAGGAGTCAGATAGCAGAATAAAAGGCTGCTCCTAAATGAAATAATTACTATGTCTGCTTCTGCATCATGATAATTATCAATATTCTATTGAATCAGCTTTGGCCTTTGGAAAGAAACCACATGTACCAGAAATAAGTGACTTTCTCTTTGAACCCCTTAAAAATGCAAACAGGGAAATTAGTTTTGTTTCATATTTTATTTTTGATGATGCATCTAAAGGCAAAATGTTGCACAAGACCTTTTGTTTCCTCATTTGTTTTTTACTAAACTCTTACAGTGGATGATACTTGTCAGCCCGGAATCAATTTTTTCCATGTAAATGTTATACATTCTCTATCTGTTATTTCCATTAGGTTTGTGAGGTACTTCCATAAGCCTAGTACCCTAATTAGGTAGGAAATTATCTCAGTTTTTACAGACTAGAGAAGAGGAAGATGATCTGACTTTTCATAAGTCATATATGGAACCAGCACACAAGAATGTGAAGCACAGAGCAGGATCTGAGTTTGCATATGCTTTTCTTGGATCCAGGACCTCAGAAAAAAATATGTGTGTGGGGAAAAAAAGCTACAGGAAACTTGGAGGGTCAAAGAGACCCTGTGGAAAAAAATACAGGGGAACATGGTATGTATATATGATGGAGAGGAACACAGTAGAGAGCAGGGGACGAAAAGCCGTATGAGAAACAGAGCCCGGACAGAAGTCACCAAATAACAAATGACTGAAGCTTCCCCTGTTTTCTTTTGAAATCTTGACAATGGTGTTAAGGTAAATCATGTCCCCATTCTGTGCTTCATCTTCCCACTAAATTATAGTATCAGAAAGTAGTAGCGGACTAGCGGTGCTTTGTGCTAATAGCTGTTTTCTTTTATATATGTTTGTTTGTATGTATGTACCTATGCACACATCACTTTGCGAAGTACAGATTTAAAAAAAAAAATCTTTTTCTTGCAGTAGAGATAATTAAGCAATTTCATAGACTTCAAATCAATGCTATTCATAGCTTTTAATGCGAGGTTAGAGAGATCTGCCAAGGCTTGTTTGGATACACTTCATCTTGCCCAGAGAGGTGACTAGGTGACTCCTTCAGTTCCCTTCTGGCCCCAGTTTCTGTGATGGTGATTCTCTGAGTCTTTCAGATAGTAGAAGCAGGACAGGGAGTGCTCCTGATCTGTTTCAGCAGCCTCTATTGCAGTGGAGGCCCAAAGGTTTGAGGACCATAGATGCTAATATAAATATTCACTAATGCTGCTCTATCAAAAGCTTTAAATACAAGTCCAGTTAAGTCTCATTCTGTTCAGCCCTGTGGTTTTCATAAGGGAAGGGAAGTGGTCACAGCAGCAAGCCTGTCTGAGTTCAGGAAGCATTTAGATGATGCTCTCAGGCACACGGTGTGACTCTTGGGGGTGGTCCTGTGCAGGGCTAAGAGCTGGACTCGATGATCCTTGTGTGTTCCTTCCAGCTCCACTTATTCTGTGATTGTGTGAAGAAGGCACCCGTCCTGTTTCAGTAATCAGTAACAGGGGAGGTTTGACAGTGACGTCTGCTCTGTTACCAAGCCAGAGCAAAAGAGCAGCTGTGAGACACCAGAGTGGTGTCTTTCTCTTTGTTTTGCTTTCTGCAGATAATGCTGAACTCCCTGCATAAATATGAGCCCCAGGTACACATAGTTCGCGTGGGAGGCCCCCACCGGATGGTGATGAACTGCTCCTTCCCTGAGACGCAGTTCATAGCTGTGACTGCCTACCAAAATGAAGAGGTAGGTGGATGCCACACTGTGCTCTTGGTCACCATTGATGAGATATATTAAAAGGTTATTATCTACAAGACCAGCTTGCTTTTTTCTTGTTTCCCCATCAGTCCCATGCAGTGTAATGTTCCATCCAGTCTAATACTTTGTCATCTCTCTGCAGTAGAACATTGACTAATCTAGAGTCTGGCTGCAGTACTAAGCCAGGCTTAGCTTAATATCTTGCCACAGCTGTTCCAGACTGGTCCATCTGTCCTGGCATCCCAATCCTTTACTGGAAAAAAACAAACAACCCTACAGCCATACAGTCAAGTCCAGTATCTTTCTCCAGAAATAACTGATAGTTATAATGATAACCCTCTCTCTCCCTGCTCTTTATAATACATAAAAGTGCGTAACAGCACAATATTCCATGGGAAAATTTCTTCCCAATCCTGAAAATGTAATTGATGTATGCTTTGGATTGTGAGAATTGCTAACTCCCGTGTCACATCTGTTAGCTAGTGTTGCTGCAGATTTTATTCATACTTGATGGGAATTCAGTGTTTAAACTCTTGAAGTGGTCCATCATCCCACAGGATTTGCCAGACTAGCTCATGCCGGGCTGCCCCAACTGGTGTTCTGCCTGTGGCACTCGGCAATGAGCAAAGCTGTCTCCTAACTAGCCCTGGGAAACATAAAGTGTGGGGATATATTTCAGGCTAACCCAGAAAGTTTCACTTAAGATTACTCTGGAAGAGGTTTTGTAAAGTTTCTATTCCAAATTGCCTTCACTAACATGCTTTGTTTTCTGTAAACTCAAGATAACAGCTCTCAAAATCAAGTATAATCCCTTTGCCAAAGCATTCCTGGATGCAAAGGAAAGGTGAGTTCATCTTTTTTTTACTCTGTAGCTCTTTTTCTTTTTATTTTTCAGTAGCATTTTGCTATGATATGGTTAAAACTGTGGCATGACAATATGAAAGAAAAATTACATAATTGAATCTTCTTTCTGCTGTCTTAAATCCAGAGTTGTTCCACTGATATTAGTGGGGAGAATCTCTGTAAAATTATTACAACAGTGTCTGAAATGGGTGAATATCCTGTTGGGAATCCTAAGACTTAGCACTGTCTGCACAGGAAGCCTGAAATGAGATGGTGTGAACTTCCCCAGTAATGTTATACTCAGAATATGTTCACTACACTGTACTTACACTCCAATGAATTTGATAGGTCGGGGAGAATAAAAGTTAACTGCAGATGTCAAAAAGCATAACTGAAGTGAAATTGCACTGTAATTGTAATGTAACTACACTGCTGTTATTAAAACTGTGTGATAATATATGGTGTGTTTATTAAAAGTAACCCATAGGTGCTAAGATGTATGTTTGTAAGATGTCAAAGACGCTTCCATCGGAAAGAAATCGTGGTTTATCTTTTGAAATTTTACTTGCATCATCTGTTTTACTGCAGAGGGGCACCCAAATGATGCATTCCAGCCCATAATTGCTAATAAATTTGGTTTAGACCTGCTGTGTCTTCTGATACGTGAAGTGTCCCACGTGCCTGGAGAATCTGCATTTCCTTTCATTCCTCTCACCACTTAAGAAGCTGTTGTGTCTCAGCATCAGGGTTTCTGGTTGCAGAAGTGGGAATGCTGCCTTCAGCTTGTCTGGCTGTTCAGGAGGCAAAGCCCTGCTTTGGTCTGGGAAGGAGGCCTGCAAGGAGGAATGGTGCCCACAGGGAGATTTAGAACTCCAGGTTCAGCCCCCAAATATGGCACAAACTTACAAACAGTTTTGTGTATGTTGTAAAACATAAATTCCTGTTTTCTTTATGGCAGAACATAGAAAGGTCTACTGCTACCTAGCAAGTGGTTAAAGAAGATGGATTTCCCCCTCTTTTTAACTCACTTCTTCAGTTTTTAGTGAATAGTTCTGTTTATAACTTTTTTAATTTCTCAGTGAGAAGTTTTACCACTAAGTATTTTGCTTTTCAGAAACCATTCTAAGGATGCTCCAGAGACAGTTTCTGAAGGTCAACATATGACATATTCTCACAGTAAGGTTTTTATTCATGTCAGCTGGAAATTTTGTGTGATATGATGGGTGTTGGCAATCTGGGACTTACTTAACCGGCTCATAACTGGCTCAGTCATTTACTGAGTCCTGAATTATGTTCATAGAAAGAGACCCTTCAAAATAAAAAAAAAAAAGAAGATTGAAGAAACCTCACAATAGGAAATAATGTGAGAGGTTCTGCAGAGGGAACGTTTTCCTTGTGATCCAGTTTTTCAATATTAAAAGGAACCTAGAATCAAGATGATACATGACTTTTTTGCTTTGTTACCCTTTTCTTTTTGTATTTGCAACTGTGAATATTTTTGCCACCTATAAAATTAGCTTTCATTGGTAAACAGGTAAAAATGGGGGAAGCAGAGTTTTTGTTTGTTTTAACATAGTTTTTGTTTCATTTGTTCTTTGGCGTTTGTGACATGTTCTGGTAGTTGCTTTCAGGTCTTGTTTTTAGGGTTGGTGGTTTGGGGCTTTTGGAAGGTTGTTTTTTGGGGGGCTTTTTTTTTTTTTTTTTTTCTGTCAGTTGTTCCAAAAACCAGTGCCTTGGAATGACCTGGTATTTCTGAGGCGCGGGTAGGTCTGCAAGAAGGCTTTCTTAATTGTATTGCAGCATTTTTGTGCAAAAATAATAGTTTTCCTCTCTCTTTCCCCTCAAAGTGGGTGGCTGGTTGATTTCCAACCCAGATGCAATGTGTGCACCAGGAAGCTCTAATTATCAGTACAGTGGGCCTCTGCCTCTGCCAGCTCCACACAGTCCCCACAGCTGCGAGAGGTATTCGGCACTGCGGGGCCATCGGGCTGCTCCATACCCACCTCCCTACATGCAGAGAAGTCACTCACCTACAGGTACTGCTATAAAACATTGCTTTGTTTGCTCTGCCTGCCTCACCCTTGCTTTAGGTTAGCACAGGCATTGAGACAAGCATGAGCTGAGGCTAGGAAAGACCATGATGAGTGTCTGTAACAATCTGCACCAAACCCTCCATGCACCGAGTATGTGTAAGGCAGCAAAACAAGAGGTATAAAGAGCTGGGTGCACTGTAATTGTTAATTATAAATGAGAGAGTATGAGCTTGCTTTAAGTGTACCTCCCAATTATACAAAAAGAGCACTGCACGTCTTCTTTCAGTGTCGTGCTGTGACGCAGTTGAGCTCTCAAGTTGAAGCAGCTTTCAAGAATGTGGTAGGAGCTGATGTGAGGTGAAAGCATTTGGATATTGGCAGAACATCTTTTGAGTCCCTTTCACTTTCTAGATCTGAGCCCTGAGTTTCAGAAATTGATTCTATTTTGATCAGAAAAAGTTGGTCAGAAAGAGGAGTAAGGATAAAGTAATCTGCTTGCTAATTATAATTTTTCAAGAATTCCTGTTTAATGGAAATATTTATCATAGAATCATAGAATTGTTTGACTTGAAAGGGACCTTAAAGATCATTGTGTTCCAATCCCTCTGCCATGGGCTGGGACACTTTCCAGTAGACCAGTTTGCTCCAAGCCCCATCCAACCTGGCCTACATCAAGAGATGGGGTAATATTTATAAAACTTTATTAAGTATTTAACCTCAAGTTATAAGGAAATCTGTATCAAAACACTGCCAGACATCAGTCAATTATTAATGAGAAACTATTAGTCAGGCTTGCAAAAGTGCATATCCTATGTCTGTCATGCTGCATCTTCTCAGATATCACACCTGGAATTACAATGGCACCTTGCTACTCTCTTAATAACCACGGGAATTTTGTCTTTACTTGTAGTTGGGAACCTCATGATCAGATTGCTGCCTCAAGCCTGCCCATGTTCTGTTGCCGTAAGACACTGTTTCTGAGAATTTGTTTGTTGCTTTTTTTTCCCTCCCTAGTTAATTTGTTGGAGACTTCCAGCAACAATCTTCAGGTGTTCTCAGGACATGACAGCTGGACTTTGCCATCCTCCCCACATGCTAACTTGCTCTCAGTGCCACACACAAAGGGAGGTGCCAGCCCTGGACCCAGGTAAGGTTACAGGAAAACTGCTGGTATGAGGAGCACTGAAGCTCCAGGGACTGCCCTAGTGATTCACACTTTGTCCCAAGCTTTAATTGGTGTCCAGAATTTGAAACATGTCCTAAGTGCCAAAATCAAGATTCCTGGACAGATCTTTCTGACAAGCTAGTTATCTCCTGCTCTGAAATCAATGGGGAAAATTAATTTTTCCCCAGCACTGCTGAAAACCAGGATCTTGGAACAGCCACAGGGAACTCTGGTATCTACAGTCTGTGATCACTGTAAAGCTAAATTACTTTTCTCCATTTATTCCTCGCTATTCTCCTGCATAAAATGAGGAACCCATCTAGGAGTGCATGGAATTTAGACCTTGAGGGTCACTTAATTATCAAATATTTTCCCTTCTTTTCCCCAAATGAAGGCACACATTTCTTCTCTAACTTAGGTGCCAGGAAAATCAGCTGCCATTCTCAAAACTTTATATTATATATGTACACTCTATATCACAACAAAGGTCTTTAAGTCTTGAAACCTCATATCTATTTGTGTATTTCTTTCCATGCCTCTGTCCAAGGTCATCAGGTGTGATGGTGGCTGGTGATTTTTCACTTAAGATATGCAGGGCTGATCTAGTTTAGTAGCTCAGTTTGAATAGCTGATAATGGAATTGACTTTATCGTGGCAAGTCTTATGGAGGGGAAAATGCTTTGAAATAAGTCATTCAATTTGTACTGCTTTTTTTTCCAGCCACTACCCTTGTCTGTGGACAGTGAGCAACAGTGCTGTAAATGTTGCCAACCCAGGAAGCGAGGTGAACAGCAGCCCTTCAAGCATGTTTCTAAGGGGAAATGTCCCTTTACCTGCTTCATCATCAGTCCAAATCCCTTTGCAGGGAATGGTGTCTGGCAGCATGGAAACACAAGGGGAAAGCAGTCTAGCCAGACTAGCCGACTCTGCGTGGACATCCTTACACTCCTTTTAATGGACAGGCAGGTCAGGAGGGAAGCTCAGCCAAACAAGACTGACCGAAATGGTGAACGATCCCCCAGAACTGCAGCGCAGAGCAGAACGTATGCAGAAAATCGACTTCATCAACCATCACTTTCCATAATGTATCTCTTGTGTGCCAATGAAGCCAAAATGCAAAGGCAGGAAATGTTATGAGAACCAGCTTATTACTGGAACCTTTATGCATCATTCAGAGGGATGTCCAGAAAGAATCTTTTTAGTTAGTTTTGCTTCTATACCACATTAAAAATGGTCAGAGACATGGGACTGAATGAAGCAGACATGGCAGCTGGGTATTTGCATGTCATTTTAGAAGCCCTTTCTGTAACTAATAGTCAAGTCAAGGGGAAATTGTGATCAAGTTCACAACTGGTTATTTGAAGGGACATTGCTGCTTTAAAGGCTTTCTGAATCTCTTATATGAAGGTTTTCACAATATCTGAGACTAAACCCTTCAAGGGATGAAATTAATCTGACATCCTTATGCCACTTGCATACATTGTTCTCTGTTCCCTTCCCCTCTCCAGCTCCTGTTTGCTGCTTATCCATAGGGGTAGTGAACACGCTCAAGCTGAGAAAGTGGCTGCATTGTAGCAGCAGGGTGAATGGCAGCTAGTTTAGCTTTTAGAGTCTGATGTCACAGTCTTTGAAATGGAAAGTTCCAGTGTTTCCAATATGTGCTATTTTTCAAAGGGTGGAGGGAAAAGAATTATAGAAAAATATTCTGCTTGCATTTCCACTTTGCTTCAGATATAGAGTACAAATAAAATATGAATAAATGGTGTATTATCTCCTCAGTGCCTTTCCAAGTTTTAAACACACAGTCTTTTTCACCTAATAAACTCTGAGCCATTTAAAGCAGCTCTACCAGAAGCAAGTTGATGGAACAAGAATTTTCAATTCCTTGTCCAGTGACTGGCTGCATGCTCTTGGGCATGGTACTTAATGTCTTTGCACATGTTTCCCCTCTCACCTTTTGTCTGCTTCAGCTTCCTTTTTCAGGCTAGAGCTTTTCCTGCCCCGTGTGAGTGTACAGCATCTAACACTGTGGACACTTGATCCTGTCTGGGATTTCTAACCACTACTGTGATGCACATAACAGTCATCCAGTATTCCTTGTCCTTTCACGTATCTCCTCAAGCAAGCCCTATCAGCTTCTCAGAGAAGAGTGCTGCTGTTTGATTTCTTGTAAAGAAAAAATTGTAAGCTAACTCATGTAGATCTGTCTTTCTATAATGAAATGCCCAGCAAGAATTCAGATCTGTTTACAGCCATGAGCACTGATAGGGGACAATCCTCAGCACAGATATAGAGGAGGATTCTCCAAAGCTCCTGTGAGCTGGTGTCTCTGCAGTGATGTTTCTGCTCTGCTAGGTACAGCACCATACCCTTTGTGAATACTCATATATTACACACAAGCTCTGGGAGCAGCATTTTATTTTGGGTAGACATTACAGGCAGCAGCAAAAGGAGCCTTTTCATCTAGGTCATCAAATGTGCATCTGTTTGGTGAACTCAACAAGCTCCTGTTTCATATTCTATTACCTGGCCCTGAACCACATGTTCATGACTTCTCCATCTGGCTTTTCAGATTCACTGCAGGATGCACTTGGTAACACACTTAGTTTTGGTCTGTGCTGCAATCCTCTAAAATCAAAGTAATGAAGTTACTTTGGATGTGCATTTTTATTCATGGAGGCATTGGTCAAACAGGAGCTAATAGAGTGCAAAAAGCTCTGTGTCCTGCTATCAGTCTAATCCTTTTCAATTATGACTGTAAACCTTCCTTCCCATATTCTGACAAATGCTTGATGATGAGTTTCTCAAAGTTATATTTCTCTACCTTGCAGCCAGAAACGTAAGCAGATGTTTCTCTCAAAAATACCTCTTCTTTACAAATGAGGTTTATTAACTAACTTATGCTACCCTCTTCTGGTTGTTTAGCTCCCCACAGACACACCACACACAGAGTCTGTATAAGATGGCTACGGACGCTAAAAAACAGCAAGTGGTGACTTCTCTGTGTTCCAGGACTTGCAATGCTTCCTTCATGGTTAACAAGTCGGATAATTTCTCAGTTATCCCACATACTGCATTACAGCAGTACAAGGGTGATTATAAGATGTTACACAAACTGCATTTTTATTTCACAAATAAACAATCTAGGAGAAAATCTAATTAGCTTTCTTGGTAGTCCCATAGGATTGAAAGGATAAAAAAGTATCAAAGTGAACAAGGAAAGGAAGTTTGCTTTTTTACCACTGTAAGAGAAACCATGATCCATGTCACAGGGGGTGAGAGCTTCTGAGATTTCAGAAACAGGCTGAGTTTTTATCATTGTAGACAATTTGATTTAAACCAAGCCTGAGAAATGACATGGAGGGATAAAAATACCCTTGGCTTGCTCACTACTCTTGGCCCTGTCTCAGTACAAACTGCATCTGTAGCCCAAAGCCCCTGGGCCTGAGGACAGCAGGGAGTATGCTGATCTTGGGTTTAGTACTGGGGAGTCCCAAGAGGAGCAGGGAGTTGGACTCCATCCTTATTGGGTCCCTTCCAAATTGGGATCTTATGTGATTCTATTCTATGATTTTGCCACTTTTATAAAGAATTAGAGATTTGGTATCTGGCTTGGACAGATACTTTTAAGCAGTTGAAGCACTGGAGAAAGCTTTAGCTACTTGTTCACAAGAACAAACTACAGTTTTAACTGTGCAGATCTCCTTTCCCAGCACAGTGGACTTTCCTAAAACACAGTAACAGGCTGGGCTGCTGGTTGCACTGTTCTTCTGTGGGAGGCAGATTCCCTTAAACTGTATATAAAACTGTTTCCCTCCGTATAAGCCATTATTGTGGATCTGGTTTTGCACCTATAGTGCACTTGTTTCCCAGCAGATTTCTGCCTGCCATTGAAAAGCACACAATAAATAATTTCTGAATGAATATTTCAGTGGTTGCTGTAAGCAGTTACTGAAATGGCAGCAAGAGAAGAGAGCAAACAGCCCCCATCCCCAGTTTTTATATATTTTGACAAAGTCACTTCTTGACTTTGGGGAAAAAAATTCAAGAAGAGACTAGAAAAGTTCTTTTCAGGTCTCCAGAGTAGATATACTACCTGACATGAATGATATAGTTCGTATTTCTTAACTAGATTACAGAGTCTACACAGTAGGTTTTTAACCTGACAGAAGCAACGCCGGGTGCATGGGTTGTATCTCTCAGGCCTCTCACCTGGACAGCCGAAGGGTGAGGGCTTGAGGACAGCCCATACAAACCTCCATGGGATTAGAAGGAAGTAGCCATTTGTCTTCAATTTCTACAGGGCTTTAGCACTGTACCCAGTCACTAAACGAGAGGTTGTGGAGTGGTTTGTGTGACACCCCATTTAACTGTATTCAAAAAGAAGTGTGGGGAAGTGGTTAATAAAATGAGAAGATCTAGATGGTAAGAAAACCCCCAACCAACTAACCAGCCAACCAAAAAAAAAAACCCAAACCCCCAAATTTAAGACAACTTGGTTGCCTCTGATGTCACTGCTGGGAGCAGTGTTGAGCAAGGGGGGAAGGAGAGACATTGTCCTCGGTGGCTGCTGCCCTTAAATCCCTTTTGTGGGCTTCAGCTGCCCTTGAATCAGAGCTCCTCATTAGTTTTCCAACCCCTTCCTGGTACCACCCCACTGCCTCTCCCTCCAGGCTGAGGCAGGTGCCTTTTGTCTAAGGCTTTTCCCTTGGCGTTTATTTTCCTGGCACTTGGGCAGGGGTCTCCCAGGGAGGCAAGAAAGCACCTCTGGCTATGCCCAAGGACCTGTGCAGAAGTTTTTCCCTCGGAGAGCAGCCCACAGCTCCCCAGACTGCTCTGTTTTTAAGATGACAAGAAAGGCCGATGTCTGCCCATCTCTATGCAGTGTTGTGGGTGCACTCAGCAGCCCAGATTTTGCCATCCCAAAAAGTCACCTCCCCTGTGCTTTGATGGGTCTCTTTCAAAGATGGGCTGTTCCAGCCCACACACCTCACCTGAGGTCAACAGAGGGGCTTAACAAACAGCTTCAGGTGTTCTCATCCACTATGGAGTTTTATGGGAAAGTCCCCATGCTCCCTTGCAGGCAGAAAACCAGAGAGCAAACGCTAGCATCCTGAATTCCCCAGCACCAGCCCAGGTGTTTCTTGTTAACATAACCCTGGGTGCCCATCAACAAAGACATCTGTGGCTCTGTTGCCAGCAGAGAACAAGCAGTGGATAATATCTTCAGGTGAGATTTTTCCCCCTTCACAGCCTTGTCCTGCCCTGTTGCCCTCTCTGAGTAGGCTGTAAACTGCCCTCCCCGGGAAATCCTGCCTCTGTGCTTGCACTGGATGCTGTATGGATGGCCACCACCTCTACAGGTCTGCCTGCTTCGTCTCTCAGAGCAGACATAGCAGAGGTGCTTCTGAGTTCTCAGATCATCAAGAGCTCTCAGGCTTACAAATTGTCAGGTGCTTTTGGGATTGTTCAGTGAGGATGTTCCACTTGCTCTGGAAAAACTGTCTGTTTTTTCCTTGCATGTACTGATACAAAAAACCGGTTGCATTTTGAGAAAGCTGGGTGTTTGACAAGCGCAGGATAAACCCCCTGCTGTGTGGCACAGTTCAGCCAAGTTTGTAGTGAACACAACAAATCCAAAGGCCATGGCCTGGTTCCCAAAACACTTGCTAGGCAAGGGCACATCTGTAAAGGCTCTTTTGCCAACAAAACTTTGCAGTGCCTTCTGTACTCATCTGGGGCATTGGCTCAGCACTGACTGAGGCAGAAGGGTGCCTCATAGTGAAACTCTAGCATAACCACTGGGAGGATCTTACATTCTCCTCCTCTCTGTGACTCACTCTGAAGTACTTTGCTTGCCTAGGTGTTATACTCGCACAAATTATCTCAGCCATAACACTGAAGGAGTTGTAGAAGTCATTAGTACTGCTGGAGAACCATCCATCCTTCTCCTTCCCTGTCAGAGAGACAGCTCACAGGGCACACTGTATGCCATATTCTTTGTAAGCATGACAGTTATGACTTCAGTCTTTGGATGCTGTATCTCTAAATGTCTTATGTTCTCTTCTATTCCTGAGTTGTTCCAGAGGGAAATATGAAATACAGGAGATGTAGATTATACCTCTTGTCCAGAGGAGAAAGGCACTATCAGAGCAGAAGTGTGGCAGTTTAACCAAGGGATGAGTGTGATTATGAAGCCCTGCTCCATATGAGATAATTGGCAGACTGAAGGGCTGAGCTGACTCTAGTAGTGGATCAGGAGACCAAGTTGTTCTGAGGCAGGCTTTCAGCTGCTGTGGAATTCCACTGTGCCACCAGCTGAGCATTTTCATTTGAAACCCCAGGGTCTGCAGACCAATCAGTTTAAGCCCTAGGACAAGCTGTGTGTGTGTGTCTACACATCTGCCTGTGGATAATCTGTATTTGTAAACCTTCCCATAAAAAGTAGCTGGCACACAGAAAACTGGGTGTGTTCTCTATGTGATGTGTTTGAATGTCCTCAGGTCCTTGCTGTCTCCTGCTATAGAAGTTCCTTTCTGCACGAGCGAATACCCAGGCAAAAAAAATCAATTTCTGTAACATATGTTGGTCAGTTGAACCAATTTTGCCCTGAAAAGTCAAATGTCCAAAGGGAACACATTGCTTTTGATCTATTCTGTCAGCTTGCAATAAAATGTTTTGTCCAGATTTATCAAAATCTTTGGCTAGAGTCACCTCAAGCGGTGTTTTGTTTGGTCTTTGTTTGTTTATTTTGTGGTTGGTTGGTTGTTTTGGGGGGTGGGGGGAGTTTACATTGCTTATGGCAAAAAAATTAGTTTCAGCAGCCTTTAAATGTGTTCAATAGTTTCTCTGTTAGAGGGGTTGATATAAAGAGACTATCAACCTAGGAATGTAGAATGGGCAGGGAGCTCCGGGAGCAAGCTCTATTTCCCTGCTGTTGGAAGGAAAATATAATTCATTTTATAAACTAATCAAGATTTCTTGGAATATTAATTGAGGCTTAGGACCCAGTAGCCCATACAGAGGACTGGCATTTAGAAAGCTTGTTTCCAACCTAAATGTGCTTATGATTAATTTGTAAATGTTAGTTCTCAGACTGTGCTGTCCTCTAGCTGAAACTGATTTCTTCTTTCATTTTTTTGGTGTGGTTTTAGGGTTTTTTTGTGTTGTTGTGGGTTTGCTCCTTTCGGGGTTTGAGTTTTTTTTGGAACTGCTGTGCTTGGCAACACTTCATAAATTGCCCTCTTAGGACAGTTTTACATTGTCTTATTTGACCTTTCTTCTGCTGAAGGAGATGATGCTTGCTTTTTCCTCAGCTGCATGTTTCTGCTGCTTCCTTTGTCCAACCTTACCATGCAACACCAGAGCAAGCTTGTGATCTGCCTTGCTCAATGCAAGGGGGACTGTGGCACTGCTGCCCTTCTGATGGGCAGCTGCTGTTAGATTAGATTATTTTGTAGCTGCAATCCCAGCCTGAATTTTGCTGGCCAACCAAGCAAAGGTTTAGTTTTATTTCATATTCCCACTACCTTTGATATATTTTGATTTTCTGTTTCTGTGTTCACTCTAAAACCCTTTTCTGTGCTGACTCAGTTGAAATTTATCCATCCTGAACTTAGTGAGCAGAGCTGTCTGCAGTATTTCAGAAGCAGTTTTACCGGTGTCTTGTACAATGCCACAAAAACTACCTTCTTTCTCCTGGAAATACTTCAGCAAATTCACCTTATGATCATATTTGCCTCTCTCACAGAAGGTAAGCTTGCATTTTGGGCAGCACTGATGCATGAGGAATGACCTTATTTCCCTTAAGGGGATCCTATGATTCAGGACTCCTTGTGGCTTTTACAGCATTACCTGAACCAGCTTGCTTACTGCTGGGAGATTTGTTTTGCCAAATTACTGGTGGTGCTTCCGAAAAAGCTGGAGCAGAGAAAAACCTTGAATAAGGGAGCAGATGTGTTGTTAGCTACACAGGGTAAAATCTGGGTAGTACTTGCACTGATTTATTAGGTGTGCACTAGGAGTCAATAGAGAACTTCTTTCACACAATGTCTGGCTGAATAAATCAGGACCTTACATAAAATCTGATGTCAAACTGTCAAATGTGTGATGCATCCCTAATTTCAGTATGGAAGTAGGAAAACAGAGGGGAAAGAAAAGGAGTGGGAAGTAGAAACACAACCTCCACAGGGTGCTTTATCTGATGTAATTTCAGCCAGGCCTGTGTTTCCTCTTGGTGAAAGAAAAAGCTTAACCACTGCATCTCATGTTGTAAGGAACCAGGTGATGTGTGAAATAAATTTGACCTGAAGGAACAAGAAAGGGGGTGCAGCCTCCTGCCATAAATAACTGATTAAAAGCTATCATCTTGCTTCCGCCAGCTGCCTAATTGGATGTTAAAAATATCCCTGCCGGTCTTCAAAAGTATGTTTTCATGGTGGTGAGATAACTGGTACTTTGGCCTTTGTACAGGATGTTAAAAGCCAAGGGCTGATGTCTGAGATAATGTCTGAATGTCTAATGGCTGCTTCCTCTCGCTGCACAGGCTCTGCATCCCCAGCTTCTGACTCATGCTGAGGTCCTGGATTTTCAACAGAAAGCCAGCTCATTTCTACACTTCTGCAGAATTCTATCCTGACTTTGTAGAAGCCTTGTTTTCAGGATAGCTGTTTCCCCCCCACCCCCCCACCCCGTTATTTTCTTTGTATTTAATCTGGAAGGGATAAAGCTGTTCTGCAGATCAGTGATCTGGAAGCATAATTGCATGGCAGAGCCCCCTGTAAAACTTGCTCCATCCAGAGCAGGGATGTTTGTGTTTGTGACTGCCTGTTAGCGCCAACAGTCCAGATTTGCCTCTAAGAAAGAGGAAAGAAAACAGAAATAAGATGCAGATGAGGCGAGAGAACCAAGTCAAAGCTGAGCCACAGACACTTTAATGTGTGGGGCATTTTTTACTTCCTTTCTGCCTGGCACTGAGGTGCTGGTATAATTCTTTTCTTCCTTAATGTTTGGGGCATTGTTTTTTTCCTTTCTGCCTGGCAGTGAGATGCTGGTGTAATTTTTTTTTTCCCAATCCAGCAGATGGTGTTAGACGGCTATTTAACGACTCGCATGGGATGGAATGAACATCTTGTTGGTGACAGAGCTAGAAGGATGCAAGAAAAAAGAGTTTTGCAGGGATGTTCAGTGAATTTGAAAGCTGTGGTAGGCTCCTGTTCTAAGCATCTGTGTGTATGCTTTCAGCTTACTACTACTAGGGAGTGGGGAGCTTCATAGTTATAGTACTTGATTTAAATCAGGACTTCTATGACATCTATCATACTTTTTCATCTAAGGGTTTAGGCATGCTTGAGTGCAATGGAGCAGAAAAAAATATAACTACTGGCCCTCGTTGAGCATTTTGGGGTTGGGAGGTATATAAATTATTTTTTGTGTTTATTTTTCAGTTGCATTTTTTTCCTTGCATACACCTGAAGAGTGAAGTGGTAAAAACTCTGTGCAGTGCACTCCTGTGACAGAAGTATTTCCTAAATCACACTGTCCACACAAAAGACATAAGTCAGGTGGAACGAATAAAATGTGAGCTGAGCAGGTTGTACACTGTCCAGCCCGGCTAAAATACGACATCAGTTTCTGACTGCTTTCTGTTAGCTGGTGTGATGAATGCACTGGGTCTCGATCAAGCTTCTACAGAACAAGTAGAAGCTTGTCTATACTGCTGACCTGATCTGTAATAGATGATGATATTATATGTGGAAACTGATAAGTGTGAAACCATGAGCGCCTCTGGGTAAAAAAAAAAAAAAATCAGCTTGAACAGATATAGACACAAATAGGCTGTAAGTTGCCATTTAAGAAAGATCTTGGGTTATTGTGGGTATTTCATAGGCTGGTTAGCACATGGCAGTTAAAGTCAGGAATTGCAGAGAAAGATAGATAACCAGACATCTGTTCTGCTGCTGTATAACTCAGTGGTATAACCTACCTCTTGAATACTGCAGCCAGCTGTAATAACTCTGTTTTAGTTCTTAGTTCTTAGAAGAGCTAGAAAAAATATGGGAATAGGCAACAGAAATAGTCCAAGGCATGGACTCAGTACTGTGTGAAGAGGGCACTGGAAGAGAAGGGACTGTGGTAGGATATGATTGAATGCTATAAATGAGATGCTAAATGTGAATAGTGAAAGACTACTGCTATTTATTGAAATGTAATTGGAGGCAATACCCAAAAGTTTCTGTTTTGTTGTTTGTTTGGTGTTTTTTGAAGACTTTCACTTCCCATAGTGAAATCATGGAGCTTGTAGTCACTTGATCTTTCTTCTTTCTTTGTGGAAATTGGAGAAATAAATGCATCCAAAAGAGGTTGGGCAAGTTCAGAAAAACCCATGTCTGCTGTGAAGCATGACCGTACGAATTTGGGTTCTGGCACATAAAATGAGAAGGGTCAGCCTACACTCTCACTTTCTAGTCTCTTGCTAAGCTTAGTCTTTGCTGGCAGTTTCTGGCAGGTCATATATAGGTTTGTTAAGTGGCTACCTGAAAAGGGATTACAGATTTGGGAAGGTCTTTCTTTCCTGTGAGATAATGATGTATATTTAAGTGATAGATTTAAGAGTTGGGGTTCTGTAGGTGTGGTACGTAAAGCCTACAGGTAGGCTACTGCACCCTGTTATTCGGAGAGCTGCTTATAGAACTTAGTCTACATCTGCTTCTGCCTCTTAAAGCCGCCTTTTCCCTGAACCCTGGGGCTGGGTCAGGTGTGCTGGTAAGATTCACCTTAACATCAGACAGTTAACAGAATGACATAGAAAATCATCAGCATAACGCGCTTGACATGCCAGTCGAAGGCATAATTTATACAGTCTCAGGAAATTTGTTTTTATAAAGTGACAGTTTTTAATGATAGGATAATGTATTCTACTTGGGAGACTTGTTCTCAAGCAGTCACTAAAGATAGAGAGCCCTAAGGTATACAAATGTCCTGGGTAGAGGCACAGAAAATGAAAGAAAGGTAGAGTATCATGACTTGTGTGCTAAAATACTGCAGAACTGCTTCTTTTTGAGAAGATTTTTTGTGAGTTTGTTTTTGTGGGTTTTTTTGGTGTTTGTTTCTTTTGTTTGGTTTGGGGTTTTGTTTGGGGTTTTGTTTTGTTTTTGGGGGTTTGTATGTTTGTTTGGGTTTTTTATTTATTTATTCCTCTGACAGGACAGGTGGCTGGCTTCTGTCCTGTAGTATAGAAATCCACGCCGAGTGATTAGAATTATTTGGACCATGATATTTAATCTTAGAGCATTCCAAAGCAATTTACAGGCTACTAACTGCAAAAGGAGCCTTTTCAATAGGTGATCTGGGAAGCTAAGTCATCCCTAAGTGTGACCATCCCTTTCCTAGATGGAAATCATGCATCCGTTCTGGCCTGTAGAGGGGTCGCCCTCACTCTGCCCCAAATGAAAAAACACTCACGCTCCAGGAAGCCCTACTTCTCATGTTTTGGCATTCCTGGCCAGCTTGTAGAATCCTTTAGAGGAGAAAGGGTTATGGTCTCCTCATGCCCTGAGTTTTCACAGAGGATTTGCTTTCCTCCATGTCTTCCCTTTTGTTGGATTTCTCAAGAAACAGTAAAGGAAAAAAGCATGGAAGGAAAGGCTTCTGCTTAGTGCACCTCAAAGCCCTTTCTGGTTTGAAAGGGAATGTTGTGCTTAGCAGTACTGCCTTGATGTCTCATACATGTGCAATTCTGCATTGCAGATCTCATGTAGATGAGCTGGCTGAGTATGTAATATCCCGTGCTAGGGCATTAAAGCTGTCTCCTCAGGCTTGCTTAGCTCTCAGTTACTTTTAAAAGAAATCTTTAAAAAAAAAAGTAATAAAATCTCGTCACTGCTTTCATCCTTTCTGGTTTCATCATCTGTAGATGCAGACCTCAGTGGAAATGGACTCATCCTCACTTTTGCAAACAAGAATTCTCTAAAGTTAGTGGGTTTTCGTTGTTTGATTATTTTTTTTTTTCACTCGGTGTCAGTTTAGCTCATCAGTTTCTAAGGCAGCTGTATATGTCCCCATACTATGTGAACTGAAGGGGACCAGAGGCTCTCAAAATGGTCCTTGGCAGCCAAGAGGATGCAAGTTCATAAATAATGGTTGCTGTGGCAACACATCAGTACTGTCCCTGGACTGACTTTTCACTGGTAGGTGCTAACATCTGAAATTATTAAACTGGACTGGGAGCTGTGTTGGTGACAGAGGACTGCAGAATGGGATTAACCACTTGAGGTATATTAAGTGAAAATATTCAGTCCTTGCCCAGATGACTCTGAAGACTGGAAAAAGGGATAACACAGCATTTAGGGGGGTTTGGCTCTTCAGATGAAGTCCACAGGTTTTTCTTTTGTTCTCTTGTTGCCAGTCTTTGCAAAAAGTCCAAGGGCTGATATTGGCACATTTCAGGTGTGTTCAGAATCCTCCTATCCTTGCCAATGACCACTAACCAGACACTGTTAGGAATCTACACTGCCAGTGTCCATACTGAGACCTAGTTTTCAAAATCTTTAGCATGGTTTTAGCACAGATGGAAGCACAAATTTTAGCAAATGGAAGCATTGCTCAGGAATCTAAGCATCTTCATTTCTTTTCCCAGTTATGCTTCTTAAAAACAAATTGCTCTATATTTAGAGGCCATCTACAAATAAGATTTTTAATCTTTCATGTCTTAATATTCTCTCTGGACTGGAAAAACAGCATGCATTATTCAAATGGCCTGTATGCTGTATGTTTGTTTGTGTTTTGGTGTTCATTATCAAATAAAAATGAGTCAGATTAACTTAATTGTATTTGTACTGTTACTTTCTGGTGCATATGCATTAACTTCCTGCCTCTACATTATCTTTCTGGGATTATAAAGGTTTATGTTGCCTTTTTTTCCCCTGTGTGTGTTTCTTTTTTTCCCCCCCCGTTTTTATGAAAATATATTTGTTACTTCCATTCATGTAGCAGCTCTGGAGCTTGAGAGGTCTACTTTCTAAAATCTTTCCTGTTTTCAGCATTAATTAAATCATGTAGCCTTCTGTTTATATGAAGTTGTTTTGTTTTGTTTTCTGGTGATAGCTTTGGATTTCATGGGTTATAAGCTTGGATTTTAAAAGAAAAGTCTTTCTTTTAATAACCTATCTTCTCACTGCTACTTCATCCTTTCTCACAAAGTATGTTTTGTTAATATAAAACATGTTAATTTCTTCTGGACTTATTGATGTCTTAAGATATTTACTCCTCTTGTACTGTGCATGCAGTATCACATTATTGCACCTTAAATGGCCATATTTTGCCTGATGACTTGGTACAGGGCTCTCAGAAGTTCCAGATATGGCAATTGGTATATGACATTGGATCTTATTCTATTTTTATGAACTGTTGATCTTCTGTGAACTTGTGGCACCAGCGGCTTTTGCTTGAAGAATTTTACTCTGCTTCCCCCCCCCGCCCCGTATCTCCTTGTGATACTTGTCCCAGACTTAACTTCACCCATTATTTTCCATAGGAAAACAGCATTCTTATCTGTTTTCAGTGATGCAGGAAAATGCTTGTCTGCCAACTGTGTAAAATAACTGCAATGTTTCAACGGCCTCACAGTGATTTGGTGTCTGAGAACTGACTAATAGTGGTGATTCTCTGCAAACGTGGGCAGTATAAGCCTGCAGAGCTTCTGCATGACCATTATTGAAAAATACATACATTTTGGAGGTACATTTGGTTCAGCATGTAGTCTTACAACATAGTTCTTAAACTGATTCCCTCCATACTTGAGCCAAATGCTGTTCTGGAATGATTGGAACAGATAGGGATTACCTTTCCTGCGAATCTGTGCTGCAGCCTTTCTCTTCTGAAAAACCTTTTGGACTTTGACCATGTCAGAAAACCTGTTGTAATAATTTGCTTGTGGCTGCCTTCAAAGGTGAACATCGGCTGATGCATCATCTCCTCACAGTGTTGAGGACTGAGAGAAAAGAGCTAATAATAGCTTTTCACCTATGCTACAGGAAGCTGAAGCATTTCTCCCCACTTTCCTCATCTGAGGTGAAAGGATTCAGCTTCCTTCTAGAAATCAGTAACCGTACTCCAAGATAAGGAAAGCTTCTCACCACTGAAATCATGTCCCTGTGCGAGGGTGCGTAAGGTTCAGTCTTCCTTCAGTTCTGCCCTCAGGCCTGGAATTATATGTCAACATATTAAGGGAATTTAAACAACTAAATGAAATTTAGGTGAATGGCAAAAAATATTAATTCAGAAAGAGAGCCAGCATTTACTTAGTCCTTCCCTGACCTCTTAGCATAAATAAGAAAGTACTGTTGATAGCTAGAGTTTGTTCTAGTGTGACTGTGAAGTCGCCTCCTCTCTCTGCCTCCCAACCCTGGAAGAGAATATTTCAGAACAAACTGAATTTGCAGATAGCTGGATAGTTGCATACTATCTTCCTTCTGCACCTGTTGGGAGGCTCGTGGTAAGGACTCCACAGGGCCTTGAGAATTACTGTTCCCTGCAGGAAAGATTTCATGCAGAGACCTGGGTAAATGGCTTCAATTTTTTTTTAGGTTTTTTTTGGGGGGTAGAGCATGGAGGTATGTATGTTTTGGTTCTGTGTGGGTTGTGGGGATTTTTTGTGGTTTTTTTTTTGGTTGGTTTTCATTTTGTTTGTTTTGGTTGGGGGTTATTTGTTTTGGGTTTGGGGTTTTTTTTTGGGGGGGGGAGAGTTTTCTTTTTTTCTGCCCAAGTACATTGAAACAAGAGAGACTCAGAGTGGATCTATTGAAGTAACTTTTATTTTGAGGGAAGAATCAGGCGGGTTGCCCACCAGAGCTGCGGTGCCTCCCTCCTTGGAGGTTTTGAAGACCTGACTGGATAAATCCCTGCGTATCCTTGTCAGATCTCAAAGCAGGTCGAAAGAAACTTTGGGAGATTCCTAGTCCAATATTCTGCTCAAAGCACATTGTGCTTTGAGCAGAATATTTGACTAGGAATCTCCCAAAGTTTCTTTCGACCTGCTTTATCCTTTGAACACCAGCCCTCCCTAAGCCCACGACAGTGCAGTCACGCTTGGCACTAGCCTGTGTGAACAAACAAGGTCCCAGATTCTCAGCATTGCTTACAGGTTCAGAGAAGGTTTTGGATCATCTCTGCCTAGGTTATATTCTTACTATTGTAAAGCAATAAAGATACTACAGAGTGTAATTTTTTTAATCCCATGGGAAAAACTGGAGCGCACTAGCACACACTCAGTCTCAAGTGAGCTATTCTCAGAGGGTTTTCCTGATCCTCACCAGTGGCTCTTCCTTGCCTCTGACAGACTTTGTTTTTGTTTACTTCCCAGCAGGACAGTAGCACTCTAAATATAGCGTTAGAATTTGTGCCAGTGTTATTGTAATTCCTTGTATGGATGCTCAAAGCAACATAAATGACACCAGAAAAACGGGAGCGTACTGAAGACTAAGTTTATGTGCACAAGGAGCTAACATCAGTAATGTTAAAACCACGTCTGTGTAGTTTTGCTGGAAAACCCTCCTTTGTAGGGAAGCCTCATGACTACCATACTTTTGAGTTTGATCTGAAAGGTCACATTAGACTTGTGCTGTGCATGGTCAGCAAAATAGTCCAGTACCTTCATATGAGATCCAAAAAGCTCAGAAGCTCGTGTCACCTCTTCAGCTGCTTATGCCAAAATGCTGGACATGAAAGACCAAATTATGTTTCATGCTTTGCAATGCTTTCCCGGTCACTTCTGCTTTCTTTTTGCTATGACCTCCATGGCTCTTTACAAAAGTAGGTGGTTTCCTCAACTTCCAACAGTGTATTTCTTATGCTCTGCCAGTAGGAGACCTCAGAGCAGACCAGTTGGGTTTTGTTCTGAAACTGTCACTGAGCTTGGGTATAAGACAGGCTGGAATGCTTTGCTGAAAGCATTTTCATGGTGTAAATGCAGGAATTATAATCCTTCCTGTTGCTGTTTCTTGTCTTGCTGCTCTGCGTGACTTGTTTTCGTAATTTGTTTACTGCACGATGCTGGAGAAGGAAAGAAACAATGTTTGTTCCTGTGACAAGTGAAACAGCTGGGAGATGGTCAGCAAGCAAGTCACAGTCTACATGGTCAAAACAAAAAACTTTTTTGAGAAATGATAGCAAAGATTGGTTTTAGGCAGAGAAACCATAACTTCAAAAACAATTTTTAATGAGTCATGGTCCCGTTCTTACACGGGAATCTGATGTTCACAGATAAAGAACAGAAATTATAGGAATATCAGACTTCCAAAAAACAAACACCTATGAGAAAGGAACAGCTCGCCCCCTCCACCTTTCACAAATGCCTAAATATTGTACCTAAGCTGCTGCTTGAAGATCAAGGCCAGTCTGGGAGCTAAATTAAAGCAAACTTCCTAACTAGCATGGCAAACATTAGCCTTCTCTCTTTGCTTACAGCAGAAATGCTCCCCTGGCTGTCTTTTCCTTTTCTGTCTCACTGGAAAGTTTGCCTTTTCTGTAGCTCTCACGTTCCTGTAGCAAATCTCAGACAAGTGGATGGTGGGGCCATTCATTTCACTGACCCAACATCTTCAGGCTCCTACCAGCAGCCATTTTAAGCTGCCTTCAGGGGATAACTTAATTAAAAACAAGAGGTGAAAACAAAAGATATCAGACTAACTTTATTGGAATTACTGAGTGGGCTCTGTGGTACATATGGACTGGACAGATACTCGGATTTCCTTGTTTCAGCAAAGGTAATCTAACATCCACTCCATTTACCCCTGAAGGATGCTGAAGAAGGGTTAACTTGAACGGTTTTTCGGGACTTTAGTATTGTTTAGCTACAAAGTTTCAAGTTCTCTTCAACCCTGTCCTTGCAGTTGAGAGGAGGTAAACAGGGTATTTCCAAGATAAGACGACTTGCCCGAGGTAATTTCGTTAAGTCTGGGGGGTAGGGATTGGACCTAGAAACTGTAAGGCTTTGGCAGGCTCCAGATCCGTGCACTAGGCTGTGCCAGCCCCCACGTCCGAGCGTGACTTTAAATTATGGAGCATCTGACGTTGATGAACATTGTAGGTTAATGTCTAAGACAGGGTATTATGTTTAATTTATAGGTATTGCTTAGTGGAAATGGTAGTAGGGTTATTTGTTAACTACACCTGTCTGGAAGCGGTATGAAAGTTGAATAAAACCAAGTGTTTGCTGTCTCTGCCCTTCTGCCCCAACTGTTTTATTTCTCCTTCTGTAAGTCCCAAGACTAGTATATTCAAAATGCAAATGCTCTTTGATAGGAGCTTCTGTGACTTTGTTGCATTATCTGTGCAGCTCCAGGTTTCAGGGGACCTTCACACAGACAAAATTGATCAGCAGCAGGAGGAGGGAAATAGCTGTTGCCGCAGCAACCGGTGATGACTCAGCCCGGGTAGCAGGCAGCGAAAGCTGTGAGGCTGCAGTAATTTTCCAGATGCTTAATCCAGCTCTCGGTTCTTTATTTCTCTTGCTGACAGGCAGAAGTCCTCCCCTGCCTTTCTTTGCTCGGAGACCCACGCAGCCTGCAGCCGTACGTGATGCAGAGGAGTCCTTTGTGGTGCTTACCCAGAATGGCGTCACAGAGACGTGTCTGGGTAATGCAGATGAAATACTCTACAGATTGAACTGTAGCCCCCAAAGGTGGTAAAAATAGAACTGTAAACTGCCTGTCTGCAAAAATACCCCAGTGTGTCATTGGCTGCACTCAATTCCTATCTACTAACTAACATCATGCTTACTGTAGCTCCAGCTATGATATATTAAATCAGTTCATCTTGTTTCTTTTCAGTAATGAGGCTCTTCTTGTGCTGCATACAGAATGTGGTAAAAAGTGAAAAGTGAACTGCATTCAGTGCATGCATTTTCATGAATTAGATTCTCATTTTTCTATGACCTACTAGTTTTTGTGCATGAATTTCAGTCTGCATGTAATGAAATAGACCAGGTTAAGAGACTTACCCAGGAAAAGGGCACCTCACATGTCATTTGGGGAATATCTACTTTGTGGTTTTCCTGCAATAATTGCATTGTAATACAAGCATCACCCCATCTGGGGCACTTTTATGAATGTTCAAGTAGTTATTTACCCGCTCTAGTGGTGATGTGGAGTTCTTTGTGATTTAAATATGATGCTGAAGAATCCAAGTGTAACTAAAGGTAGCTTCAGCTTCTTTATGTAGAAGATACACATTCCCCTATAGAGCCAGAGAAGCAATTAGCACAGCGTGATGATGGAATTTGGTTTTCCTGCTCAAGCGAGTTCATCTAGCTGTGGGGAAAATAAACCTGCTCTGTGGCATGTGGGGAAAATAGGAAAAATAGCAACTGAGCCCTGTGTTTATTTCAAGAAGGTGAGAAAAAGTACTGATGCTGCCAGCTGCTGTCTCATGCAGTCCCTGGAAGGCAGATGGCTTTCTGTGGGTGAATCAAGTGAGACCATCAGCTCCTTCTCCTATAATGCGGCCTCTTGCTTGCAAGCCCTCATGAAAGCTTTGGCAGGGTGTGCAGCTGAACTGCTCTGCTGCACTGCTGTCAGGCTCTGCAATGTGTTTCTGCCTGCAGCCAAATCTATGTAAAGTCACCAAGTGTGGGGCATGAGAAAGTCATATGTGACGTTTGTTTTTCGCTTCTTATTGTGGTGGTCATCTGCTAATCTGACCCCTCTTACATGAATAGGTATCGTCTTGAATCTTTGCCTCCTATCAGTAGATGGGATGTGTAAGCATTTAATTACTTCAGTAGGTTGCCTGAAATCTATGGAAATGCATCTGCTATACTTACTGTAGATAACAGTGTTTGTAATTAGTTGCATGCTGGTTTCTTGGTTTGCAGAATCTGGCTAAGGCCATTGTATCCAATGAAGGTCCCCAAGTGATCTTTGGGCTGTGAAATGATTTTATAAGGGATAGAAGCCTGACTGACTCCTTTTCAAGGTAATGCTATATTTCCAGACATCTTTTTGCTTTTGGAAGATACAATGGCTAAAAATTGTGACTGGATAAAACCTTTTATAAGCAGGACAGCTGTGGAATGGTTGGAGTTGAGGCACAAATCATACACTAGTAGTCTTGCTGCTTCTCAAAATATGAAAACCTGCATATTTATCTTTCTTAAGCCTTTTTGTACTGAGGGTAAACTCTTCCATATCTACTTGCTGGGTATCCTGTACAACGGGAGCCTTACAATGTAGAAAAATTCCCACCTCCCTTTCAAAGTTATTTAGTGCAGTGCCAGAATCAAACAGAAAATCACTGCTGAACTTGATGAAGCTCTCTAACCCATGCTATGGATGAGCTAAGGCATCTGGCCTTGAATGAAAGCAAAGGATCCAGCCTGCATGTCAAAATCTGCCCCTCTCATGGACTCCCTTCTTGTTAGTCACTGACTGTGCAATGGCTTGGCTTCCAGTATTGCACAAACAAAGAAGAACAGATTTGGAAACCAAAACAAGTTTTGCAGGTCATTGTAGTCTCTTTGTGGGGCAGGAGGTGTGAAGAGGGTGTTCAGTGGAGACCCACTGCCTGATACAGCTCAGCATGTGTATGTGTGATTTCATAGCCAGCTGGCAGCCTGGAGGGTGCTGGAG
Organism: Myiotriccus ornatus; assembly: GCA_036023395.1. Classification (NCBI taxonomy): domain Eukaryota; kingdom Metazoa; phylum Chordata; class Aves; order Passeriformes; family Tyrannidae; genus Myiotriccus; species Myiotriccus ornatus. The sequence continues at coordinate 20,995,232 of JAYRBT010000001.1, forward strand.
CAGAAGCACCATCCATCACTGCTGTTAGCTAGGGTGGTATTCCACTGAGCCAGTCAACTCTGCAGCTAGAAAATGGGCTGGTATGGCACCTCTGTGGGAGAGCACCAAAATCAGTAGCTGCCCTTGACTTGACAAAACTCCTGGCTCAGTTATCTACTTGGACATACTGTAAAAATAGGTTTTACTTTTGCTTATCTTGTAGGACATTTTGCTTTATGTTAGTTTGCAGGAAAGAAACATTCAAGGATTAGGAACAGTGTGAACTAAATCCCGGGTTCTAACCACTTGGCGTGTATTTTCATTTGGATTTTGAAACTGCCTGTTGTCCTTCTAAAGTGCTCTTTAAATCCCTCTGATCCAAGGTATTGTTTACAGAAAATAGGAATCTTATGTCTTTGGGATATGATGCTCTGGGGAAGCTTAAAATCTGGGTATATAGTGTCTCATCCCTGTACCAAACAAGGAAGAGGAAAGCTCAGTTCTCATCTCAGTCAGTGTTTTGCACTTCTGGATGAAAACTCCCAATCAGAAGCCATTTTCTACTAATTCAGTTTTGGCATTTGGATGACTTTCCTTTGAAAACAATATTGTAGGCTGTTGAAGAGAGAGCATAGCTATCCCACTAATGAGATTTATAAATTTCCTGGTGGTAAGATGTATTACTTTGGTAGTTTTGCACGCAAAGAAATAGAAACACTACTTTCTGGAACACTAAAAGCCATAACTACTGAGAGCTTTGAGGAGAGGTCATCTCCTCAAGCAGGTGCTGTTCAGTGTCTGGCATGGCAAGGTCCTAGTGGCTGTGGCTGCTGCATTACCTCTGACAAGCACTGAGACTCATCACAGTACTATGAAGTTTATGCTCTCTTTGCACAGTGTTTTCTAATACCAGGATGATGAGTGAGAAAGTGTTATATCCAGCATTATTGGATGAAGGCAGAGAAAACCGAAGTCCTGTTACATTCGTGGGCTCCTTGTTCATGGGATTTATTTTTCTCCTTTGTGCTTCTTTAAAAATGCCTTCCTGAATTTCCCATTTCTAGGGATGTGTGGAGATGTCTGTTAGTATGTCTTCTGTATAAGGGACACAGAAGAAGCTGTTTGTAGTCAAGATCCTGTTATACTAAAGTTTCTGAAGTTACTAAGAAAGAAGAATCCAATGCTTTGGATCAGTTGTTATTGCACTCATATTTAATTTTATTTTTTTGTGGAAGGGAAGCTGAACCTGCCAGCACTTTATACAGGATAGAAGTCTCCATTCTTTCCTTCCTGAAACAGTTACAATTCAGTCTGGCACAGCTCTGGATTTTTTTTTTTTTTAATATATTTTTACTTAGTCCATTCTATTTATCTCTCCATGGTGTGTCCCAAATATCTACACCACTCCTGGGCAATGATTCAGAATTGAGTGCCATCTCCTATCTTTTGTGTTGTTCCCTGAGGTGTGCTGAGATTTCTCTGCAAATCTGTCTCTGAAGTTTGGGCCAAGTCTGCTTTGCCTAGATAAGAACTATCAGTGTTGAATGCAGTTGCCTTTAACAGTGAGGAAAGTTATTTTTAGCTTTCTTCCTGGACTGGCTCCTTGTACATTTTCACCCATGAGCACTGCAGAATTTCCTCTGCTCAGCAGCGTTGTGTCAGCTCTGAAGCTTAATTAGCGCCAGCGTGGCGAGGTGGTTTGCTGCTGAGCACAGGTTTCAAGTCAGGAGAGAAACTGAGAGCTGTTTGATTCTTCCCCACCTTCCCTTTTATTTTCTTTTTCCCCCATGTCTTCACTTATTATTGCATTTGTGTCTGTGCCTCTTTGGCTTTGCGGGCAAGAGTGCTTAAGGCCTCTCCTATCCATCTCTAGCACAGCACAAGATGTGCTGTGACTTGAATGACCTGTCATTTCAAAGAACTTGGGTGAAGACCACTGTATTTTAATAGCAGCCCTCTCTTCTAATCTCTGAAACAGGTCACCTTGTGTATAATCACCTCTCTTGTACATTGTGTAGCAACACCCATCATTCATTTGTCTGAAGCTTTTTATTGCCAGAGTACTCAGCACCTTTTGCTAGTGCTACATTCTCCACAATACCTGCTTTATTCTAAGCAGCACTTACATCATGTCCCAGACTGACAACAACCGCCTTGGGATTCCTAGGAGCAGCAGCAGAGAAAAAGAATTTTCTTGCCTTGCAGAACCCTTTTTTTTTTTTTTTTGGCTATGATGTTCCATTTGAAGACACTGGATCTAAACCGTTTTATTTTAGGGGAGGGAAAAAGAATAGAAATAAGCTCTGAAAAGAGGTTTGTGCTTTGCAGCACTCACCTAATGCAAGGGATGAATATTTTTAAGGATACTTAATTTCTACAATACTATGTTGTAGAAATACACCACACTGTCCTCCTTCTCTTGCCATGTAACTGAGGATGGTCTAAAACTTCCCCGCGCACATGATAATTTCACTATTATCTGAAGGCCGCTGTCCTTCAGCTTGCTGGCAGTGTGTGAGCTAATCACACAGGCACTGGTATAATGAAGCACGAGCTCACTTTTTCATTTACCTTTACTAATACAGTTCTTCAGCTTTTTCAAACGTTAAACAAGCTCTCTGCAGGGTAGGTGGGGAAAAGTGCAAGTCAGTACCTTAAGGAATAGAGCTTGGATGCAGAGTGCTCCATTCCTGTACTCGGTAATGAGGAAAGCCCAAAGAGTTATGTCCTTGAGAGAACTGCACCCAAGTCTGCTACAAGGGTTTTGATGGGGCAAGAAAAATAATTTTCCCCAGGGTGTCTTACTTTGAGACTCCAGCTTTTCATGTGATGATGTGCCTTTGTACAGGGAGGGTCACAAGCTTAGGCTTTGCTCTGGGCTTTCCCTGTTGCTGTGGCAGTGTCTGCTTCCTATGAGGGATTTTGGCTGATGTGACCAGGAGGCTGTTGCATGCTCCTGCTTCCAAATGGATGGGCACCCCCAGCCTCCCCTTACAGCTGCCTCTTGCTTGTAAAAAAGATAATGATCCATGCCAAAGTGAAAGGCTTTAAGGCTTCCTAATGGGCATGGAAGCATTTTAACTATTCAGTGTGCTGGTTCAGCCCACAAGTTTCACCTGTCAGGCTTTTCTGCTGTATCCTAAAGGAGTAAGCAAGGCCTTGATACCATCTTCGCTCCCCCTCTGAAAGGTGCTTTTAATTAGGAGCTGCCAGAACTTGTAAATCTGGCAGATGTCATCAAGGGTAGACAGGTTCTGAACCCAGGCCACCTAATCACATTCTCACTGACAACAAAGCAGAGGGAACCATCAACTCCTATCTTTTTTGATGGCTAAAAATTAATTAGTCTCTCTTTTAATGAAAACTAAATGAATTCACTCTGGGGGCAAAGCATTCAAGGACAGTCCTTGACAAACAATTCCCATGCTCCAGTTGGAAATGCAAATGGTAGTTGATTCCACTACACTTTCCTGGAGCCCACAAAAAAAAAAGAAAAGAAAAAAGGTGCCAGAAAGAGTTGTGACTTAGAAACTTCAGCAAAAAGGGTGTTCATCATTTTTTGTATTAATAATTAGATCACAGGTGCAGGGTTTGGATTACTCTGTAATGCAGGATATTCAGTATAGACCTTCAGGAAAAAGTGTTCCAGCATGAGGTCCAATAAAGTCAGGAAGTTATAGATTGCTTGATATTGGAGGTTCTTTAGAACTATCATACTAACGTGTTGGGGGATTAACAGGGTAAACTTGATCTTGTTTCAGAGAAAACATATAGACTGTTCGAGAGGAGAGCTCTCCTTCAGCTGCATTTTTGGACTAGGCATTCTCCCGTTATTGATTGTGATGATGTGCTAATACTGGTACCTGATAAGCACAGAAATGTCTTTAAATAGCCAGGGAAAGGGAACTAGGAGGGCTAGGTTCTATTCTTCCTCTTCAAGATGTCTGTGGACAAATCCTTTTGCTTTCTAAAAAACCATTCTGCACCTTATCCCATCTCTCTCTTTCAACTCTAGATTCACTGGTGTGGGGCTGATTCTCAGCATGTGTTTGCAGAGCACTGGGGCTGCAAAAGGATAATGGTGTTGATTTCTAGTTTCATTTACAGATGAGGGAAGCATAAAAGGCACAGTTTTGAACACTTGAAATGCTGTATCTTAATAAGCTAACAGAGAGTATTTTAAAAATTGGGAACTGCTTCTGAGAGCAGGTTATGCATGAAAAGGTGGAGCCAGCAAGATGGGCAAATTTTGGTTCACTGTTGTTTCATCTCAGGTGGGGGTTAAGGGATGTTGTAATGTTGGCAAATTGTCAGTAAGTAATCAAGATCTAGAAAGCTTCTGAAGTTACTAGGTGGCCTCAGCATGCAGGTTTCAGTCCTGAGTTGTGCTGGGTTTGGGTTTTGTGCCTTTCCTCTGGCCTACTGACTAGATCTGAATTTTTGTTTTCAGTTAAGAGGGGAAACAGTCACTTTTAACTTTGCTTCTGACATTTTTTTAGTGAGAAAAGTAATCATGTAGAGCTTCCTACCCTCCCTGTGCTTTTCCCTGGTGTTCCTCATTTTGTTCTCACAATAAGCAAACTCAGTAGCATGGAGGGAAACGTGAACAGAGTAATCCTTTTCCTTAGAACAATTCCACTATTCATATTTCTTGTGCCTTTGTTCCACTGAGCTTACACGTGTGAAGTATATTTCAGGTGCTACGAACATGATGTACAGTTGTACCACAAAATTAGCATTTGAGTGGTTTGGGTTTCTTACAAGAGCAGTTTCTGCTTTATAATGCACACCAGCAAGAAGCAGTTCAATGAGTGTTTTGATTTTGTCACCATTATGCCTGGCATTCAATGCCTTGTTAGTCTTCTTTCTCTTCCTCAGGTGCATCCTGCTGTATTGTTACAGGTCTGTTCCTCGCTTCAGTCCTGAAACACAAGTGCTGTACAAAGTAGGGGCTAGAATCAAAAAAGGTTTCCCTGTTTATGGCTGCCACTGCAGAGGCTGAAGCAAAATACTTCTCATCTCTACAGGGTACTACTCATATTAATTAGTACTGGTTTCCAAGGAAGTAGGTTCAGCTTTACCCCACCAGGTGACTGAATTCAGCCCAGCAGTGGGAAGCAATGTTTCTGACAGCAGAGTGCAAGCCGAAGGCCTGGATGTCAGAGGGCTTAAAATACCGAGGCATTTGCCTGTTCTCCCTTGTAGGCGTTTGGTATGGCTTTGCCTCCCAGCTCTCTGCTTCTGGCTGTGTTGGGATATCAGCAGTTGGGCGAGAGAAAGCTGTTTTCCTGGGGAGGAACAAGTTTGTTGTTCTGCTTAGAAACCTCTGTCTGGCTTTTTATTTATATCTAGTTGTATATAAAGTCAAATACCCTTAAACAAGCATGGATAAATGAATTTAAGCATATATTAACATACTTTTGCTCGTACTGTCTTGAAAAGGAGGTAGATTTCTGATCTGGAATCTTACTGGGTTTTATTTGTTCTAAAGTTAAATGAGATCTTTACTCTTAATATGACTGTCACTGTCGTGGTTTTGCCCACCAGCTCGTCCCTGGAACCGTGAATGGTTTTGTCCAAGTAGATTTTCGGACAAAACCCAATCAAAACTCGTAGTGACGCCTTTGCTAATTACATATTTAAGAAAAACGGAAAAGAAAGTGGATTGCGCAGTTGAAATTAAGAGCAGCAGCCATGTAAGAGCAGCAGCAAGCCCAGGTGGGGGCAAGGCC
>JAYRBT010000001.1:21001876-21024760 GCA_036023395.1 Myiotriccus ornatus
GTAAGCAAATTGACCCAGGGCAAAAGCACGACATTTTTTGGTGGAGAATGCAGGCAAAGACTGCCCAGAGAGGCAGTGGCCAAGTCAAACCCTGACAGTCACAATTCCTTTTTATAGAATATTTTCTTTTAAAACACCTTGTGGTATCGAGTGTCTGAGAACTGAGGCGCCTCAGTGAAGTATTCAGAGATCTATGAATGATTCTTTTTTGAAGGTCACTTAAATCTCTTGGAATATTGATATGCTCCACCTGGCTTGGATAATGAAAATTATCCAAGTAGTATGCTGTGCAGATACTTGTGTGCAGATACTTGTGGTTTGATTTAATGCTGGCATTTTTTTGCAAGACCACCTTTAGCTTTAGCTTCTTTAACAATGATGTGGCAATATTGGGATGCCAGAACATGATAGAGAAACGGGATGGGACAAGAAGATTTCTTTTGAAGTCAAGGAAGTGCACGTAAACCTGATCCACAAATGACAGTAGATGTGTGCAATTTGTGACAGGTCATAATTATATGTAATTGATAACATCCCTTATTTTATCGTTAAGCAGCGGTAACCTGCTGATAACACTTTTGCTCTTAGCAATAGAGTGGGTAGTAATTACTGCAGCCTTAGGTGTGAGGCAGATCACAAGATGTCTGTAGAGGAAAAATCTACAGTAAGAACGACCAAAGTTATTTCTGGTTGCTCATTAAATAGATAGGCTTAAAAATAAAATTAAATGCTCAGCGTGACTGCTAAAAGAGCACAGCCAGAGAGGGACCAGCCAGCTTAGGTATGACAAAGACTCCTACGTTGATTTTTGTGACGCAAATATAGCAAAGGCAGGCAGCCATTAGGAAATGGCTTTTCACAGTCATTCCTGCTATTTTTAACACTGAATATTTCTGAAAACTATCTTTCACTACCTTGGAAGAAGTGAAGACATGTACAAGTTTTCCAGCTATTATTATCCTGCAATTGCCGCCACCAACTCTGAGTAACTATTTGAAATAATGGCATGGTTCCTGGGACATGTTATCTATAAGGGAGATCTTGGCTGGAGACCTGATGTATTACTGCCACTGTTATTGGGTAATTGGGTGTTAGCTTTTTCCCTCTGTGACCCTGCAGCAGAGTTCAGAAACTGTAGAATACAGGGGGAATGACTCCTCTGTTGGTACTCAGGATGGAAGCTACCAACCCCTTCTATGTTAAAGGCTTTCTAAAAGTATTATGGTTGATAGAGATGCCTTTAAAAATGTAGTCTTTTTACTGAAAAAATCCCCATAGCAACCTGAGGCTTCTGCTTCTGTACCAAGTGTGCTCATTCTGTGAGTAGAAACCTGGGAGCTTCTTTTGTAATTACCTCCTCTGCAAACTCAGCCTCTGGCTCTGTGTGATGAAGAGCCCCATGACAGAAACGGACAAGACTGTATGTTCAGTCCACAGAACAAAAAGGGATGAACTAGTACAAACTCTGCCAGTAAAAGTTTGGTCAGAAAATGTCAAAGGGGCAGCTTCATCTCATAGCTTTTATGCCATATCATTTCATCTCTTCTTCTGTTGCTGGGATAAAAATATAAAGCTGGTTGACAGTGACACGTGTTCTGTACTGCATAAACTGCAGCTGAGCAGCTGTGCCTAAAACTGATCAAATTTGTTCCAAAGACTATCCAGCAGTGCACAGCTCCCCTTGTTAAGGGCCACAGAACCATGGTCTGATGTGGGTTTGAAAAGCCCTTCCCCTGAAAAGACTTTTGCTGAGGATGCAGTTATATGTGTGCTTCTTTCAGTGGTGGAGCAGATCTATGTGTGCTTCTTCAGAGCTGGGTTGCCTCTGGCAAATAGGAACAGAAAACAAAAAACTCAGGACGGCCAAACCAACATTTACACTTGCAAGTAAAATTTTTTTTTAAAGGAAAGAAGAAATAAGAAAAGGCTGTGTTGTTTGAGTAGTGTTTTACTTTGATGTTGTTTTTTTTCTTTTACATTGTTCTTTCTAGTGCTCTGACTCCTCACAGTGCACTTTTAACACTGACCATTGAGAGTAAGTGTCAATTCTGTGTTTGAGTCCTTATCCTTATCTGATGCTTGCTGTGAAATCCTCAACCCTAGAAAACTGGGATTCTGAAAACTTTCCTTCTTTCTTTGGGATATATCCTACCTTGGGTCTGTATGCCGAGTAGACAGATTTTGGATCTTTTCTGAGGAATGAAATGGAGAGGGGAGGACTCTGCAGGCAGGTTGGATGGTGCTGGTCTTCCCTGTGGAAACCTGTGCCTGATTCTTGAGTGGTAAGAGGATAATGTCAGGCTGGACTTTCTCCTCTACTCGTAATGAATGGGTGTAAGATTAGCAAGACATATGTGTTACTGCAGTTGTATCCCTTCATACGCTAAACTGTCTGTTTTACTTCTCAGCTTTTCCCTTCTGTTTTCACCACTTCAGTATTTGTGTTGTGGCACTGCTGTAGAAGAAAAATGCCATTTCCTGAATACTTGATCCTACCTCCTGGTGGTACAAACGTGCAACACTGTGCTCGGTGAGATCAAGCCACAAATGGTGTTGCTGCAGGCATGAATAGAGATGAGACCAGCAGTACAAAAGAGAAGGCAAATGGGGTAGAAAAATAAAGTAGACAGAGACAGAGAAATACATATGGTCGCTACTGCAGGAAGATACTTGTGTCTGAAATAAAAAGTGTAAAGAAAAGACGTAAGTCTTTGGGATCCCCTATTGTAAATTCATGATGCATCTGGCCATACGAATATAAATGTCAGTGCTCTGGGCTGAGAAGATGGGCTAAGCATCTTAAAATAGCTTTCCCCCTGCCCCTCCCCACACCCAGACCATAGGTGTCAAAACCTACAGATACCTTTGAAGAACCACAATCAGGAAACAAAGGCTGTCAGCTCTTTTTTTTTTAGAGTTGTATAAATTTTTCAAGAAAATGAACAGTTGTGTTCCATCATTTGGTCAGTGAAGCCCTAATGTGTTCATATAAGTAAGCACATTAAGCTGTAAATCACTCACGCACCAAGTGAAACCCATTCTCTAGAAGCATTGGCTGTTTTGCTGACTGGTTATGACAGAAAAATGGATCCTGGTGTTTTGAAAACAGGACAGCTATGGTTCTCTGACCTTACTTGTAATTTCTTTCCCCATCCTCCTTCCATGTAATTTTGGTTTAGTACTTTCTAGCTTAGAGTCCTTAATTTTCTTCCCCAGGAGACAAACTTTTTAATACTTGTTTAAGAAATCAGAGAAGTTCTCTTTCAATATTAGTGTGTGCACTTAAATCTGATCACAAGTGTTTGTTAGGAAGTATTAATGTTGGTCTGACAGACACAGTTTCTCTACTCCAGTATGTGAGACATCTTTCTGGAAAATCAGGCAGGCATAAGAAGGGTTTTAATTGATTTAGTACTTGACAGTCTCCTTTCTGAGTAAAAACAGTCTCATTTTTGAAATGAGAGAACTGGGTAGAAGAATATAGGGGTTTGGTAGGTGCCTTTGTTTGGGAAGAGAAGCTGAGCAGAGGAGTGTCACTTGTTTGTAGATTTAACTCTCTTTTTCCTTGCTTACTGTTCCTTATGACTGGATGTGCAGTCCAGATTCCTTTGCTGTTAGTGGAAGAGCAGCTGAATGAAGCTCACTTCTAAATAGGTGATGGTCTGAATTCTCCAGGATAATCCCTCTTCACTGTTCATACTGGCATGCCAGTATGTCTTGGTCTGGTTGATCTCTTCATGCAGGCAATCTCCGTGCTAGTGGCTGGTATTCATGCTGGCATTGCTGCTTGATTGGCACCAAGGAAGCAAGGAGGGACAGGCTGAGGGCAGTCTGGGTCTGTGAAAAGGGGAGTTGATGAGTGCCACAGGAATAGTCCTCGGCTGGTAAAAAGTCTGCTCCACTTATAGCTTATTCTCTTTCCCCAGCTGATGCTGGGGCTGTGGTTTAGCTGTGGAACCTTGTTTGCTATCAGTAGGTCGGAGACAAAATGTATCTGTAATAAAACAGTCTCTAAGCTGGTCTCTGTCTAAATCAGTATGGACTTTGCTACTTCATGGCCATAGGCTGGCTCTTTCTTTATGAAAATAAGAGAACAGCATGCAGTGATCTTTTAGCCTATCTGTGCCTTGTCCCTTGCCTCTCTGGAAAGGCAATGCTGGACTGTGAGTATCCCTGATCTTTCAAATTCTTTATATTCACCGAGAGATGAGGTTTTCCAGTAAACTACAAGATTGGGTTCACAATGACCACAAGTGTCACTTGATATTTTGGCTTATCTGAGCTCCTGAAGGGAGCTCATGCTGTCCTGGGGGCAGCAGGAGCAGGATCTTATACATCACTCTAATTGCACTAAGCAATGAAAATGCTGCTGGCACGCACATCTTAATGGATATAATTTCCTGCTTTTTATGAAGTTTGTCACACCTGGACAAATGGTTCTGAATAATGCTGTCTTGCTTATTGAGGTGTGCTTTCACACTGAGCAGATTGACAGGCTGTCGGAAGCCCAGCAGAATGGTCGCATAGGGAATTTTTAATCCAGCCTTTCTGACTGGGCACTCATAAGCCTGACAGAGTGAAGAGATGGTAGTGGTGCTTTAATTGTCACAAGGAACATCTCCATCTGTCTGTGGAAGTGAGGGTTCTCTGTCATGAGGATTGGTGACCTGGCAACCTGCTGCTGGAGACATGGCTTACTTTTAGTCTCCTTTCTGTGGGCTGCCACTGTTTCTTGCATAGGATGCACAGTGCCCCTGAATGCTCAAGTCTCTGCAATGTGCATGTTTTAAAGCCATTCCAAGTTTGCTGCGAGCTCTTGTGGCATTGCTGCCTTGTCTCAAGTGGGCACAAAACATGAATGGAGCTTTATTTACCTTTTGTACAAGGAAAGATATCTGGGTTTGGGCAGCACCTGGCTTGGACCCGTTCCTGGAAAGTCACATGGACTCATGTGCACTTAGTTTCCACAAGCATCAAGAAGTTACAATATGTAAAAGAAAGATCATAACATACTAAAGTAATTCTCAGTCCAATCACCTTGTTTATGTACAAGTGTCAGTCTATCGTATAGATCGCCATCTATCCATGAGTACCTGTGGCTTCACAGCTGGACAGACCAGCAACTGAGGGTCACCACTGGTCAGTAGTTTCTGAATTAGGTCTACTGTTCTATTTGCATTTTTTCCTTCTGAGATGTTTGTGAAAGCCGAGGGAGCCTTCATCTTTCTGACTGGCAGTTAGCACATGTTTTGCCTTTCCTAACTGAAGATAATCTTTGCAGATAAATATGGACTTGATCAGGTCCTGCTTTATGGGAGAAGTGCTGATCTCTTAGATTGTTTAGAGCGGTAGATTACTTTATTTTCTCCTTGGAATGCTGAAGGAGGGAATACTGTTCTTTTGCAGGCTACAGCCACTTCTTTTGTTTACTTTTGCTGTGCTGATTGTGTTTTTAACTAACTGGGATATGCAGTGAATGAGCTAGATACTTCTCATGCTTAGTTCAAATAAGCTACTAGGCCCTCTAGGGAACTCAACCACTTTAATGAAATTCTATTCTTGCCTCCTTTCCTTCCAGGCTGGCATGAGGGAGAATTTATTTATTCAAGATACTGCAAGTCACCTGGGTAGTGACAGTATATTTTATTTACACCCATGACAGGTCTATGTAGTATGAATGAGCTGTGTTCCTTATTTTATGGATGGGTATCTGAAACACAGAGACTGTCACACTTTGAAAAGAATTCCAAGAGTTTGCTTATGGTTTTGTTCTGCTCTTCACATCCTTTCCTGAGCTTCACTGCAGCTACTGCTGGAGACAACTGCTGTTCTTATGAACTGAAGACTGGATGTGTTAAAGCCTCAGCTTTACCAAGAGACTAGACCACATTTTCCTGATAGTGGAGGTGGGGCATCATGGCTGATCACGTAACTAAGCTATGACAAGCCAAGCTGAGTTCTGGTCAGGCCTGTGCTGCATGTTGTCATCTATTTCCAAATTGTGCTTCTCTATGATAATGCCAACTGGAACTGTGTGGTCTTATTGCTGTTTGGTTCATAGTAACACCTGGAAATCCATCTGAGATGCCTCTTACAGCTGGCAGGTCAGCAGTCCCATCCAACATACTCTTCTCTGATGGTCAGAAAGGTGCACACAGTCATGGGGAGCTTAATCTCTTGCTGCAGGCCCAGAGCATGAGTTGTAGTATCAGGCTGGTTTTGTATCACAGCTGCTTGTCACCATTTCTGAGTAGGGAAGTCAAAGCTGACTGGGTATCATGAAAACTACCAGTGCTCCTTGTACACTGTTGCTTCTAGAAGCAGGTTTGACTTGTCTCTTTTAACCTGAAGGAGGCATGCTTACAGTCTGGTTAACTATTTGACTTCCAGTAGTGTCTGAAAACTGCAATGAAGGACTAAAGGTGCTGGTGTGTTGATTATTGCATGTGAGTGAGCACAGAAAACTTTTCTATGTTAAGTTTGTCTTTGGCACCAGTTCAAGGCTCTGCTGTTTTTGAGCTTGTCCCTAGTGCTAATGATTCATTACTGCTGTCCTGCTAGTGCAGAGCATTTTTTTCAATTTGGGGTCTTTTAAGTTACTTACATAAAGTTGTTCAGTGGCCAGACAAAGAGTTGGAACCAGAATTCACACACAGCTGGATCTCTTCCTTCAGTGGAGTTTGTGCCTAGATCATTAGGTAAATTGAACTTAAGGCTGACTTTATGCTGGCAGAAAATTATTATCCAACTTGGTCTGTGTCCAGAGTAGCAGGGGTGATGCACTTCTCCAACAAACAGCTTAAAGTGTATTATCCTACTATGCCTGCCTGCTATTTCCTTCCTTCCCAGGTGGGAGTAACCTTGTAAGCAACTCTGATTAGCACAGATGGCTGTGTCTCTGTTGTTCCAGCCCTCCCAGCAGCCTGCTATGATCTCAACAGATGGAGTGGACTCGGTGTGCTCCAGTGTTAGGAGCTGCAAAGGACATGTATACCTGGTGGAAGCAGCAGACTGAGTCACTCAAATATTTGTTGAAAAGATTAATGTGAAGACGAAAAGTGCAGAAAAAAATTGCTACACTGCAGAAGTAACAGTGGTTTCCAGGGTGGAACTATAAACAGCTGAACTGTGGAGACTGATTTGTGAAGAACAATAAAAGAAGGAATTCTGCAGAGCTCAGTTAAATGATGACAGCTGTTAGGCCATGAGGAAGGCAAGCTGCTGTTTAAAGTGGGGAACAAGGACACAGCCAAATTCGAGGGAGCAAAAATGAGTGTACAAAATGCTGGCTGAACATTGCAGAAATGTTCTGGACAGTAAGAACTTTCTAATGCTTTCTAAGGAGAGTGGAGAGAGCCCCAGCACTCTGGATAATTGGTTTTGTGGTGAATAAAACAGGGCTACACTCTGTGTTAAAACCTGATGGCTGTGCAGGGATGTAGCAAGGGAGGAAGTGCGGACTGTTCAGATCTCAGATCTAGACACTGAAATTATTTGTCCTAAAGCATCTCCCTCTTTTTACATTTCTTTTTATGAAATTGGGTTCCTTAGATTCTTTTTTGAATCTTCTTTTTCTTTCCTTGTAGCCTGAGCCAGTTCTGGCTTATATTACCTGCAGGGTCTTCCTCATTCCTGGAAACCTCTGAGGAAGACTAATTAAACTGAAGCCAGGTGCTCAAGCTGTCTTCACATGACAGAGTAGCTTGGAAATTTGGAAGGGAATGCACACAACACAAACCTTGGGAACAAATTCTGGGGATCTAGAGTCAGGTTACCCCATGTGTCTCTGATATGGCAAAGATCATCCTCCTTTAGCTCAGCTGTTGCTAGGAAATATCCCAGACGCCAGATTCTTTGGAAGAGCTTCAACTCTGTTCCTTCCCACAAGGTAATCAGTGAAGTTGTGTCGACTGACTGAGTGAAAAAGGCTTTGAATATCAGATAATTTACCACCTAGGTGGAAATCAGCAGCAATGCCAATTAAATCAAAAGGTTATAAAGTCTGAAAGTGGTAGGAGAGTGAAATGAGACACAACCATTTAGCAGTGAAGCATTTATGATTTTTGAAGTATTTTTTCCTTCCTGAGAAGCATTCTAGAGCAATACATGATAGATCAAAAACCAACAAAATGCCAGAAGACACTAAGATAAAATTTTGGAGTGTGATGTGCAATTCCCCTCAACACAGGGCAATGTTAGTCTCATTCAAACACTTCTTTCAAATTTGCATTTTTTCCATTCCCCTATTGCAGCCCATCAACTGGTTCACACAATGTTGCCTTCTTGATAGTTTGGCTTCTTAGTTTTGATTAAAAAAGTTGGTGCACTAGAGGAGCAACCTAGACACATTTCCACATACCCTTTTCATTCCTTATCAATTTCTGCATAGAAAGTACACCATTCCCATTCAGCTTCCATGCAGAGATCTGCAGTTAGGTACTACAGTGCTCTCTTTATCGTTTTACAACATGTTTTCTTGGGGAACAGCAAAGCCAGTGGGTATTACTGAGTTCTGATTGTGTGAGTGCAGAGGCAGACCATGTTTTCTTTGCGTGATCTGTGTGCAGTACAGGAGCTGCTGCACTAATCCACTGGAAAGAGCAGAACAGCCATCTCCTACAAGGGGCTAATGCGTGTTCTGTAGAAACAGGTGTAAAATTCACTTAAACCACTTCTCTCTTCAGTGACTCTGTTCGGATTAGTGAATAACATTTCTTTCATATCGCCTGTGGTGAGCAACTTCATTGTCTGAAGTAAGAGAACTGAGAACAAATTAGGTTTTTATCATTGGTGATTTTATCTAACTTTTTGTTGGCTTTTATAAAGTTACTGTATTGTGTAACACAGTCACATCCCATACCAATCAGTTTTCTGTTTTTCTCTTTTCATCTTCCTGGAATCTCTAATGCATAAGGTTTCCTCCAGTTTCTGCCATTTAATCTGGTCTTGGAGACAGACAAACGAGGTTACTTAGTGCACATTCCCAGAGGATGCTAGCAGTTCATACGGGAATTGTACAGGTTACAAGTCCTGGGACTGTCTATCCTCCTACTCTCAATAATGTCACAGAAATTTGCAACTGGCCTTTGCCAACCAAGGAGAGATGATAAGACACAAAATACAGCATTACAAGGATAAGTAAATATTCACTTGCATGAGATTTTCCACTCTAAATTAAGGCACTCCGAATATGGTTTGACATAAGTGTGTGTGTCAGGTGCAATACTATTTGACTATTCACTAACACTCACATTGGTGATTACTAATCACAGTAGAACTTGACAAAGTTACTGTATTTCTGCAGCATTCTTGCTGCTTGTCTGTTTCTCCAGGTGTACCTGGAGTCAGTTTTGCTGCAGTTACTTATCTATGATGCCAGGCAATGCTCGGAGGGTTTCAAAGATATGTTAGAGGGTCCAGAAAGCTGGTGTTATCTCAGTTGTCCAGGGATATCTCTTGTCAAGTATCTCTTGTCCTTCGTGGACAGCTCTTAAGCTTCCAAGAAGCAAAGCCCTTATATCCAGGACCAAACTGTACTTTAGCTTTTTTTACACAAGCACAAACAGTACCAAGGCTTCCAGTAAAATTCCACTACTTCATTAAATTGCAGTATATAATGTGAACTAATATATATCAACAAAGTTAATGCACTGTTCTAATAAAAACACTGTTCGATATTATAGTCGGGGAAGTTTCCTACCCAGCACCTAGTATGGTCTTTCCTCTTACTGGATGGCAGATAAAATGATTTACATATTTACCTGTGTTCGGTGGCTACCTTTTGGACAATACTAGCCATACATTTTGTCCTACTATTACACATAAATTAGCTCTTTTATTAAGTTTCATGTGCTAGCAGGAGTCACTCCTTCTGTTCAACAATGTATTGAACAGATCTTGGCAATATTGAGAAAAGCAATATAATTTAGATCGATTTTTTGAACATTACATTATATTTCTTATTTGCCTGTAATGATTTCATCCTCTGCGGACTGTGACCCAGCACCTACAGAGACCAGTACAGTTGTGATGTACTCTTGCTAAACTCCATCTGTCTTTGAAGACAACTGGCTGATGTTGTCCTCATCTCCAACTACATAGTCAGTGGTGTACACTCTGTTGGTATTTGTGCTACTAATTCATCATATACTACGATCTTCCACAGATTTTTCTCATTACATGATTTTGAAGATCTTGCAGGAATTTAACAATTTTTTTCAAGAGCTGCCTGCTGCTTTACACTTTGATAGAAGTCAGAAATCACTGGTGTAGTTAGCACATGAGCATCTGGTTCTGAAATTTCCCTCTTTCTTTTAGACTTGGTGATCCCTTTTTCGGTTTTTTTTTACAATGGGGGAATGTGGGGCCTTTCCTCAACACTACAGTTGGGCAGGTCATTTATCTTTGGCAGCTTTACTATAAGTCTTCTTCCCCAGTGGCTTCTCTTTCTTGTTCTGTCTTTTTTCAAAATGCAAGGAAACTCTGGAGAATTTTTCTGTCACTTGCCTGAAGCACGTCTCCAGTAATGGCTTCCTCTCCAGTCACTCTCCTATTTTTATGTTTAATAATGGAGTTCCCTTTCTGTGTTACAAGTTAATTATACAGAAGCTCTAAATATTTCAGTCTGTGTTACTGCTCGGTTGTTGTCTCTTCTGAGCCCCCTCTTGAGCTTGTACTGGGGGGAGAGAAAAGATGGCTTCTCTCTATCCTCCTGCTTCAGATATTTATTTATTCTGTCACTCATTTGGAGGACTGTCACTCATTTAGAGAGTAATCACTCATTTTAATCCCAAAGCTACATGTTATAACCTTCAGTAGTGTTTGTAATCAGAAATATAAAGTAATGATTATGAGTTTGGAGAGACTCTTCCATGCTGAAGTAGGAAATTCATGACATAAAAATTTCATGGAAGAATGACTTTAAGGGACCTTATTTAAAATGTAAAACTCAAATTGCTTCCTATTTTTTGACATACACTTGCTCGAAAGGTTGCCTGTTGTTGAGTCTTTAGAAACTTGAAGAAAGGTTTGTACCAAATGAAAAAGTAGGAGTGTTAAAACATTCTCCAGCTGAGATAGAGAAGACTGTACTCTGTGTGCTGCGTGTCTTCAAACATGGATTATGAGGCGATTTGACCTGTTTGGAGTGTGATTGCTGTTTGTTACCATTTTACCACAGACAATTCCAATATTAGTATCTGTGGGTTGGCAAGAAATTAAATTATGAATAATCTTTTTCTTGTGCTGCTCCCAGAGCACAGGTCTGATGTTTGGAGTCCTATATACAGTCAGGGAGAAAATGAAGATTTTTTTTTTTTTTAAGAAACTCTGTTCCCTCTCACTCCCAAGGCAAATCAAAATACCAAATAAAAATCTACTGGATTACTTTGAGCACTGCTGATAGAAGAAATTTTAGGGAGTCCATTGAGACAGATATTTTTCATGAGATGCCAAAGACAAGGAAATTTACTCAGGGTTCAAGTCTGGCTGCCTTTCCAGAACCCTAAAGTTGACCTCATAGCTTCTAGCTGTATATTAGTATTTCTTTATAGTGTCCTTAGCAACTATTAAGCACTGAAAGTCAGATCAAAGGTTCAGAAGTCAAGAATAGCTGGCACATTTTCTGAATTGTTGCACCACAAGCTTAATTTGTTCTGGGTGCTTTTTTTTTTTTTTCTTTCTTCCTGTCACAGCCTATAAAAAAGATTTTCCTGCTGGAAGGAATGTGGTTGAGTTCTAGTTCAACTAATGATGAACAAACCAGAATGGAAGTGGCTTTTTCTCTTTATTGTTCTGTGTCTTCTTTGGGTTAATTAGAGGACATCACAGCAGAGCTTTGCTCCCATATTGACTTTCCAGTGGCTATGATTTTTTTTTCCATGACTTTTTTTCCCCCTGTGCTGACTTTTCCAGACTTTGTCCCATTAAAAACACAGATCTTCAGCAGCCACGTTTGTTAGCTACACCCTGGCATTGCTACTCATCCCCTATAGCAAGGCTTCTGCTGTTGCAAGGCTGTGGGATCCCACACCGTCATGAAGGACTTCATCCTCCATTCACATCAACACAGCACCTACCCTTGTCCATGGCCTCTCCTCACAGCTCCTTTCCATAGCAGCAGTGATGGCCAGGGGGATTTGGAGGTCAGTAGACAGGTTGCTTACTTTCCCTCAGACCACAGGTCTGTTTTTCAGGCATCAGGAGAGAAGTCACTTCAGAAGCAACCTTATCTAACAAAGGTGAGTGTGGGGCATGGCATGGCAGCGGTAAATTCTTCTGATGGCTCTTTTTTGAGTGACTTGAGGAAATAGTGGGAATCAGTGGGCCGGTAAGGCACAGCTGATATACAGGAGGATGGTGCAGGACAGCCAAAGCACGGCGGGGGCCAGTGGGCCCCCACCAGTGGTACAGACGTGTTCAGAAAGAGCTGCTTCTTTGCCTGCCTTCTGATGAGCCAGCAACGAGGAACTGACTTTGGCCCCTAAACGCCGTCCCGTTTCAGAGGGAGGTGAGCGCCCGGCATTCAGACTCCGCAAGGAACTTGTGCAGGATTTAATATCCCTCCCTGCTGAGTGATCCCCCTTGGAAAAGCCTCTGGAAAGGCGTTTTCCAGGCGCGGCTCCGCGCGGCGGACGCGCTGACCGGGAGCTCCCTCTCCTGGCCGCGGGCCGTGCGGGGGCCGGGCTCGCTGCCCCGCGCCCGTGTCCGTCTGTCCGTCCGTCCGCGGAACGCACCTGACTGCAGCTCGCTGTAGCTCAGCGGAACAGGGCTGGCAGGGTCAGTGCCAGGAGTATTGAAAAAAAAGGGAGTAGAAAGAACCCCAGGCACCGGGTTCTGCCTTTGCCTTGTGCAGATAAAGTGCAAACACTGTCGCAGTATTGGATTTTCCGTCTTGATGCCTGCTCTTGTGGTTAACACGCTTTTGTGGTTAACACGCTCTTGTGGTTTCCACTCGACTTTATCTGTCTCCCATTGTCCAGGCATTGCCTTGTCTTGATCCTTTCTGGTGAGAAGCAGCACGATTTGTGGCTCGTATCCTTTCCTACTTAAGACAGGACAGAAGAAATCATGTTTACCACCACCCTTCTTTCACACTAGCCATTCAGTCTTGCCTTTCTGGGTCTGTTTTGTGCTTTGTACCTGTCATTCTGACAGACTCGGTGTCTGTAGGGTGTTCTATGAAACAAAATGGTCAGGGAGCAGAGTTAGTGCATCTGTGCTGTTTAACAGGTACCATTAAGTACAGAAACAGGTTAACTGTTAAATTTGTCATGCTTCTGATTCTTACTGTCTGAAATTTCAGTCTCTCATCATGGCAAAAGAACTAGAATAATGCATGAAAATTAACTGTGGTTCCTCATTTCAGCTGGAAGTCTGGGAAAATCATGGCTTTCTGCGGCACTTTCCATATGTTTGTCTCTTCAAATGCCTGTTCAGACATTTGCATGTGACAGCTGGCAGCAAAAGCCTTATCCAGAATCATGTTGTGACAGCTTTTCACTAACGTGATGTTATTCATTTATCTGGAGATGGATAAAGAAATCCTAGGAACTGCAGACAGATCACCACCCAATACAGAGCCACATCATTTCGATACCACCAACCCCAAAATGCAATAATGTCTTCATGGATATCAATTCCTCTTAATTTCATTATTACAACCCTGTTGATATAATTAGTCATCCATTGGTCTTGAAGCTCTCCATGGCGAAGCCAGCAGGGTACAAAACAGGAGATGCTTCCGATCTTTCATTTTTCCGGTTTTACATCCTTCTGCATCACTCCACATACTTGAAGCTAGCTGCTTGAATAGTCTTCAACATGAAGCCAAGTTAATTTTGTGCTGACTCTGAAGGGTCTGGTTTTTTAATTATCTGCAGAGTGATGTGGGTCTGGTCAATGGTGCTCTGTATCCTCATTAGCAGTGTGGGGATGGAAAGATAGAGGGAGCTAGGGAATTTAGCCGATCATGGTAATTTGTTTCAGTTGGTGAAAGCTGTTGAGGTTTGTTACATACTCCAGGAGGAATTAAACATCTTGGCAGGGCAGTGAGAGATGAAATTTGACATGGAAAAAGGTACAATAATGCCCACTGGCAAAAGTAATCCTAATTTTTCTTCACTTGCCTGGGCTCGGAATTTGCAGTCTCTGTGAAGACAGAACATTAGGGTAGATGTTATCACAGACAGCTTAATGAGGTGTGTAGATGCAGTTTTAAAGGAGCTGAGCTGCTTCTGTGTTTGGAAAAAAAAAACCGAAAACAAACACCAGTATAGCAACACAGAGTGAACTCTGATACATGAACGTTCTGGTAAAAAGTTAATGAAGAACACGTACCACAAAATTAACACTGCAGTTGTCTCCTGCTGGGAACAAGAGCTCAGAGGGTCAAAAAGTATTATCTGCTTGAATGGATATTAAAAGCACTTCAGATTAAATGATATGAGGGAAATACTTAAGAGGCTAGTCTATCTCTCTTATTCAGAGGTATAAGCTAACTCCTCTTTGAGGCACAGGAGAAAGTGTTATGGACATGTGTATTATTTTTTTTACATCTTTCCTTTGAAGCATTAGTATTGGCTGCCATCAGTATGACAGAACACCAGAATGGACTTCAGGTCTGATCCAACCAGGAAATAAGTTATATTTTCATAGTAAACTTACAGTGATACATAGTACAGTGCTCTGTTATACCAGTAAGGTCTCAGACAGTACTTTGTTTTGGTCATCCCTCTTTAAAGAAATGCACTGTCATCTTGTTAAGTGCTAGATCTGTGAAATTTTGTGCTGAGTTGGACAATACTTCATTCACCAGGAGATAGTTTCGGAAGTCTAAAACTCACATGCAGGAGGTGAAGTTTTAAAAGAGTCTGGAAAACTCTGCATTACCGACAAGAACAAGTTTTTGACTACCAGATTGGTCTTCTCAGGGGCAAGGCACAGTAGAGTATGCAAAAAGTATTCTGACCTCTTAAGGTGAGAAGGATATGGATGTACCGGGAAATACAAGGAGAACCAAGGGCAAGCATTACATTTAGGGGCTGCATAATTTTCTTAATGTTTACAGTGACTGACTGAAACACATAAAATAGGAAATACAAACACTTTGTAAATGTATTTTCCCCCTTGCAAATGCACAGAGTAGACAATGCTGCCTTTTCATAAGGTGATCGAATGACTCTGGGTTTTAAATACTTTACTCTTGATTTGCCTTTTCAGTGCCAGATTACAACCCAAATCCTTTTTCCTGGAGCCATATTAATTTGGGAGCCATTATCACACCAGACAGAACAACTTTGGTTTCTATTTTTTCCTCAATTTGCCTGTCTGGATTTGGGGGTTTTTTTGCAAGCACGATTATGCTGGAAAAAAGCATCATTATGACAATCTAATGGTGATATTCTTCTCTTTGCAGGCTCTATCAGTCCAGGAAGAGCCAAACTAAATTTCCAGGGAGCACACCCGGCGCCTGGGCTTGGCCAGTCATTGTGCTGGTATGTGTGTTATGGGGGCTGCTGACATGACCATTTTGCAGTATGGACTCCCAGGCATAAACCTGAAGCCAGTCCTTTCACAAGAGCCCTCGGAGGCTCAAGTATTTCCCGCTACAGATCTGAGGTTGTTTCCTGCAGAATACCAAGATGACAGTGTTGAGTTCAGCCTGGAGCTACCAGTGTTGTGCGAGTCTGCTCAGGTTGGGAATTTGAAACACCTTGTGTGGTTTCTTCAAAGTTTTGCTTGCATACAGTGGTCTGACTGGGTGCTCAGGTGGTTTTACCTCAAAGATTGTGCAAAACACTTAGGACCAGATTGTGCAAAAAAAATCTCATGCTTGGCTGTTTCCAAAGGGGGACGGTGGGACTTAGTGGCTAGTGAACATTTTCATTGAGGGGCACCACTAATTACTGTGCTTCATGGTATGGATCTTGTATCCATTCGGTTCCTGCGACACTAGCCTGTATGTATTTAGTTGTTTTCTTTGAGGAGGGAAAATATGAAAAAACTTGATTTCCCAAAGTCTTTTTATATGCATTTATCACTTTAATTTACACATTGTATGCATTCTCTAAAGAGGCTGCACGGTATGTTTCTTGAGCCTAGGTCATCATGTATTGAGGAAACAAATCAAGGACTGACTAGATCCTCAGCAGATGAAAAATGGAATTTGAAGCTAGTCAGTTTTTGCTAGCTAAGGACTTGACTCCTGCTCTTTGAGAGACTACTTCTTCCTTTTTCCTTTTTTTTTTTATTATTTTTTGTGATGAGAGGCAATTGTGAAGTAAAAGGAGAGAAGGCATCCAACTGTTCTCGTGAGTGACTCTTCCAAAATACAACTGAAGGATGAGAAGAGAGAGGCATAAATCGTGCTTGTAAAGGAAAGCAATAAAGCTTTGTTACCCAAATATTTGCTGCTTTACTGTAATAGAGCAAGGACTTATAAATCTGCTGCTGCTATAGAGTTTTGCTCCTCTAGCCACAAACACCTGTAGTCTCATCAGTGTAGTGTAAGACCGGCTATTTTCTCAAGTATTCATAGGACAATCACTGAGAACAGAATACATTATGCTCAGAGGTATCCCTACAAGCAGTGCCTAGTCCTTAGCGATTCTCCCTCAAAGCAATTGAATTCTGAGTGGCTGCTGTCCTTTTTGAAAAGAACATTTAATTGTTTAAAGATATAGTAGCATCAGACTTGACTGTTTTTCAGTCTGTGCTCTGCACTTGCAGCAAACTGCTGTTTACAGCTGCCTGTGTGGTTAACCCATGGGAGTGGAGGTAAAGAGCCACAGCTGTGCCTTTGAGCACAGAAAGGAGTTAAACATACAGTAACCATATATTGTCTGCTGAGAGTCTTAGAAGTCCCAGTAAAGATGAATGGGCTGCAGTCAGTGTTTTTCATTTATGAAATCATTCCTCCAAGTCATGTTTCAGGCCTGAATATATTGCTACTTACACCTTGTACCTTTTCTGCTGATCAGCAGAGGATTTAATTTCTGAAATTTGTCATTGTCACTCAGTTCACTCAGACTATCACCAGCCCTCTTGAAATCATAGAGCTTGATCCCAAAGACAGAAGATCCCTGTGGACTGGCCACTAATGCTCACAAAAGTGTTTCTGTAACAGAACTGACAGTACGAGGAAGGTCTGGGTTTCACAGGTGAAAGCACAGCTTGCTAAAGAGCACAGTGGTCTTGTGGCTGGGAAACAATTTTTCTTCACAGTGTGAAACACGTGGTGAGGTGGGGGAAAATATGTATGTGATTGCTGCATACTTGGAGGGGAAATGTTAGCTGAATGGAGGGGATGGGGTATGTGTGGAAGGGCCTGTGTGAAGTGCAGTGGTAGGAAAGGGTTTGTGCGCAAGGAGGTTCATGAGACTGATGGGAGTGAAGGAAAGAGTGGGCTTTGCTGATGATTGCTTTGTGTGCTTAGTAGTGCTTTGGTTTGCAGAGGAGGAGAAATGTGGAGAAAACAGTGGTGTCATAGGGCTCTTCTGAGGTAATTAGTAACCTGTGGTTTCAGGAGACTCATGTATAGCTATGGGTGGCCATCTGAATGGCTGGAGTACGAATATGCACACGTGTTCAGTTTCCTACTCTTTCACTAGTGTCTGTAGTTTTAAGCAGTGGTTTTCTAGTGAAGGATTGCGGACATATCGGATACACTGATCGCAGCCTATATACACTGCTTTCTTATCATTTGAGCTGTAGATGATAGTTTCTGGATCATGGGGGTTTCCAGAGATTACAGATCAACTTCCAAGAGGCTGCTATGTCTCTTTATCTGTGGGTTTGAGCATTAGAGAGCAGGTAATTAAGGCAGTGAGTTTCAGTAGCATTTGAATGCTTAACTTATTGCTGGATCCCAGGACAATTTTTGAGTTCTCTGCAGTCTTTTTGGCTTAAAACCTTCTGGTTCTTCCATCTGACAGAGGTACTTTGTGTGCTATAGTTAGCAGGGCTATGTTCTTCCTCTAGGACAGCTACACCTCACTGAATTTGGACAGTGGTCTGTCAATGCAATTTTGCCTCGTTTGGAGACATCTGTTTTACAGTTAATTATGTAGTATACAGAGTATAGTTCAAAAGCCAAGTCTGGTACCGACAGGTTTTTAAGTGCTACCTTAGGTCATCCTATCCCTGAAACTGCAGGCTAAAAAGCAAGTAGCAAATTTAATTGCTGGTAACAGCAATGTTTCTTTCCATTTCTTTATGAAGGAAGGTCCAAGCAGAAGTTAAGATGCCTGTGAGGTTTTATTTTGAATTGAAAATACACAAATAATTTGTGCCTGTTCAGGTTAAATCTGGTTTCTTGCTAAAGAATGGCTTGTTCTCACAAGGCTGTAGGCATGCATGTTTACCTGGCAACGTATTCACTGGCATCTGTGGTGCCTGGTGCTCTGTGATATTTACCACATTGCAATACTTTGCTTGTCCCCAAAACGCATCCTGTGAAAACCAGCTTGTAAGCTGAAATTCTTCTGATTTCAGTCCGGTAGCTCAGCTGAAAGAAATGGCTTTGCACTGAAAGGGGCATTGAAAATCCATTCAGGGGGAGGTAAACTCAGGTGCACTTTTAGGGACAGGTTTAAATGATGCTGCCAATTTTCACGTACTTACTGCTATGATGACCCCTGTCTCTACCTGCGACCTTCTTTTTCACTAACTTTTCAACCTCTGATTCCAAGTAGGTCTGTGACAAACCACTCAACTTTTACCTGTTGCTGAATGCAGACCTTTTCAAAACAGCAACAAACTTTTCGAAGAATGATTATGTGGAGTAATGTGAGAGAGTTTTGAACCCCATTGGCTTAGAAGTGTACAGAAGGAACGTGTGACAGCTCAGTAGATAAGTAAATTGTGTGAAAGCAGGACTTCACAGAGATACTGAGATGTCGGTACAGGCACTTGTAATCCCTTAGTTTTAGAGCACTTTGCCAGGTTTGGGGGATAAGGGAGTGATTCAAAGTGAAGGTGAAACAAAACTTGCCAGATGATATAGTGCTTTCAGTTCCACTGATTTATTTATGCTGAGGATCTAGTACCTTCTGCTTCTGTTTCAGGTGCTGTTCATTATATAATAGTTATAGTTATGTTGTAAGTGGTTATTATTGTTGGCATGGAAGACAAGGGAGCAGATGCAGGCTTTGTTTGCTCTGATTTTGAATTTAACTTTTGGCAACTGCAATTTTGTACCCATGACTGGTCATTTCTTTTCCATCTATCTGATGTAAAACCAGATAAATAAAAGTCTGTCAGCACAGAATTTGAAGGAATGGAGTCAAACCAGTATATGAAAAGCCAAAGACGATGAGATGAACTAGATACTAGATAGCCCCCCATCAATTATGATGTGACAGTATATTTCCCAACCTGTGATAACAATAGACTGTTTGTTTCTCATATAAAGCATTGTTATCTTCTCTCACTTAAGGCTAAGGATGGGTAGAAAAATGTGATTTTATTCTTATGAGAAAAACTTTTCTCCTGTTAGTCCCCAGGTTCTGATCAGGAAGCAGGGGAGCAGCAAAAGAGTACGCAAAGGGAGAGCTAGAAAACTCATATTCAGGTTGGATCTGGAGTCAGTGAAAGAGGATAAATTTAGGACTAATTGTGCTGTCATTTATTTGCACCTCTTAGCTGAGGAACAGGAATGGGGAAAAGAGTTAGTGTAATGAATACACAATGGCTGTAGGACTAGCACCAAGCTTTTTACAGCTGGAGATGGCCGAAGTTGAATTTTGACCTGCTAAAATATTAAGCTAGTTGTCTAGTCATCTGACTGCATCTTGGAAATACTTAACTAAATGGCATATTGGGACTTTACTGTTGGTGCATTCCCACTGGAAAGGGAAGTGGTTATTGTTTCTGTTTGTGGTAATATACTGTGCACTGTGGGGAGGTAAAGGAAAGGCAGATAATTCACAATATGCTTTTGACTCATTAAGCCCCACTGAAACCCACAATGAACTGTCTCAATGTTGTGCTGTCTTGAGAGCCTTGTAACAGATTTTTCCACATTCAGCCCTGTCATGGGCTTTTTGAGATATTGCTTATGATCTGCATAAGATGTATTTTGTGTACCCATTTGTGCTCCCCCTGCGAATGCTCAGCTGTGCGTGTTTGGTCTTTCAAGCCTATTTCAATTCAAACTAATGACTTCAGGGAATATTACCTAGGCCCACAGAAGGGTTTACTGTATTTGAGTCAAGTGACTTCAGTAACCAGAAAGAGGGTAAGTATGGACCATAGATCCAATATAAGAATAGGTTTACAAGGTAGTTACATGCTTTTAGGAAATGTGCACTGGGAACTTCTTCTGGTTTTGGTAAAAAAGCTATTTCTTGAAAACCCCAATTTGAAAAATCCCTGAGAAGGCCCTCAAAATTAAACAGGATGTACCCTTTTATATTGAACAGCTTAACAGCCTGTAATAAAACACAATTCAGACTTGTCCTTTAGGAACATGGTATAACTTCAACATGTATAGTATGGACAAGGACTAAGTTAGAAATATCTAACTATGGATCTCAGCTGAGCATTGCTGAGAATCTGACCCAGACTTGGTTTACCACCTCACAGGCTCTTCCAAGACTAAAAATAAAAATTCTTTCATTTGCATTTTCTGAAACTTAAAAGATGAGTTGACTCCTGAGCAGATGCCACATGTCAGTGGCAGTTTCTGCAGATAAATAACAAAGCTCTTTAGGAGTGCTAAAAATAGTCACAAGCTATAGTCAGGAAGAGTCAATCCCTAGTACCCAATCTGTAAATAAGCAAGATATTGACTAGTATGGTAGGTTTATATCTGTCATGTATTTTAAGCACTTTGGAAAGCAGAGGTAACATGATCTAGATGCTAGAACACCAAACTAGGAACTGAGGACTTGACTTTCCAATCTCTGAGACATGGTTTATGTGACTTGCAGTAAAGACAGCCACAGGTTTTTGAGATCTTACAGAGCAGTGGTACTGTTTTCAATATTTACCAGTTTCAAAATGTAGTCAGGTAAGATGGGTGGGCCATTTTAAAATGCAATTCCACCACTAGATGGGGGGAAATAGTTATCTTGACAGTACTTTACAGTCCCCCTTATTAGAAAAAAAACAACACCCAAACAACAAAAATGCTTAACTGTAATGCTGCTTCTGCGTCCAATAAGCTGTTTTTAAGCACGGTTCATCTGACCCAATGTGGGTGTTTGCAGAATAAGCAGGTCGCTTGAATTCTGTGAAGGGGGTTCTAAGTGGTTTTCAGATGAAGGCATCTTCATTGTAGCTGTCAAGAAGTGGATGAAGTGAGCCTCACACCTTTTCTTCACTGTTTGTAAGTGCTGCCTCTCACAATCTTCCTTTCTGGGAAAGCAAGTTTGTGTACCAGACTGAAAGATTAGGGAGGGCTTTCATCTGCCTTTGTAATCTGAAAGGTTTGGGAAAAGTCTGTTTGTTTCTCTTTCACCATCTGTTTCCTCTAAAACAGAGTAATCTCAGGGGTCTACGGTTGCTTTGCCTCTGTCGTGGGGCCCACTGTGGCCAGGGCTCCTGCACGATGCAGGCTGCCTGCTCTGCATCATCAGTGTCACATATGCTCCAGCTCTGTGGTTATAGCTAAGGGAGACAGAGTAATTTCCACACCTACTCCCTTCTCCAGGCAGCTTTCACTTTAACTCATGAAAATGTACCAATATTTGAGGGGGGGGGATTAAAGATGAGTTTCTGCAGGCAGTGTTCAGTTTTGTAAGAAACCTGTTATGATACCTAACCCGAGATAGAACTACCTGAGGGGATATTTCCTCACTTTTAAACAGGTATTTCTGAAGGACTTAGGCCTTGATTCAGTCCACACAAAAAACTAATAGCAAAACTCTTTTGAGTTCTACTGGATTCAGTCAACAAATCCAGATGGGTTTCTGTATTCAATTTTTCCAGCAAAAGTGCAAGCAATTACATCTTAGTTGAAGGCTGTTACATTGTAAAAAGCATAAAAGTGCTCCTAGTCTGAGTCTTGCAGAGTTGTCCAGCTTGTCTACTTCCCTTATCATTAGTTCATGCTAAGTTATAAGCACACAAGTTATTGTGACCTGGCTTGCTGATTGTCTATCTTCATCTCTTTTTCTACCTTCAGAAGGAGACTTACATGAGAATGGACACGATATACCTGCGAAGAACTTCTAAATTTTGCAGAGGCTTCCTGCTTCCTTTCTAACATGTAAAAATGTGGGTTTCACTTGTAAACAGTCCATGGTGAGAAAATTGTCAGGCGTATGCACATCTGTATTTAGACATTGTTTTGTGTTAGTACTTTTTTTTTCTTCAGAAGTGATTGGTGCTGCAGGCTTTTGCTGAAGGTCAGTTTAATATCTATGTCTCAATATAGGCACACAAAAACACATTAAAAAATGGTTTTTTTTGGCTCTGACCAAAGTGTTCTGCTTTGCAATAAATGGAACTTCAAAATATAGCCCATTTGTAAGGATACACATATCTTAAAATTAAAGGAATAGATGGTTTTTGTTTATAAAGTATTTGTCTCTAATTGTCCTTTTAAAATAAAAACCTGAAATCTTTAATTTTGCAGATTTCAAAACAAAATATTTTCTGAGAATAGAAAAAAAAAAATCTCTTAATCTAAGTGAAATGTGTGATTTCACAGATATTGCTTATCTTAAAGACTGGGGAAATAAGTGCTAAAGAGAGTGGAAAAAAAAAAAAAAGGAATAAAAAACCCCCAAACCAGCAGCTCTTGCAATGCAATGAACAGTCTCATCAGACAAGCCATATACAGATGTCGTTGAAAAAGGTAAGGTATAATAATATAATGGCCAGACTTCGCGAACGAAGAACCGGGGAAGGTCTTTACACCTTCCAGCCTGCGCATTGGAT
>JAYRBT010000001.1:21034821-21049563 GCA_036023395.1 Myiotriccus ornatus
ACCAGCAGGAAGGAACTAGGCACAGAATCAAGAAAAGCTGCTAGGAACTGTGACATTTCTATGTTGAATTTTTGTCTCAGGGGATCATGGTTTTCTTTGTTAGGAAAGATGTGTCAAGGTGTAATTCCAGTTTTGGAATTGTGCAGCTTCAAGTCGGTGTGCAGGTGTCTGTTAGACAGACTGACTTCACGACAGCTCTTCCAGTGCTCCCTAGCTCAGCATCAGGCCCTTGGCATTTTTGTCTCCACCCTGAATTGTTGCTAGAGAGCAGTTTCACACAGCTACTGAATTTCAGTGCTCATTAGTTCTTTGTGCCTTTGTTTTGAAGAAGTAAGCCACGGCATTTACTTCATAAGCCTTACAAATGCTTTCATTGGCTTGGAGACGCTTTGGGTGAAAGATAGCCAGGTGACCCAAATAACAGCAGTAGAGATCTATTGCACCAGAAGTCATAGCAAACTCATTTGGTTATAACAAAATTCTTTGATTTACTGTACTCTGCTAAACAATTGGTGGCATCAGGATATGAAGGAAAACAGTGACTGACTTGAATTGAAAATGAGAGAATAACAAGCTTAACTCAGCATTGATTACAGAAACAAACATGGAGAAGAGACTTACCTGCCGCTGGCAAACAGCTGAAAGGAATATTTCAAATAAGACCTTTCTTTCTATGCAGCAGAAAGAGTCTTATTTATGTTGTTAGCTTGGCCTCTCCCTGATGCTCACTGTCTGGTTCCAAAGGGAGAGAGCATTATGTTTGCAGTCCCCTGAGCTCATCTGGAAAGTGCATGACACTCAGAAGTAATTGGAGTTGGAGTTGGATCAGGGGTTGGACTCAATGATCTTGGAGGTCTTTTCCAACCCAATCTATTCTATGATTCTATGATTCTAAGGCAAGTACAGGCTGAATGTCATCCTTGCCTATACTATCCTACCTTCTCCACTGTGAAAGAGATAAGGATTGTGAAGATTGCTATAGAAACAATCTTGGCATCTTTACTGGTACAGCCCTTGGCTGCTTCTCCTGCTCTTCCTGCCTCACCAGTTGGTGACCATAGAGACTATCCCCATGTGAAAAGTAATTTGATTCTATCACTGAATATGGTGGTCTTGAGATCTAGACTGAGAAGCCTAGAACTTGATGTCCTCTCCCTGGAGAGAAGTTCCAGCCTGAACATCTTCAAAACTAGCCTTTCCTCTCGGGATTTACTTCAGCTTTAATGGGTACCAGCAGAGAATGCAAGAAGGCAGGTTAACCTAGATCTATGCTACCTGAATTGTGGGTTATGCAAGTGCTCAGAGGGTTTTATGAATCATAGAAAAAGCTGAGCAATCAGCATCTCAGTTCATCCAGAGAGTGACTGTGTAGGGAGGTCAGTTTCTTCTTGAAACCTTGTAATTTAAAATCTTTTAAACGAGTCTTTTCAAAATGAAGAACAGAAAGAGATTTAACAGTTTAAGTTTAAACCTGTGAGTTTAAACTCAGGAATATGTCCATTAGCTAAGTTGAAATTTAGCAGGGCATCTGTCTTACACCAAAGAATCTGGCCTACAGTAAGTAGAGACATTCCTTTGCCTGTCTGGAATGGGTTTATAACTGAGTTACAGTTAGCTCTGCGAGTCTAGCTGATTTGATCTGAGGCCAGGGAAGAGAGATGGAGTAGGTCACATAAAAATGCAATCTCATGCAGTATTATTTCATTCCTGGCAGTTCTTTTCCTTCTTGTCTTACCTAGCTATATGTGGAAGACCACGGACTCTACTCTGATTGTACCAGCTTGCATTTGGAGACTTCGAAGGATGGCTCTGGATGAAGGACATAGGAGTCTTGTGCAATAGAGGTTGCCTGTACCCACCAGGAGCAGAAGCAGAAAGACAGTCATTCATACACTGCTGAATAAATCCACAAGAGAACTTGGCAGAGAAAAGAAGCTTAAGGTTAGTTGATCAGAACAATCTCAAACTAACACTGCCAGTTCCCTCTCTCCCCCATCAGATCTGAATCAACTCTGCTGAAGCCTGGAAGTGCTTTCCAGTAAACCACCTTAGCAAGAGCAAAAAGAATTTCCATGGGAGTAACCAGCTAAAACAACTGTGATTTTTGGCCAGTTAAAATTATTGGGCCAAATTCTGCAGGTCTTTCATCTGTATTCTGCTAAATTATTACTGGCATGAAAAGGAATAATTTTGCTTGAGTAAAAAGGATAGTGATTGTATCGTGGTGCTGGATTGAGTGAGTGTGTCTGGATCTGTTTACTATTTGACTGCAAGAGAACCAGCAACACTTGTCTGCCACATGAATGAGCAAGAAGCCATGATTTGTGTCTGCCAAATAAAATATCACACCAAGGAAACATGTAGAAGGACTTTATTGTGCCCCAGAACCACAGCTGAACCGAAAGATAAGAATTAGAAAAATAAATAAGACTGCGTGATTTGTCTGCAATTTTTATAAAAAGGGACTGGCAGCATTTTCTAAGAATGCTAGGAGACTTGGAAGATGTGTGGTTTTGCTTGTGTTCATTGTACTCTAGAAAGCTCTCTCCAGTCTCTCTCGTCCCTCAGTGCTGCCTGTGAGGACTGCTCTGGTTAAGAGGAGCACGTTCCAGATGGTGCCAGGTTGGTGGTATAGCCTGGCAGAAGGGGAGGCTTTGTGGAGCCCCCAGAATGAGCCTTGCTTACTCCAGCAGAATTACAGGATAGGGCTTCTTTTGTTTATTGTGAAACAGTGAGGGCAGATAGGAACTATGTCCATGGGAAATTTATTCTGCAATAATAGAAGAGAGAGGGGTAAAACTTACTACAGCATAAGGCTCCATAAATTGTAGTTATGCTTTACTTCAAGTGTCTTTATCTGGTGGTGGGCTTGGACAACAGTAGGACATTCCCATTGCTGTTCTATATATGAAAGGAGCTTGGATTCCCCAGAGTATCTTAGTACATTTTGCAGCTCTTTCAAAGTTGTAAGGAAGAAACTGTATCTTAGTTGCTTTGGTAAATATATTCTTTTAATTGACTCCTAGAATTACAATCATCTTAGGTTTAAGAGTTTCCTTTTTTCCTTTGTTTACTGAGTTCTCAAAGGGATGAGCTAATTATATTACAGCAAATTCAAAGCAGCTGCGTGTATGTCCTATGCAGCTCTTAAACATATGCTGAAAGGTATAACAGGTGGTAGCTGATCATAAATAATCCTTTACTCTATTAAGTTAGGTTTCAAACTTGCAGCTAAGTTGCCCTCTGTCTCCTCTCCCTGCTCTTCCATGCAGATGGTGTGGGTTTTTCGGAGGGCAGTGCCTGGTGGGCCTCAGGACATTGTGCTGAACGCTGAAGCAAGTAAGATAATTTCCACAGTTGTTATCTGAGTAAAAATGAGGTTTTGTTGAATCTTTCCCCCAACCACCCTCGTGGCTTTGTTCATTGTGGCTTCTCTATTCTGTATTTTCCCCTCCATTAGCCCTCCTTTTGCCAGCCCACCACTTTGTCATATGTGTAAATGTCAAGTGGCTTTAAAAATGAATCAGAACATAATTTCTGTTACCCTTGGGTGTCT
This sequence comes from Myiotriccus ornatus, assembly GCA_036023395.1. Lineage (NCBI taxonomy): Eukaryota > Metazoa > Chordata > Aves > Passeriformes > Tyrannidae > Myiotriccus > Myiotriccus ornatus. The sequence goes on from JAYRBT010000001.1 coordinate 21,038,378, forward strand.
GCCTCCATCTCTGTACTTGCCCTCTAAAATGCTCTCAGTAATTACTTGGTATGAGCTAAGCTGGACTAATTTAGTAACGTAGAAGCGAAAAGTAAATTACTGGAACTTATTTAGTTCCTCAGCCAGATTTCCAGCTTCTCACGTATTTTTCCTTAATTGTAACAGCTAATGTGTTTAGTACCTCATCCCACACCATATTAGCATCAATGCCAGGATTTGTGAGGGTTTCCAAGAGTATTTGTTTCTCGTTTATTCTCAAACTAGGCCAAAATGCAAACTTTATAAAACCAAATTTACCTCATCTTCCAGGAAATTAGTATTTGTGATTTACTTAATTTTCAAGCTTTTAAGGACATATTAAAGTTTATATTATCTATAAACACGTTCTATTAAATTATAAAAATACAATAAAAATTAATAATTATTTTAAATATTAAATTTAAATATGAAATGCAAATATAGACAGATGAAACAGCTAAACCTCTCAAGATTTTTGTGGGGTTTCCTACTTATATTTTCAACCTAATAGTTTGCCAAGGTGAACATGAATGTGCAAAATGTTTTGGTCTACCCGAGACTTCTTTTTAAAATTTCATCAGAATCTTAGCCACCAAATGTCATCTTCAGTTATATGAGCAGGCTTCTTTACTGGAGTGAAATAATATAATGATGTGGCTTTAAGGAGCTGGTTTAGCTTGTTCAGTGAGCATGGATTTACTCAAAGGGCTCTGGAGGCCTCAGAGAACTCAAACCCCATCTTTCCATCTAATTAGCAGTGGACAGTATAATACATGCATTCCCCAAGCACATGACATAGTTACAGCTGTGTGACTATTAACCTCTTATAGGATTTAATTCCCAGAAAATATAAGCAGAGATGTGGGGTTGAATGGAGGCCTTGTTTGTTCAGAGGCTTTCTTGCTGCTTAGTGATTAACAGGTTTGAGTAGTTTGAGGTGCAGATGGTGAGTTTGCTGTTTCTTGTTGTATTTGGTGCCATGTTTAGTCACCTGCTGTAGGTTTGTACTGTCACTCATGGATGGATTTAGGAGTGACTGTTGCTCTTGAGAGTGCAATGGGGAGACTGGTTTGGAGTATAACTTTAGAAATGGACATGGCCTTGTGGGTTGGCTTGGGAGAGACCATGGCCCTGAGAATAAATTTGGGGAAGCATTTGGGGCTGGCCCAGAGGGTGGGCTTGGATGTTAGTGGATTGTTATGAATGCATTTGGAAGACGATGTGTTCTTGGGAGAAGCATCAGGAGTGGGCGTAGTCTTTGGAAAAAATACAGTCTTCGGTGCATTTGTCTTGCCTTTTGCACTTATTAGGACTGGCATATGCAGCTCTGTTGGAAGGTCTTTTTTTGACTTTTCATCTGATATTTCTATGCACCTTGCTCCCACTGAAGGTCAGTCCCCGTATAGATCTTGTGGTGTGCTGCAGTAAGGAACCCGCAGAAGAGGAGTGAAGCCAGGCACCATTACACTTCTGGTTTTCTAACCCAAGATTTGCTGTAAATATTATAATGAGGCCTTTTAAATTCATCATCACATATTCCATACAGAATCAGACAGCAATATCACTGTTCATACATTGTGCATGGGTATAATTATATATAGTATGAGTCTATATAATCATACTCATGTGCAATATATGAGCAGTTGCTGTTGCATGCAACTGTGAACTACTCTGGGATGTCTCATATACAGCAAATAGCTGGGGAAGAGCTGAGAAAGAGTTACTAATCTAAAAGAAAAAAGTACCTGGCAAAAAGCATCCTCTGTGCTTATAAAAGAAGTATGTGGAGCAGCACTAAGTACTGCTAGTGGGGACATCTCAACGTGTTCCCCAGGGACAGACCAATGTTTACATAGGATGAAAACTGTGCTCCCTTTCTCTCCAAGCGTATAAACTGTAGTGGTTTTGTTTTGGGTGCCAGCTTCCAGGACTGTACAGAATCTGTAACTTCTGTATGCGCAGCAGTTCAGCTCTAGAGGGGAAGGTTAGTTTGTCTTAAGGTAGGCATCCAAAAATAGAAGCCATCTCCTCTTCCCGCTGTGATGCAGTTTTGAAAGAAAGGAAGTGTAACTGTAGAAAGGCCAACAGCTTGGTCCTGACTGCTGGTGGAGTAATGGTGCTCCCAGTCATCACTCCTCTCTTCCTATACCAGGGTATTTTGCGGAGGCAATGCACTACAATGGAGATGACAGTCTTAGCAGCTCTTACCAAGAAGCTCATAGTATCTATGAGCAGGTTCTCAACACATGCTGCAGCAATCAGCCTTCTAAGAGAAACTGGGAAATGCCATGAGCACCAAGATTCACATTTATAACTTGATTTATCTCCTTTTTTTCTCCTGTAATTCACTTTTCTGATCTTATTTTTGCCTTTTCACCCTATATCTGCCTCCCACACTCCTTTGGCATTATTGCTCCTGCCTGTTGCTCTCTCTTCATTTCTTCTTTTCCTGGCAGGACCAATCCATCTCCCCTCTTTTTACTCCTTGCAATTATTTTCCGTCTTAAAAGGTATTGCTACCTGCTGTGCCTTTAACACTAGCTCTTTATAAAAAACCAAACTTGCCTCCAACAGCAAATTCCTTGATAAGTATCCTTACAACATAGTCTCCTAACCAAACTTTTTGTCTCCTTTTCACTTAGTTTTTGGCAAAATCTCTTTTCTTTAGCAGGTTACTCAGCAGAACTATTAGCTACCTTGGTTACTCTTCTTAGCCTTGTCACCTCTGCATAGCCCTTGTACTTAACAACAAAAAATCCCAGCGTGTTTTTCTACAAACATTCTTCTGCACGTCTCTCTCCCCACGTGGGAATGTTTTATAGCCAATTATCCCTCCCAGAAAACGGAAGTATTTGGCTCTGAAAATCTAATAGCCATGCTACAAATGAGGAAGATAAAATATAGAACTTCTCTTCAGGAAAACACTGGCAATACTGGGCAACAGTGATCTAAAGGTGTTAAATGTACAGAGTCAGGAATATGATTTCATTATATAAATCGCTTGTACCCATTTGACTTAAAAGCTCTTTTTGTCTCCAGTATCCTCACAATTACAAGGTATTTAGCAAGCTAAAAACCTAACCAAAAGGTAAAGTACATTGTCAGGGGGCTGACTGAAAAATGAGGATGTTAGAAGATTAGGTCTACATAGATTAGAAAAGGGCAAAGAAGAGGTGAAATACAAGTATACAAAACAAAAAGGGAAAGACTGTGAATGAAACTGACTTGGGAATCTTCACAGAACATCATTAACCCATGCAGCTCATTGCCATAAGGTATTAATGAGATTAAAAGACATTATCTATATGGCTTCAAGATTTCACAGTTACAGGAAAGCAAATAAGATTTCTAAGGCACAGAAACTCTCCTTACATTATTTGGAAGTTGGAAGGCCAACGCTAGATGAATCTTTTATTAGGCAAGATATGCTGTAATTGCCTTCAACAAAATTTCTACTTGTTTGATCGGATGAATCAGCTTGGTTTGAGAATGAATTCTAAACTCATCAGACTGCGAGTGCACTGTGTTTGGGAATTCCTGTCTCCCTATTGGCCTGCAAATTTGCATCTCACTTTGTGCACAATGAAGATAGGAAGCTGACAGATGACCAGAATACCTGTGGCACGAGTTTCCTTGCTGGTGGCTTCTGTGTTAAGGCAGAAAAGAAAGGGATTTACAGGAGCCTCCTTTCCTGGAGTTTATGTACTGTTGTTCAGTTGTCCGCAACGGGTGCGTATGTAGAAAACTTAAATTCTGGTGGCAGAGAACTATGTCTTTCTTGTCCATTATCTGTTAGTAGCCCCCATGTGAAAGCATTTCCTGCTCAAACCCTGTTGTGGCTGAAGTTCTCAGAAATAAGTTATTTTAGCCTGTTCCAATCTAGCTACTTTTCTGATGTACTGTGCTGTCTACATTTTGAACACTGTATGTAAAGAGCCCCACAGAAGCACAGAATGATGCTCACTTTCTGACCAGCAGACCACTGACAAGGAGATGACGCTTCAAAGGAAAGCCTCATTTTGTTAATGGAAGTGGGAATAAGGTGCCCCGATCTCAGTGGCTGTGTATGCCAGTGGTTTCTCTCACTGGTATCTTTAGGAACAGTTCTAGCATGTCCCTGCTGTGGGGTGGAGCTTGCCAAAAGCGTAATGCTTTCTCCTGACCTCCAGGGAGCTCTGGGTGATACCACAGAATCTTGGCCTGGCTGAGAGAAAGCGCAGGAGACACGCCCTCCCCTGCAGAACGTAACCATCACCGCAAGTCACCTTGTGAATCCTGCTCTTGAGCAGGGGCTCTGTTAGGCAGCCACAGGGAAGTCTGTGGGGCTTCAAAGCAAAACACCTTTTAAGGGTTTGCAAATATGTTCACGTAATTCCAGAATGTCAGCTGGAGGCCTGAGATGTCTTAAATGGTTTTTGTGGTGGAAAATCCCACCCAGCTATATAGTTCTGCTAAAATCTTTAGCTGTAACCACAAAGCTTCTTTCCAGATTTTCTCTGAGTGATAACTGTTTCTTATGTCTCTAGTTTAAAAGACTGAATTTAGACATTTGTGTAACTTTAACTCTCTAAAAGTAGTCATGATAGGGAGGAATTGACCAGTTTGAGTTTAAAGAGTGAAGTTAACCCCAGCTATTGCAAACAATAAATCTGAGCCGAAAAAACTTAGGGCTTAGAGTAAGCTTTTTATGATCATATAACTGATTGTATCCAGTAAGTAATGACCACTTAACTTTTTTTCTACCATAATAAAAATATAGAAATGGAGATCTGCAGTGTAGTGCCAATTTAATTGCTTAACACATTTGGTATCATTACAACTGTTCTCCTGAGCAGACAAGGTCTCCCTCATGAGAGATATTGATGCTAGAAGGCCTTAATAAAGCAAAGGTGAACTGAACAGCACCTCACGAAAAGCAGCTCAAGGATAGGATAGGATAGTACCAGATGATTTGGCAACTCTTAGCATGGCAATTCCTGTTCAGGGTTTGTTTGTGGGCAGGTATGTTGACTCTGGAGGTAGATTGGAGCCCTAACAGTCATTTTCTTCTCACACTACACAGAAAGGCACTAGGCAATTATCACTTAAGAGTTTTTGTGAGTCAGTGTTGTCCCACTGGGGAATACCAGGGTAACTTGCTAATGGTTTCAGAGCAGTTGGGTGTGTTAGAGCTGGCAACACGGTGGACATTAGACAGCAGATGGTAGGGAAGAAGCAGGTATTTTCCCCACTCAGAAGCCTATAAACCCCTTGTCTGGCACATGTATTCACATGTGTGCATTCACGTTTTTGTGCACCTTTACAGTCACTTTCTTTAACACCAATCTTTCAGAGAGACTCCAAGTGCTAGTGCTTAGCACAGCAAATCCTTCTTCACCTAATGGTTCTTGAGGAAACTGTAACCTCAGAGTGGAACTAAAAGACTCAGAAACCCAGAGGGAACAAAGAAGTTATCAGGTTTGTTTCAGGTGTTATGGTTTCTAAATAGCCTTTGAGGTAATTTTTTCTTCACTTTTTAAGGGCTTAATGCAAGAAATACTCTATATAATACATAATAATCTGCCCAAGTCAAGTGACAGCCACTGCACAAAAAGGAACAATGAGTCATTAGTAGAGCAGGACATGAGCTTGTATTTTTGGAGTCCTTTTCTTCTGCCTTGGTGACAGGACCAGCCTCTTTCTTTGCATAACAAACTTGTAATAATTTGGTCTAGACTCTTTTATTCTAAGCCACAGACAGACAGGAAGGAAAAAAATATTCCGGGAAAGAGCCTGCTGTGCAGCCCCATTTTTTCTGTGCTTTCCTTAGAAGAACAGAGTAGGGGCAATAAGCAGGCCTTGCACCAGAACATACTCTGGAAATATCTTAAATACGCCCCACAAAGGTGGAAGGTTCATTTACATTACAACCCCATACTTGGTTTTGGGATAGTTATTTGCTCTTTCATACAACACTAAATGGGAGAGAAGGTAAACCATGACATGACAGCAGAATTATTTTTTAAATCTTCTGGGTAGAAGCTGTAGGAGTAGTCTTTGTAGGTCTGTTCCTTTCTTCTGAGACCTTCTAACCAAACTACAAGTTGTGGGTGGACAGCATGGGGTGGTAAATGACAGACAAAAATAGCTTTCAACATGAGAAAGTGCATGGCTATTGTGGCATGTGGTAATGGGAGTGAACTGTGATGAAGATGAACAGATATAAAGTATTAATTGCTATGTGATGGTTAATTAATATATCCTTGGGTTGTAATAGTCTTAATTAAAAAAAATAAATTATATTTACTTCAGCAAGATTAATTTCAAGATATGATACTGTTGAGTATGAGCATAGGCATTAGAATTCTGCCCGAGAAAAACATGTTAGTTAATTCTGGTGCTGGATAAATTTGATCCATGAAGTTGATGATATTCATCTGAGAGAGCTTACCATAAAAATGCTTTTATAGGGGACCTGGTTTTGTAGCCTCCTGATAGTCTAATGAAGCTGAAGGGAACAGAGGTGTTTCTGTTGTCTGTAATATGAGGATCTGGGGCCTTGAGATCAGCAATTCAAAATTAATGAACGCAGTTTATACATTGCCATACTCCAGTAACATCTTACCCTTGACATTTCTTTTTACCTGTGAAACCCTTCTTATAAAGTTTATAGCAACATCTATTTTTTTGCCTAGTGTTGTTTATATTGAGAATTTCAGTAAGGAAGCATCACTCCATAAAATGGAATCTCAGTAGCCTGCCTTGACTCTGTTCTGTAGTGTAAAACATACAGCTATTCTTCTTTTCCCTGCCTGAGTAATAGCACTACTTAAAATCCTGTCTTGGACAATGGAAACTAAATGCATTTCCCTACACAGGACTGAGCTCTGACAAAATGTGAGCCACAGGAGACAGATTCTATCTGCAGGCTTGGTCAAAGCAGGGAAGCGTAAAAACTGGCTTATAAAGTAATGTGATATTTCTATGTGTTATTTCTATGGCATAGTTTGGAACTGCTGTAATTCCATGAGTATCACTAAGAGGTTATTTGGGATGAAAAGCCCATAAATTAGCTGCAGTGCAGGCTACATACATGTGGTAGCAGGAGAGGAAGTTCATTACAGGAGCACATCTGCCTCTACCTCTCCTCCACTCCTCAAACTCCTCACATGCCATTTCTTCTTCTCTCACTGCCATGTCTGCTTGTGATAATGTGGGGGTCATCCTAACATGGTATGAAGTTTGTTTTTTAAGTATCTCAACTTTTGAAGAGGTATTGTCTGAAGTATGGGCTTTACAGCTGTAATATGGTGTAGAAAGCTCAGAATCAGATTATTTTTGAGCAATTTGAGTATGAGTTGGCAGTAATGTCAGCTCTAACTAACTCGCCCCTAAGTTCTCAGATTTGTGCTGTCATCTTGGTATCCATTTCGACAGTATCTACCTTCATTGCATACAAGCAGACAAATGTACCACTTGATTCAAGTTCATAGTAGCTTTATTAAAATTCAAACACTTCTGTTTGCAGCATGCATTAGATAAGACATTTATATGTATTCCTACAAGGTTGTGAAATACAGATTCCAGACATGGTTTGTTCTTACTCAGAGAAAAGCAAAGGAAAGAGCAAACCAGTTGTTTCAGGTTTGTCTAACGTGAGGATGAAACTGAAGTAACTTCACAGATGTCAGTGGGTAGAAGAAGTCTTCCCCAGGACAAGACAGAACAGGCTTATATTCCTAGAGTTACACTGGATCATCCCTCGGTGAGAGTATCCCTACATCATTGTAAACTGACCTAATGCTGCAGTAGTGTGTGTAAAAATAGAAGGTCCAAGAATCTTCTTCTCAATATTGCACTGATCAGGTGATAGCCTGAAGAATGAAATTAGTTTGCTTATAGATTATATAGATATGACTAATCATTAAATTTTATAGCACCTACTTAAAACCAGCACTCAATGCAGAACATTCTGATCTCCATCTGGATGGAGGTCTACACTCTTCCAGCTCTATGAAAGGTCAACTGTTTCCCTCCAGTATGTGAAATTATCTGTCATTCATACTTAAATGCCAGACTGGTTAAGACAAAAAGGAGGAAAAAGTATTTACATTCAGTTGTAAATAAATATGAGCAAGCATTTCAGAAAACAAACAGTGTAACAGAGTTTAGCCATAAAATGAAGAAGTCAGCAGAGATTTAACCAGTGATGAACAGATTCTGTGAGTTTGTGTTTGTTCAGAGACTTTATTGCCACTTAATAAATAGGAAATAAAAGCAGATACTGAGGTTCTCTTCCCTGTTATCTGCAGCACTGATGATGATTCCGTCTGGTTGGCCTTAGATACTTATCTAGGACAGGATTATTTGCGTTTGGCTGTAAGTTTTTCTTTTATCTTCTTCATAGCAGTCTGCACCCATTTCTGATCAGCACTTACGCAGATCTTGATACCATCTCTAGTGATAAACCTAGAGGAAGAAAGAAAGCAAACCAAGCAGCCATTAAATTCCAGTCTCTAAACCCAGATTTGCTGTTCTTGGTTTTCATGCAGAACATGGGGAAAAATGTGGTTATACAATATCAAATGCTTGAGTTTGTAGATGTTAGCTGGAGTAACAGAAGCAAGTGATGTTAGTTCCTATTCATGGCATAGGTATATGTGTAACATACATGTCATGTGCATACATAAGGATATTAAAAAAAGGAGCATATCTACTGTTCTGAGATTTTAGATGAAATCATGATGAACATTTAACTCCTAGGAGCAGATCCCAGATTTGATAAAAATGCATGCTAGTGAGCTCAAAAGACCAAACACAGCTCCTAGCAGGAGTCAGAGTTACCCCATATTCTTTTGCATGATCTTTCCCCATGGCTCAATTCAGTGCACTGCGTTTCTGACTCCTCCACCCTTACAGAGACTTGCTGGCCACCAAAGATCTGACTGTTCAGTGAGCTTTCTGCCAATATTCATGAACAGCTCTCTGAGGCTTACTCTTGTCCCCTTACTCCCTCAGCTGTCGGGTGAGTCCTTCACGGCAGAATTGGAAATGTGACCTGAACTCAGCAGATTTGGTGATTTGGGCCATGAAGTGTCTTGTGATGCCCCTTCCTTTTTTGTTGGTAAAGTATTTGCATAGGCAAGTCTGAAGGTGAACAGTGCATGAGGTACTTACACGATGGCATTTGCTTGAGTGTGCTTTTCATAGCCTACAAGATTTCGGATGTTCAGTTGTCTTGTACGCAGATTTACACAACTGAATTTGCGCATGGACTGACTTCCGGCACTCGCTGAAAGGGGAAAAGAAGATAAATGAAAAGGAGAATAAATGCCATATTTATATTTAGCCATAATTACTTAATAAATTATGAATTAAGAAGGTGTCCCGTTGTAGTTAGAACATGAGAGTCTCATGATTTGCAGCCACAATACCACTTCTGCAAGAGAGCTTAAGCTATTTTTTGTGATGCATCCTGCCATCTGGAAAGTGTTATTGCTCTTTCAGTCAAGATACTAACCTTCACCTGTTCACCTGAAAAATTGTAAAACAATTCTGCCCCAAGGGAGTCCCTGCCTTCTTTAGAGGAAAAGGTATTTAATATCATTCATATTTGGGTTTTTGTCAGCTGCAAATAAGTGTCCATATGGAGTAGTGCTTAGAACTGGCACCTCTACTGGGTGGATTTTCACATGGCATCTGAATGTGCATCAGTAATTCCCCCTACTTTCCACGTGAAGAAAGGAAAGCAAGGCTAGTTCTCTCACAGTTGACATAGAAAACTAGTGTTGAAAATAATTGTTGAAAGAAAGGGAGGTATATCTGCCAGAAGAACTAGTACCTGGATACCTTGCTATAAGTCTGGTTTCACAGGGAATGGAGTGCTACTTAATCCTGGCTTTCCTCAAACGTTTCCACACAACTGGGGGAAATGAACTGGTGATTAATAAAGAGGATCATGACATTGGTGTAAAATTTTTTGGTCAGTTGGTATCTTACATAATGATAACTCAAAATGGGAGGTCATTGAAATGAGATGGAGTATATGGACACATATGTGTGTAAGTCTCCACTTACTAGTTTTGGGTTTTCTCTCACTCATGAAAGACATGTTGGAGAAGTGTAAGTGTAAAAGACCCTTTCAGAAGACCTGTTACGAGATTAGGGTTTATTTCCCTTAAAAAAGCTTTCGTGACTGAAGAGAGAGGTATCTTTCCCAGGGACAGTTGTAGATGTTTTCTTCTTCTACATTGCAGAGAAGCTCTGAATGGTATGAGAAAAAATAAGTCATTGTGGACAAGTTTGAAGGACCCCACAACGAAGGGGGCAGGGGGAGGCAGAGACAATAAAAGCACTAAGAAGAACAGAGGGATGGCTGCCTTTTCCTGGGCCAGGTGCAGATTTGTGTTCTTGACTTTGAAAAAAAATTCTCCTAAATCCTTCCACAACCTAGTATTTTGGTGGTACCTGAGTATATATGACCCTTACAGGAAGACCTGAGGGGAGACAAGAAGAACACTGCTGCACTCTGAGGTTTCTTTTTAAAGAATTTATCGACAAACTGGTTTGAATAAAGTCCACGAGCTGTTTAGGTGCACCTTGCTAAATATAAAACCTGCTTCACATAACCTCATTTTCTGTGAGCTTTTCTTTGTTTGAAATTGCTGGAAAGCTGAGACAAACAACCATCAGCCTTTGGAGAAGCTGTAGCATAGTCAGTGCACAGGTACTGGCAGAGTTGCTAATTCTTGAGATTTTTTTTGCCTGAAGGTTTTGTTTGCTCTTCTGATGTTGCTTTAATCACAAGTAACACAATGTATTTTTTTTATGCTTCATTGCAAACACCTTACTGTCTCAGACTGGTTTTCAAAATGTGGCATCAAAAGAGCTCAGAGATATTCTAGCCATTCTTACTCCTCCTGGAAACATTTTCTCTGCTAGTTCACTATTTTCAGGGAATGGATGCAGGGAATACCAGCAGAGCTTCTCTGAGCCTGGGAACAAAACTCAACTGCTCTGCACCTGAAAAGCTACTAGAAAGAATGATGAAGAAAACAAAGCTACTCTTTTTCATGTGTATTTGTTTTCTTTATCATTCTTTCTAATCCTTTATCTACTGCTTGTAGACCAGCTCAGTGTGCTTTTCCAGCCTTGGTGATGTTTATGGCAAATTCTACAGCCTGGAGAAT
>JAYRBT010000001.1:21051346-21071882 GCA_036023395.1 Myiotriccus ornatus
GCAGAAAAAGCCAGGCTTTGCTAGGTCCGTGGAGATGCAGCTGGTCTTGGTAGGAATAGGTGAGCACCAGGCTGCCTGATGCCTGAGGTTGTGAGGCAGTGGTCTGGAACAGCTCTCAAGGCAGGACCAGGAGCAATCATGTGAGTGTCCTGGTTTTGGCTGGGATAGAGATAATTTTCTTCCTGATAAGTGCCACAGTGCTGTGTTTTGGATTCAGCAGGAGAATAATGCTGACAGCATGTGGATGTTTCAGTTGTTGCTTTTCAGGGAGCACGTGCACAGGAAACTGGGGGGAGCATGACCAGGACAGCTGACCCCAACTGAACAAAGGGATATTCCATACCGTAAATTGTCATGCTCAGTACATAAACTGTCCAAGAGCCACTGATGGCTGGTTGGAGATGGAGTGGTATCGGTCAGAGGATGGTGAGGAATTGTATTGTGGATCAACTGTTTCTCTTAGATTTTATTCCTGTCTTTCCCTTTCATTACAATTATTATTGTTATTCTTATTGGTAGCATTGTATCTATTTTCTTTCGATCATTAAACTGTTCTTATCTGAACACATGAGGTTTACTTCTTCCACTTCTTCTCTCCCCGGGGGTGGGGCAGGGAGTTGGTGTGTGAGTGGCTGTGTGGTACCGACTTTGTGGCTGGGGATAAACCATGACAGCAAGTATGATATTTCCCCTGTTCTTATCTCCAGGTCTTGCCTCAGCTGGTTACTTCCAGCTTTCCAAACTCTGTAAATTCCTTTGCATGGGGAAACGGCAGCATGTGGAAGTCAGTTCCCAAAGATTCCTCAGGCAAATTAGGACTGAGCTGAGAACTGTGCTCAAATACATGACTCCTAGGCTGTAATGGTTGGTCTGCAACCTCAGGAATAGTCTGTAGGTCTTGCATATGGTATGTACATGTATGTATATGCTGTCTACCAGCTGAACTGAGCATGAGCTAGATCAGAAAAAGTCAGTCCTTCCAGGTTGTAAATTCTTCTGAGATGTTGCTAGAAAGGCTGTTGCTTCTTCAGTTTTCCAGTATCCTTCAGGTGGGATTGAAAAACTGTCCCGTGGCAAGTTTTTCCCCCTGTTTTTACTTCTCAGTCCTGTGGTTCTGTATAGTTGGCTTATGCCCAGTAAAAGTTTTGTTTCAGAGAAAGATTTTGTGGGCTGGAGTTCCACAGCCCTGTCTGTGGATTTCTGTTGATCTCTGCTGTTCTAATGTTGTATTAGACTCATTTTGCACGTGCTCTAACACCAGTGGGCTCTGCCGGTTTGTCAGGGCAAAAGCTTAGCACGAGATAATCAGATGTATTGTCTTTGTGTTTTCTTGCTTTAGCTTGCTTTAAGCAAGCTTTTCTTGTTTAAAGTCATACTAAAAAAACAGCTGATAAGTGCCCAAAGTGTTTTTTCCCCATGATTGCTGCTCAGCTCTGGGTAAGTTGAATGCTAATGATCCTTATCCTGGGCCTTGACTGTCTCCTGTATGACTCAGTCATCATGGGCTGCACTCAAAGCAGTCTGGAGGGAATCAAATGATTCTGGATCATTTGCAGTCTTTGATACATCCGCAGGCAAAGCGGAGGGTATGGTTATGGAGTTCTCTAGTAGTTTGCAAATTCTGAGCTGTGGATAAAGATGACTGACTTTACAGCCTTGGGAGAGGATAGGAAGATCAAGCTCCTGTGGGAGGTGTTCAAGGGCTCTCCTGAGCCCTTCAGCCCCCGTTCACGTAGGGCAGCCTAACTCCATTTCACCAACACAGCAGCTGGGTCACAGAGAGCTGAAGGGACACACGAGACTGCTCATGCACAGCAGGAGGCAAAGCCATGGCCTGCTCTAGACAGCTCCAACTGCTGATTGCAGTAGTTTTTCTAATTTTTAATGGTGTCAAGAAATTTTTACTGAAATAATTGTTGCATATACCCTGTTTCATGACAGCAACCGTGCTGAAGGAACAGAAATGTTCAGTGAGCAGGGTGTTGGGCCTAGTATCAAGAGTTTACTTATCTGGGTAGAGAGTTTGAAGTATTAGATTTTCTCATACTGTAGGCAGCTTTCAAAAAAAGAGAGGCAAATATTTCCACAAATAACTCAATTCTTAAGTACTCCTAGAAATGAGTGTCTTTAGTGAATGTTCAAGCTCCTTGAACTCAAAGATGTGCCAGCAGGTCACTTAATAATTTTTGAAGACTAAATCAGGGCAGTCGGAGATTTTAGGAGGGGATTTAAGAGCCTCAGCTTACACACATCTGTACCACACATAACTGGTTTTAGGGTGGAAATTGTCCCCATCCCCCTTCCCTCCCAAGGAGATAAATATCTGTTTGTTGTCTATAGAAGCAATCTGTGCACGTGTCTTATGCTGGACCCAGAAAGTAAGTGAAGTTATGTGGGATCTATCTAACCCCAATATATTTTGGTTTTGCATTGTTTCTTAAGAGTTCGAGTACTGGTTTAAGAATTACCAGCTCGTGACATCCAGCTATGGTATTTCCATGACCTTCCTCCCTCCTCTTCTTCCTTTGCTTTTCAGTACTTTTGCTCTGTAGATTTCATGCTGATTTCATAGGTACCTGAAATAGCAGTTTATGTCCAGTATTTTAATTTATATTGTAATGGAGTAGAAACAAACACATGCTCAGTGCTCACACGTTAGCTGAGAGACAATGACTTTTAATCCAAATTGATGGCTTAAATCACATTTTTAATATCTACTGCTTTTCCTGGTTTTGGCAGAGCTTCTCCTTTAGAAATGTAACCCTATTAATAATACTTTCTCTTAATCATAATAGAATTTTTACTTGTAGACCATCTGTTTCCACTACTTCACTGCCAGCTTTTTCCTGCCAGCTTTTCCCTGGTCCTGCCGTCTTCCCTTGATGTATTATGTGCTCTTAAATAAGTTAGTTGTATCAAAATCTTTGTTCAGTCATCCAGCTTGAAGTAAAATTAGACTGAGAATGATTTGGGAGCTTGAAGCAAACATATAAAGGTCCCTTTACACAATATAGACAACTCTACAGTTAGCTGTATGCAGACATGCACCCGTTTTGCTGATGTTTTAAGCTGACTCACCAGAAATGTGGCATTTTCTGTATAGCAGAGGTCTTTGCTCTTTCTTTCATTCAGTGTTGTCTTGTTTTGCTTTATTTTGGTGAGTTACACATTCACCCAAGATTTACAAGAGAAATACTCTGATCCTCATCTTTATAATCTTGGTCTTGTGAGTTTTGGTTCTTTGAGAGATGCATACTGGGAAGTTAACTAAACATCGAGCAATGCTATTGGTGCAGAGGAACACAGAGGTGATTACAGCTCAATTCTGTGAATGTACCTAAATTTTGTACATGTTGAAATGAGCTGAAATACCTTTGGGAATTTGTGGAATACCTTCTAGCAGCCTTCCAGTACCTGAAGAGAGCCTACAAGAAAGACAGTCAGGGACTTTTTACAAGGGTACAAAGTGATGGGATGACGGGGAGTGACTTTGAATTGAAAGAGGGTAGGTTTAAATTAAATATTAGGAAGCAATTCTTTACTGTGAGGGTGGTGAGAGACTGCGGCATGTTATCCAGATGAGCTGTGGATGTTCCATCCCTGGTAGCATTCAAGGCCAGGTAGGATGGGGCTCTGAGCAACTGGTCTAGTGGAAGGTGTTCTTGCCCATGGCAGGGGGTTAGAACTAGTTAGTCTTGAAGGTCCCTTGTAACTGAAATAATTATATGATTCTATTATACGATCTTTCTTTCCTTATTTACTTGGGGTTTTTGTTATTTCTTTTTCCACTTTCTCAGCTGTCATAAAACAGAGAACGCAGATTTTGTTTAGCACTTCTTTTTGTGTGTGCCATATCTGCAGGATCAAGGATATGGGAACCAAGTCTTATTCTGTTAGTTTTCAGGAGAAGAATAAAGCCTATTTTGTACTTCTTGCTCAACCATGATAGTTGATAGTGCTTGTATCACTGGAGCTGGATCAGAACCAATATACCACTTCTGGGTAAACCTGAGCTGTCCTCAGAAAACTGAAGAAGCTCAGATGCTTATGTTCTCTCAGTGGGTAACAGTTTTCTCAATAGTACCTCATGCTTTGGTGAGGTCCCCTTGGCCAGTCTGTATGTGTTTAGATTTGTTTGCTCCATGATGGTCATTACAGGGAATATGTTGAAGAGCTAAGATTGTTAGGGGAAAGTGGGAGTTACAGGTGTGAGAACACACATCAGTGATATCTGTATGCCTTATACATGATTGCATGTGCTATTATTTACAAGAATACAGACTTTTTCTTATCACTGCCATTAAATACTTCTGCAGTCATATCTGTTTTAATGAAATGTTTGAAGGGCAGGCTGTGTAAAAGAGATTCACAAATAAAACACCAAGTTCCAGAGAGCAGAGCAATAAGCAAAACCAGTAAGCATAGATTCAACTTTCAGGCCTTTATCTCCTATTTTCTCTCTCCTCCACCCAAAAATATTTCTAACCCTTCAGCATGTGTTTTCATATGTCAAAGAAAAGCGTGCATGCCTCTCACATACTTGTGGCTGTTGAGTTTACCCATGCTGACAGATGTGCTGCATTGAATACCTCTATTCTGATGGACTTTCCCCACTTTGGAGACACCATCGTTACTCTTTCCCCTGTTGAGACACTAGGTTTTGGAAAATTCACAGGGATTTTTGCCTTTTTTTAGCATCTGTTGAAATTGACCAGTGATAAAACAAAATAAAAACAAACAAACAAAAACCCACTAAGGGACAGACAAATAACGCAAAATTCCTTTTTTAAAAATATCTCCTTCTTGAACTTTCCAAAAGGGAATCTTGGGATTTATTTCTTCTGGCTTTTTTCTTTTTCCACCTAAATAGCTGATTTCTAATAAATGCATTTGTTTAAAACAAAAAATATCCTTGTAAGCGTTTTTAATAACCAAACCTTCATGAGGTCCCACCTCATGAGTTTAACAGATAAGGCAAGTTTTAATTTGTAGTTATAATGTTAACCCCTATAGCTTCCAGGAAAACCAAACAAAACAAAACCCCCAAAAAACAGAGAAGAAGATAGGAAGAGATAATTCCAGAATCTTTGCAAGAGAAATGCATGGAATTTTTTTTTTTTAAATGAGTATATTTTTTTCCTTCATTCAAAGAGAGTTACAATAGCCTCTGGGATAGGTAATTTTTTACTTCAGCTCTCAAATGAAGAACTGTCACACTTTCTAACCACGCCACTGGTGAGATATATTATCTTGCTTCACACTGGTTACTATAATGTGACAATCTTGGGCCACATCCGGCTCCACAAAGTGTTTTAGAACTTCTTAAAACTGATCACAGCGTTTGATCCTCACCTGTTCAATGAAATAGAACTTGGTGTTCATGCAGCTCTACCTTTAAATAGATACAGAGTGAGAAGTATTTTTTTAAAGTTGTTTTTTGTATTTCCTTAGCCATTCACTCAGTCAGGCCATAACAGCAGTAGAGTCACTGTTCAAATGAAGGCTTAAATGAGAGGGGTGAGGGAAAAAAAAGCTTACAGGGTATTGCAGCAAATACCCACTCTTGAAAATGTTCTGCTCTGAACTTGATAAAAGAGAGTCCTTGGGGTTTATTTGTTCTATGGGGGTTTTTTCCCCTTATAATGACAATGAGTAGGAAACCATGTGTTAGACAAATGCATCACTCTGTATTATTCATCTGAGTTCACTGCAGTGAGTGATGCAATGTGGGAGGCAAGAGGGGATGGGAAAATTTGCACCCTCCTCCCTCAAGTCAGCATTGATTTTTTTCTTTGCAATTTCAGAGATCTGACTGCAACTGTTAAATGCTGTTTCACTTTTCCTTTGCAAACTACTTTTATCTCTCACTAAGGGCTGCAGAAACCCCCACCCTGTCTAAGACAGCAATAAATTAAGAGCTCCCTCCCATGGTTATCATATTTCTTGCACTTAATTCAGCTACTTTTAGTGGGGTCATGAGACACTATATTTCTCACCCATGGTTCAGCACGGCCCCACATGCAGCTCTCCACCCAGTCTAGCAAAGCGTATCAGGTGTGGTGAATGCCCTCCCCCTCTTCTACACAAACTCGGCCCAAATTAGCCACAGGTTCCAGTGGCCAGTAAAGCTACCTGCTTGTGGTAGGTCAAGTGTCAGATCATCAGTTTCCTCTCTGTGCACTGGCTTATTTACTGACATAGGACACTGGTTTCCTTCCACCCCCTACACTACCTTCTTTGAGATAAACCATTATTTTCCCCATTTTCTACACAGAATGAAAAGGAGGCTATTGCTATCATACTGTCAAAGACATGGGAATAGGCGATCTAATCTCTGCTTGATGGAGTAGTTTGTACTTCAGAGCTAAGCAGGTGTTGATGCAGCCCCAAATTAATTGGGATCAGAGTCACCTGATTGTTGCTGGTTAAAAAATTCAGGGACTGCCCTATTTATCCCAGCCCTTAGCTTGCTTTAGCTCTTCTCTCAGTAAGCCCATCTCTGAGCTCTTTTGTTTTCTCTCACCATGTACAGCCAGCAGATTCATGTAAGTAAAAACAGTGCTCTTGCACAGTGCTTCTCTCCTGAGATTTTTCAAGAGGTTGTAAGAATATTGGGAAGTATAATTAGCTCTTCTGCCACAAAAGAGGAAAGTAGTGCTGTAGCAGTGCACTTTTCCTCAAATTGTATGTGGCAAATACCACTTGTCCTTGCTGCATTCCTGTGCTCTGTTAGTGTATAGAGCTCTGTTGTCTAACTAGATGTAAAAAAGCAGTATGGCCTGGGTCTTGAATGCATTAGGAAATAGCTCCTGTGAAATAAGTAGGAGGTGGACTCTTGCCTTGAGTAGTAGCATTTTTCAGTGACAACTTGCTATAGCTATTCATGTTTAGGTAAAATTGGTATTTGTGTTGTATTGTTTGGCAGTGTCTGGGAGGTGTGCAGATCTGGTGCTCCTTGCAGAACTGCCAGAGTTACCCCATGGAGAACAGGAACTGGGAAGTTTGGAAACTTTTCAGCTCTGTCTCCAAATTTGTACCTCAATCCTTCCATTGGAGATTTGGCTGAGCCTCAAAATTGTGATTTGTTCTTCACCCTTGAAGCACTCTTCTGCTCTTACTAATTCTCTTCTTTCTATAATGTCATGTGACTAAATATCTCTCATTTCTGTGCTAGCCCCTTGTGTGTCCATTTGGTTCTCCTCTGAGTGGCGTGAGACAGGATGCTCCCCTTTCCTTCCGACCTTGGCTTGTAATGTAGGTAGTTTGTGCAGAGAGTAATGAACTATGTCACAGTGCTACAAGGACTACTACAAGTCCTTCTACAAGGACTTACCACCTTGTAGAGAGGGAACGTAGAGCTTTCAGAGAACATTGTAAGGGGAAGTGGACGGAGGTAGCTGCAGTCTAGTCCCTGTAAATCACAACCTTTAATAGCCCATCTACTCCCTTATTACCTAGTATCTGTTTTGTGGTTTAAATTTTATCTTAGGGGAAAAAAGTTTGAAAGGTGTGCCATGAACTCAGGGCCTTAAACCTGGGAGAGCTAGCCTCTAGCCCGAGGGGCCAGGGGAAAAGAGAGCTTGAGAACTAACTGGCAGGCAAGCGTTAAGCTTCCTCTCCCCAGGCAGAAGTGTTGGAGGGAGGAGAGGAGGGAATTCAAGGATTTAGAGGCTTGGTTGTCCTGGGCAAATGCAGCTTCATAAAATAGATTTCAAGGGAAATTTGAGCTGGCTTATTTTATGGTGAGGGAAAAAACTGAATGTTATTTGCCAGATTGTGAACAACCTTCATACTTCTCAGTCAGGGACTGAGGAGACCGAATTTAAGACTAGCCCTGGCCTCACTGCCGGGTTAGAGGGAGGTGCCTTTTCCCGGCAGCTCTTCTCTGCAGCAGCCTTTGTCATGAAGGTCAGGCTAGGTGGTCTGCTGGCCCTTTCTGGCCTGAAAAGCTGCTGAAAGCTGTTTCCAGCCAGCAGAGACTGCCTTGCAGCAAATCATTTTCAGATGACTTTGGGCATGACCTTGTTTAGGCATCTTCACAGGAGGGGATAAGAGGATCGAGTTCCAACAGAGGAGATTCAGGTTTAGTACCTTTGTGGTTGTGATGGCTGTTGTGCCTTGGAGGCTCCCTGCGCTCTGGTTACTCTGTGTGGGTAGTTATAGCTGGAGTCCAGCAAGGCAGGAACCTGCTGAGGCAGAACAGATGTGGTTAAAAATCAACAGGGTGTACCAACCAGAATTAACATGCTGTGCTCTCAGAAAGGGAGAGAAATAACTCCCTCCTTTTAGAAACTGACTGTTGAAGAGCATCTACTTTTAAGTTTTATTTTCTAGGCTGTGTGTAATGTCTGCACTCCAGACCAGAGCATCAGCAAGTAATTTGACTTGGGCAGAATGATAAAAAATATACAGTATTTTCCTTAATCAGCTACATTATGATCTTTAATCTGAATTAACTGGATTACCTATACTATCTTTCTAGAAACTTCAAAAGCCCCTTTCACCACAGACTTGACCTGTTCCAGAACAATTTTCTCTTATTCCCCTCAGTATGACTATACAACATCAAGCCAGCTTTGTGCAGTATGAACAAGTGACCACATGAATAGCACTTACATAAAGTGCAGAGAGAGTTGCATGTGTTTTGTCACATCTTCTATATGGTGTGTGGTACTGCCCTGATTGTACCTAACTAATAAAGGATTGGGAAAGAAAAAAAGAACAAGACACTCAGCTGAAATAGAGCAGGGCAGAAAAATGTGATTATCCTTATTTTCTGCCTTCTTGGTGTCATTGTGAAACAGCGACCCTTCTCCACATCATCTGGGTTGAAAAAAATGGGTTCAAACTGACAACAACCTGTCTATCCAAAGTTGTCTATTCTCATACATTTTGGCACTTCAAAATCCTGATGAGGGTAAAGAGGACTTCTCGGCTTGTAATCTTTGTGGGTTCGGAAATAAGAAATATTGGCTTATGAAAGTGTTTAAGCATATGTAGAACCTGATTTGGATTAAGCTGAGGGAGCTTTCCAGAAGTCTGTTATACTCTCTGTTATGAAGGAGTAAATAATAGTCCCCACCAGAAGTTATGAAATAGTGAGGTAAGTGAACCACCTGACTTTGAGAGGATCATTTGGGACATTTCTAAAGGCCACCTTTTTTTTCTCTCTCTGTTTTATACCAGGGGATTCAGCTTGTGTGCAAATATAGCACCTCTCCTTCCAAATGGGGTTGCACAGGAGGTTCCTTCCAGGGCAGGTTTTGTTTTTCCTTCTTGTCTGTCAGTAGCTTCAATGAAGAGATTCCATGCCAAGTCATCATAGTTGGTTTTTATGCAAAAAAGAAAGGTCTGAGTTTTTCAGAAAGCTCTATAAAAGTATTCTAAAAATCTGGATTTCTGTTGTGTGCTACTTATTTCCACTTGCATGTAAAATATTACTATGCCTGCCCAGTGAGATGTTGTTGCTTTCTTCCTCTTTATTTAAAATGTTTACTTTTAAGAGATTCATATATATGATAACCAGCTTTTCCAATCTGGAATTCCTAGAAGCTGAAGACCTCCAAAACAAGAAGTTAGTTTAAAAAAAGTGGCACTTTTTTATCAAAGGGGAGGATTTTCTTTTCTGTGTTGATAATTTGGAGTATTTAGGGATACAGTCATGTAATATTGTCAATATTTTCTTCAAGATTTTGAGGGAAAGCATTATTTCCTCTAGAAGATCAAATATAAATCAAAACCTGTTTTCATCTTCTATGAAGCGTGTGTGCCACCTCCTGAGTAGGAAAGCAAAGTTAGGGAATGTAACTGTCCTCACTGTACCAGGAATTCTGGCAACCTTGAATGTCAGGTGACAAGTCCCTTGGGCGCCGCTCTAAAATAATGCTGATTTTATTGTTTCCCTGTTTCTTCAGTTGACCATAGGGCTCCAAGGAATGAAACAAATGAGATGAGGGCTAGCCCGGCATGTGAAACTAAACCTTTACCTTCTTTTGCTGCTCGTGCCTCTGACTCACTTTGAAATGATGTGTTGAGCGTAGGTCTCATTCATAAAAACAGCTGCGTGGCTTGAAACGTATAAAGGCACCCCAGAGTAAAGGTGCTCTCGTGGCGAAAGCTGGACCAGGCTTCATGGTTTTTTTTTCTTTTATCTTGGGGTATTCTCTTTGAGCTTAGGCCTCTCTGGTGCTGTTGGCAAGTACGTGTGTGCTTGTACACACCATTAGCATAGCAGGGTGCCTTGGTGCTGGCTGTTTTTACCTGCACTTAGTCTGTTGTAAAGTGGCAATTCCAGGAGGCACTGGGGACTTGCAGTGGTTTTTCTATTTATTTTTTTAATTATTATTTTTTTATTAAAAAAAAAAAGCCTGTGCTCCAGAGAGGTTTTGATCAAGGTCAGCTTTGCTTCCTGCACAGCTCTTTTCCTCACAGTTGCAGACAGGGAGTGACATGCCTCTCCAGGCCTGCCAGGTTGTAAGCTGACCCAGTGGGTGACGTCCGAGTCCCAAATCTGCCATCAAAACTGTGCTCCAACCTCACCTGAAACTGGCTCTTCCCATTTTCCCTTATAATAAACAGTGTGGTAGTTCGTGAGTGCAGTCTTGGGGCCGTTTTTACTGGAGGGTGAAGACCTTGCCAATGAATTTTGGGATCCTATTCTGAGAATGTGAAAGGCTGTCAGCTTATATAAAGTCTTATGCAAGGAATTATTCTAGGGAGAATTCAAAGCAGATTTTTCCTCCCACCTGTGGCTATCCATTACATTTTGCCTACGTGTTCTTTCCATGCTTTTTTTATTCTTTAGTAAACTTAATACCTAAGCTACCGAGCACATTAGTAATGCTTGATTGCAGACCCTAGTGCGGGTGCTGCAGTGCTGTAGCTCAGTTATTACAGAAATGGGAATGTCCTTGGCCTCTTACTCAGCTGATCTTTGAGCAGGAAGCAACACCTCATTAACATGAGGTCGGAATTGTTGGAACGAGTCTGGAGGACGGGGGCCACCAAGATGGTTAGAAGAATGGAGCACCTCTCATATGAGGAAAGGCTGAGAGAGTTGGGATTGTTCAGCCTGGAAGAGAAGGCTTTGGGGTGACCTAATTGAGGCCTTCTGGTACCTGAAGGGAGCCTACAAGAAAGACAGACGGGGACTTTTTAGAAGGTCATGTAGTGACAGGACGAGGCAGAATGGCTTCAAACTGGAGGGGGGTAGGTTTAGATTAGATATTAGGAGAAAGTTCTTTTCTGTGAGGGTGGTGAGACACTGGAACAGGTTGTCCAGAGAAGTTGTGGATACTCCATCCATGGCAGTGTTCAAGGCCAGGCTGGATGGGGCTCTGAGCAACCTGGTCTAGTGGAAGGTGTCCCTGCCCATGGCATGGGGGGGGTGGAACTAGATGACCTGGAAGGTCCCTTCCGACTCAAACAATTCTAGGATTCTATGAATATCTTTTACTGACCAGTGACTGCTAGGTGTTGGTACGTGGAATGAGAGAAAAAGAAGGCTATTTTATGGTATTTGGCCTATCTCCTAGATATTTAGAGGTCTACTCTGACTATAAATAAATGCGTATAGTAATTATCTCAATGCAAGTTATTGGTGGACCTAGTATTGTGCCAGCATGGCCTCTACTGTTGCAGACTTGATTGGATGAATGTGGCCTGGGGGCCAGCGGCACTGCCAGCATGGGATGTTGAGTGTTTTGGGGACATGGGCAGGGGTGGGGAGCTTGGGGGCAGTAGTGCTAGCAGGAGACACCCATGGCAACACACCATCAGGGCCTTGGGTGCACAGGGAAACACCTTTATAACAGCTCCAGTCAGGAGCGGTTTTGTACTGATGCGAACTAGTAGGACCTGTGCTCTACAAGTTTTCCTCTCTCTTATGTGCCAAAGAGTTGATTAAATGATCATGTACAGTGATAGATGTTTGTCTTTCTTGGTTCATAATTATCTCTGTGGAGAAACCAAATGTTTCTGTGCTGTAACAGTAAAGCACAGAAGTACAGATAACAGGTTTTGTGTACGAGGATAGTACATGGCCTAATTTACATTTACTCTCCTGCATATTGCAGAGCTCTGTGGGATGGATTTAATTGAATAATGAGTTTCTTTCATAGATTCATCTACTTAAAAGGACCTTCCTTGTGGGGTTATTAGTAACAGGACACTGTATGCTGCTTCATCCCACCCTTTACTCTGGAAGAACCAACATTTCTGTACTTATTGTGTCCAAATATTGCTCCAACACTGGGGATAGGCAGCTGCCTCTGGATTCAGTATGTTCTAATGGTCAGAAGGGATTTGCACTTTAATTTTTCAATTTGGCTCTAAAGCATTTGTCCAGATGTATTCTGAAAGAAAGGGACTCAAGTTCCTACAACACTGTTTCTGCTGTCTTCTTAGATCTCCTGTGTGGATATTTGTCAGAGGTCTATGTAAGAGGTATCAATGGCTAATAGGTAGAGAATACAAGTGGAAAAAAATTTACACACACAAGCTTATCTGCTCAAAAGCTAAACCTAAGAACTGTGCTTACCTGATGTCAAAAATGGAAGATTGTAATATGACTTGCACAATGTATACAGCTGAGGCTGAGAAAACTCAACTAAAAATTTCAATTTTGGATTCTCAGAGAGAAAATTATCTATCAATAAGGCATTGCTGACCCGTAGTTATCCATAAATAATATTAACTATAATAAATATACTTAATAAAATAAATCAATTCAGAAGCTTTTTCACATTTGGTTCTCAAATTGGAATGAAGGAAACTTCATCAGATTAAATAATTTTCTAGCAGTCACAGTCTAACAATCAACAGGATCTTCTAAGGGATGAGTCACTTCAGTGTTAAATCAATAAGTTTAAAATTGTCTTCTAACTCAGTGACTTTGAATACATTTTTTTGTACTTATATTTTCCCAAATCGTGAATTGTGGCATTAACTATAAAACATTGTACTTTGATTGTTGTCATCAAATGAAAATATTGACACAGTATGGTTGTTGTGGGGTTTTTGTCAAACAAGGATATTTTGTAGATGTGTATACTTCAGCAATTATGTAAAAATATTTCTTTGCATTCTAACATTTCCATTGTAGTAGATTTAGGAAAAGGGGGATGAATTCCTTCATATTTCTGGCATAATTACCTTCCATTTACCCTTTGTATCAAGTTAATCTTGGAAGGAGTCTCTAACACAGATTCTTACACTGAAAACCAACATTCTAAATAATTTCTAGTATGACTTAACAGATCTTCCACACTGCACAAATTTTGAAATTTTCAGGTTTTGAAACTTTCTGTGAAGTTGCATTTACAGAATTCTGGATAACAGCGGTGAATATGACAATATAGAAAATGTGAAGGTGCTGACACTTGCATGAATAAAAAATTTCTTAAATCAGGAAATGGTTTGTTGTGCCGGATATGACAACTTAGTTAAAGGTATTGCACCCCACTTTCTTCGTAAGAAAATTAATTTGTTTAACTTACAAAAGCTCACTGATGCAATAGATAAGTTTTTAATTGCTTAATTTATAGTATTATAATTAATTATTAACTTTTGTTTTCAATTTCATTTGAAATGCAAAATAGGTTTATTCTTCAAAGTATAATAGTATAATCAGAGAAAAACTTGACTAAAATGAAGACCTCTATTCTAATACTCTGAATAAGTGATTTTTCTCCACTTTGTTTACTTTTAACAAATTGAAGTTTTAAAAAAAATAAAGCTACCTTATTAAATATGAAGACTGCTGGAATGGAAGAGAATAATAAGTAGTCAGCAGTGATTACAGAAAATTGCTGTGAGTGATTTGGAGTAAGAGCTCAGGTTTCTAATAGCAATAGAAATCTAGTTTTTTTCATGTTGAAACTGTTGCCTAAAAGACTGCGGAGAAAAAGACTCCAGGCCAATTTAGTATAGGAGATAAGATAAAGAGAGCTGGTCCTTTAATGAGTCCTTAGGCCTAGAGAAATACATACCACGTGTGCCCCCCCAGACAGGGGTTCTATGATTTTATAAAAAGGTCCATCCAATCCCAGGTTTATCCACCCCCCGTTCTGCCCCCTGACACGCCCCTTCAGGAACTGGGTTTGGGGTCTTTGGGACACCTTCTTCCTCATCTTCATCTTCTTTGCAGCACGCACTGTCCTTGGAGGTCCTCCAAAGTTCTGGGTTTGAAGGTTGCTGTGTCTGTGTGACATCTTCTGGTCCAGGCCTTAGGGTGTTTTTCTACAATTCTACCTTGAAAAGAAACATGCTAATGGAATTTAGAGGGATTGACATGGAATGGGGTAGTAGGGGTGGGTATGTGTAAACACTATGTTAAGGGTAAGGGATATAATTAAATAATTAAAATCTACAATCTACATTCACTACACAACTACTCCTAAAATCTACAAAAGTTAAAAAACCAAAAAGCTCTGAGGCATCAAAACTAATTTAAGAGGTTTATTTCTTGCTTGCCTTTACTTCAAATTATCAGAATATGTTTAAATTCTTTGCAGGAGAGGGGTGTTTAATTGGTGCTGGGAGAATGCCTGGTCTGGATGAGGGCTTCACGTGGCAGTACATTTTTTCCCTCCTCACGTGGCCTCAAGCATATTTGCACCTTGGGATTGTATCAACAGGATGCACATTCCTGGTGGCAAATCCACCTCTGCTTACTTCCTTGCGAGCAGTAGTCCTGTGAGGTTCAAAGTTATGCTTCCTGAATGTTGAGTCCGTAAACATCTTATAAACTGGAGAACAATAACTCGTAATTCTGATTTTAAAAGAAAAAAAGTATTTGATAACTTACTTTATATTCTACCCCATTTTTGGCACTGGGAGGTTGAATTAGCAGGCAGAAGTCCTGAGATATTACTTTGTTGTTTCATTTTACTCTTTCCCTTGCTGTTTCTAGTGTCACTCCTTGCAGCTTTGATCAAAGAAAGCTTTGAAACCTTTCTTCTTTGGCTGTTAAGGAACTATAACTCTAGATCAACCAATTTCATAAATATAGAGCCCAACTCCTTCTTGTTTAAAGAAAGTCAGTCCCTCTCAGTGTGGGGAGGTACCTCTTCAATGAAGAATCCAAACTAGAGAATTAGAAGTTTTAGT
Source organism: Myiotriccus ornatus (assembly GCA_036023395.1). NCBI lineage: Eukaryota > Metazoa > Chordata > Aves > Passeriformes > Tyrannidae > Myiotriccus > Myiotriccus ornatus. The sequence continues at coordinate 21,066,455 of JAYRBT010000001.1, forward strand.
TCATCCAAAAGAATTCTGCAAGGTAACTTTGTAAAATGATATGACTAAAAATGCGTGGTTTAAAAGGCTGTTTCGCATGCATCTAACAGAAATTAAACTAGGCTTTCTTTGCATGCTCTTAATAATGTAGTCTAAGTGGAAATGTGAAGTTGTGTTGTGAGAAGACAGGAGATAAACAGAAGGAAATCATGGGACATAAACACATTAACTGAGCCCATTTCAGACTGACTGAAGTGCAGAAAAGTAAGCAGACAGATTCACTAATGGATCCATTTTACTACTTTAGCTCTAGTAATTGATCCTGAATCAGACTCTGCTGTTTTGCCAGTTGCTTTCATTTTATCCCTTACTAGCAAAATAATGTGCATCTAACATCTCTGACAGTGGTATGATCCAAACATGTCTGTCCATCTTTTTGGTTTGTTACAAGGTGATAGCATTTTTGCTTTCTTTGCTTTTTTTTTCGTTGTCCAAATTATCCATCTCTACTCTTCTACCATTGTTAAAGTTGGAGTCATATGATAAACTGGACAAAACCACAGAAAGTTTCTATATGATAAAGAGGAAATATATGCGTGGAGTATTTGGTTGCACATCTTTTGTCTTTATTATTCTAATTGTGACCTCCCATTTTAATGGAATTATCACTGCATAAGTTACTGTGGTCATTGACGTGCTATATGAATTCTACTTTATCTTGGCCTCAGCAAGATCATCATGTCAGGGTCCTATCAGATTAATAAACTACCTTTAAAGTAAAAGATTAAATACTGGCAGAAATATTAAAGCTAGGTCATGTATTATATTTCTTCTTTTCCATCTTGTTCCTAGTGTTGTCAAGAGTTTGTATCTGAAGATTGTTCATACTTTTTTGTCTAGCAACTAGTCACCTCATGGACAACGAATTACAGGGTATTTTGTTAGTCCTTCAAATCAGACAGTTGTTGGCTGCTATCGAAGGTAGAGTCAGCTGATCAGCTCTGATTCCAAAGGAAACGTATAAGCTTGGCTGTGTAAGCTTGAAGATGGATTGCATCTTTTCTTATTTACAACTTGCATCGTAAGTGATCCTTTAAGAACACTGCACATCTTGTATCTATCTGTGGTCTCATCAATTATTCAGAGCTATTGGCCTCATGTAAGTGTAGCCATCACTTCAGTCGAAAGCTTTAGGAAGGACATTTTTGGTCTAAGGAAGAATGTTCTTTGTCATCAAAGTAAGATGCAGAAACTGCAGTTGTATACCAAGAACCACTATGTCAGATAATAGAAAAAAATAAGTACCAAAAGAGCACTCTGGGAAGAACAATCTAAGTAAGCTGAAAAGTCTACCCCGAACAGGCACCCAAAACCATGTTTGAAGGAAGATCCCTCAGTATGACAGTGAAGCTGTCATTGTGTCATATGACTTCAGGATATGCTGTAGGTCTACCTAACTGCATAAACATTTATTTGTATATGTTACAGACATTATATACGTTTCATATCAGATTTTTAGATAAGGATAATAAGTCCTCTAATTCTGTTAAGATATACAATATTAATAGCACATTGTAATAGCACCAACTAGGTTGTTTACAGGCTGGAAGGCCTCCCAGCCCCTTTCTCCTTCACTCTGCCTGTCACATACATATGGAGGTGAGGAAATGTTTTCCTTTCAGGGAGTTTCTATTACAGCAGCTTCAGTGATCAATGCTGACCTGAGAAAGAGTTCATTGATTTCCCCGGTGTTTCCTTCTGTGTGCCTTTACTGCTCACAATACAGAAAAGGGAATAGGGAAATAGGAAGATATCTCTAAATCTATTAATACTGAATTGAAGTTGAGAAGAATTCGAAGACATTCTTCTTGGAGAAGGCAAAGTTCAACTAAACAATCTGCTTCACACAACAAAAGAACTGGGATTTTTTAGTTACATTCATAAAACTTCTCTCCCAACTGACATTTGTTTAAGATTAAGTTAGTACATTCATCTACATGACAGCTGAAAGAGAGTATATACTCATTTGATAGGGGTGGCAAGTAGTAAGCTAAAAAGGGGAAGCATTCTTATTGAGAATTAAATCAAAGATGATAATTTAGAATAAATACCAACAGTATGTTTAATAATCAAATGCCTAAAAAATGCTTAATAGTATATTGTGTTAGGGAAATGTTATCACTTTTTTACAGCTGAAATAGCAACAGATATGACCCACAGAAAGGCCACCTCAGGAATTCCTTGCAGGGCTGGGGATGTATTGTGGGTTAGCTCCAACTGTCAGCTCTGCCGATCCCTACCATCCCAGTGGGGTAGAGGAGAGAGCTGGAAGGGCAAACTGAGTAAACTCGTGGGTTGCATAAATACAGTTTAACAGGTAACACAAAAGCTCCATCTGCTAGCAAAGCAAAATAAGGAATTAATTTACTGTTTCCCATTGTCAGGCAGGAGTCCATTGCTTTCCATCCTTGGGAAAGCAGGGCTTTACTGTATGTAATGCTTCCTTGGGAAGGCAGATGCTATAACTATGAATATTCCCTCTTCCTCCCTCCTCCCGTCAGGTTTATTGGTAAGTATGGTGCCGTATAGTGTGGAATATCCCTGTGGTCAGTTGGAGTCAGCTGTCCCTCTGTGTCCCCTCCCACCTTCTTGCTGGTGGGGCACGGTGAGAAACAGAAAAGGCCTTGACAAGGAGTAAGTACTGCTCAGCTCTAACAAAAACATCCCTGTGTTATCAGTGCTGGTTTGGTCACAAATCCCAAACATAACACCATGCAAGCTATTACACAGAAAATCAACAGCCTGAGGCAGTACAGGATACAATATCCCTTGCCTTTTAAAAGTACAGAGGACTGACTGCAGCATTAGAAGTGTCTGGAATTGGTACATGAGACTAAAAAAAACTTGATAGGAGTCGTTCAGCAAGGGAACTCCTGGGGACCTAGCTCAGTTTACCTAATTTTATCTCTTTTTTTTTTTTTTCTTTCTCCGCACATGTGCTTTTTTGTTTGGCTTGTTTGATTTGCTTTATTAATGTTACTTCATGGTATAATGGGCCTATATTGTATGTTTCATCAGGCTAATTTCCAGCTGTGCTGCCACTGGCCACGTTGTACAGCTGTGAATAATTAGTATCTGAATCACCATTGGCACATCTGAGAAGCCAGGAAAAGAATCTCAAGAAGCAGGTGCATAAGCAAGATATCATCTCTGATGTTTTAGTCATTGGGTTTGTTCTCATGACACCTTGGTGTCTGAGCAGGCAGAGGTTTTGAAGGAAGTGGTAATATCTGCTGTTAGACCAGTTGAAATATTCAGACTGTGGAAAGAATATCAAGGGCATGAGAGGCTTAAATGAAGTAGAAATGGAGTAGGAATTTCAGGAATGGAAATGGAAATGAATAAAATATTTAAATTATAGACGGTCCTGCATGGAGTCCCTTCCTTTCCGCATGCCTCCTAATTTTGTTTCAATGAGTTTACATTTGGAAATGGTTTCTTCTTTTCTGTCTGTCAATAACTACTTAGTGAATGTGCAGTCATAAGGCATTTTTGTAAGGCCTTCTGAAGGTCCAAGGCTGGCTGTACATGAATCCAAGGGAGGATGGTTTTCACACAAAGAAGCAAAAGACAGTGTAAAGTGATGGATAGGATAAATATCCTGAATTTTAAAACCTTGTTGTCTTTTTGAAAAGACTCATCTACTCCAACACCTCAATGTGTCAGTGACACCATTGTTGGCTCCTGGCACCGAAATTTGAAGTGATGGTGTAGGAGTTAATTGCTGGCAAGAAGGCTGGTAGATGTGTGTAGCCTGTGAGTCAGACCAAGCAGTATTTAATTTAACATTATTTACTGGATGCATTGTGGGAAAGGGCAGACAGTTTCAATTTCCTTATTTTAAACTTAGTGACTATACCTGTGCTAACAAACAGTCCCAGAGGTTGTTCCCATATGCTGAGTATGATTTTGTTTATAATGCTGTCATGTGAAAAGGGGAGATTTACTCAAGCCTTTGGTGTTTGATTAGTCTGTCAGTGCCCCAGGAAAGCCCCTTGTACCTGACTAAGTCTGTCAGTGCCCTGTTGTGGGAACCCTTCACCGAGCAGTTTCCTACATGGGAGGGCAGTTTGAATGACTTGTTCATGGTCACAGAGAAAGGGTCAAGCAGAGAGATCCCCTCCTGAGTCTCCACACCTGTACCCACTACCAGCAACCGCCAGGGCCCTTGAAGGACTCACATTAAGAGGTGACAGAATAACACTCTTTATTAATATCATTGTGACAGGTCAAGGTTCAGCATTGCTGGTGACAGTATCTGACTGCAAAAATGTGTTCAAAGCAATATACTAACAAGTAATATAATTCAAAGCAACATACTAACAAGCTCTAATCCCCAACAAGAGGTCAAGGTAATCGTTCAGCACACATGGAGGATGGTTCTCACCCAGAAGGCATCCCTGTGGGGGAGAAGACAGGTTCAGCTAGTTGACTGATCCCAGAAGTTACGATGTCTTCTACAACTTCTTCCCATTCTTAACTCACTTTTATAGTATTTCATTACGTTTAGCTGGAGTTTGAGTGACTGTAGTCATGCATCTTACTTAGTGAGGGGCTCTCACACGTTGGGGTCAGATATCTCAGTACAGTACCTGAGAAAACCTTGGGATGGAGACATGCATCTGTCTAAGGAGAGTGATTTCACCACAGTTGCTGATTCAGCAGCTCGACATCTTCCTATATCTCCCTTGGTTTTCAGCTGCTCTGTGGCTTATCAGCTAGAAAGTACCACCAAGTTCCCTCCTCCCCAAGAGTTTAGACAGAGCCTGGCCGTGCTGTCTCCACTCCGCTCCACCCTGTTTAGTCCCCCTTGGATTGTATTATATGTGGGAGGTTGGGTATGCTGCCTACATACCATCCAGGGAGTAGCAACTGTGTTTTCTGCTGTAATTTCTGTATCGTTATATTTTACCCCTAGTCATCTTCCCACAAATGCTCAGCTGATGTCACTGACCTGTTTTGGCCCCCGCCAAATAACATACTTCCAGACAATTCACAGGCACAGCTTGAAAGTTAACAAGGACCAAAATGTTTTGGGCTGTAAGGGGTTTGGACTGCAAGAGTATGTGCAAAAGGACCAGTCTGTATTACAGAGTAAGTGTTGAGGGTGCATTTACCCTCCCAGTGTAGACATTAGGTATGCAGTGAGTAATGTACTTTTGTCAGCAGTCCACAGTAACACCGTTGTGCAGCTGTTGCTTGCCATGAATTGCCAGGGATGAATCTGATGTGGACTTGGAAAAGGGTATTTTTGGTCACTACATTTGATTCTGACAAGAAAATTTGGTGGATCCCAACAGTATTTTAGCAGACAGGCAGAAAGGGACCTGGGGGTGCTGATCGACAGGAGGCTGAACATGAGCCAGCAGTGTGCCCAGGTGGCCAAGAA
>JAYRBT010000001.1:21078928-21096453 GCA_036023395.1 Myiotriccus ornatus
GTAATTGGAGTTGGATCAAGGGTTGGACTTGATGATCTTGGAGGTCTTTTCCAACCCAATCTATTCTATGATTCTATTTCTTTTTAGAGAAGACCATCTTCTCCACTGTGTAGTTTGTGTATCATCATCATCTGTATGAATACGAAATAACTAAGTTAGTGGTGTTTTGATTTGTTTTTCTATTACGTAGTCTTTGCCCGGAAGCTGATCTGGCTCATTGCTTCATCTTGTATTGGTGAACACTACAGGTAAATGAGAATGGCAGTGAAAAATATGACCCTGTAAAATTCTGAAAAGAACCTGTTGTTACACTTCTGAAATGCCATCCTAATTCCTGAAAAGAGGAAAACTGAAATTTATATTAGCTGCTTCCACCCTGGTCAGTGTGGGGCCACCTCCTTGAACTACATCTCCCAGGATGCACCTGCAGTCCTGCTCCACTGCCATCGGCACTCACCTGCCTTTGCTGATTCATGGGTGATGATAGCCGGTGGGAAACCTCTTTTCAAGCAGTCAGGCATTTTTGTGCATAGCCTTTTGGCCCAAGTCCTGTCTTTCCAATATTTGCAGCCCCTTGTGATTTCTAAAGACAAGTCAGCCAGCTCAAGGTAATGGCTTTAGCTCATCCCTCATCTCTGAAAATGCTCTGCATTCAGTTGAAATTCTTCTACTCGCAGCTGATAGACAGGGAAACAGAGACATGGTGTCTAATCCACAAAGAATAGCGCAGCTTGGGGACAGAGTCCAGGTCCTGTGCCCCCCTCCCAAGTATGCTAGAATAGGTGGCTTAAAGGTGAAAGGCTGCATCTGTGAGACTGCCGGCCGTCCTTGTTTAGCAGCGATTAACATTCCTGAAAAGCCTGCCCAGGCTTATGGCAGGTAGTCATGATTTACTGCCTGTGAGTGTCTCTATGTAAGGATTTACATGCCAGCTGTAGTAAGCTCAGATGCCTGCAACCTTAAACATTAATTTGTGTAATTTTAAAATCTCTCCTTGATTTACATAAGGAATATTCCCAAGTGTTTTTTACAGTAGTAATATGGAGATATGTAATTTCTTCTGGAGGAAGTAAGCTACTGTAAAATCTCACTGAGGCATTGAAGAGATTTGTTTAAAAAGAGAAAATAGAACCCAGAACTGGACTTTCTAATTCAGTTCCTTTCTGCACTGGCACAGCGGATCACTGGCTGTTACTGCATCACCCAAGTTTCCCTGCCTGCAGTGGTTTGGCTTTCCTGCCTCCAGTAATAAGGTACCTCCCCTTGTAACGCAGCAAAGCTAAATTTAGCCCCTGCAGAGTGCACAATTCCTATATTTAGTGCTGTGAAAGTCAGACTTCAGCAAGGAACTGGCTAACGTATGAGGTGTTCTGCAGTCCAGGAGACGGAAATAGAAACACAGCAAAGTGCCTCTTTGGGTTTTCCCGCTCTGGCCGTGCTGCAATGACAATGGAGGGCTCTGTGCAGGGACGGGCTTTCAAAAGGAATATATCCCCCGGCAGTTACCATGGGATTCCCAAACGTGAGCAGACAAAGAGCTGCAGAGCTCAGTGCAGCTGGGAGGGCAGGGAGCATAGCTGCTGGCTTTGTGATGGAGGAGGCTGCTAGCAGCAGCTCGCCCAGCCCTGGCAGCGCCGTGGGGACAGCGGTGGTGGCTCTGGCAGGCTGATGCAGCATCCGCAGGTGCCGGGAGCACTGCAGGGGTGTTTCAGGCTGCATTTTACTCCGCTGCCCTACTCTTGGGTGTCTGGTTACATATGATATATGCAGAAATATGTCTGTGCTCGTAGGTACCTAAAGGGCCCGATCCTCACGTACCCAAAGTTTGCCTAGTGTCAGCTTGGCATCATTTGTAAGGCAATATAACACCGTTTGTTAAGCCAGGTGATGTGTTTGGGAGGGAAACAGGAAATTTGGGGGCACTCTCCTTCGGATCTTGCATCAGAGCAGATGAGGCGGGCCGGGTATGTGCAGTGGGGGTGGAAATGTCTCGTGGCTTTTACTCGTGACACCTGACCGGGTGGATGAGTGAGTTGGTGGCGGCAGTACCCACCCCGATGGCCGTGTGTGCTCTGCCCGGCTCCGCTCGGGCCCCCAGGCAGGCGGGCACCGCTAGAGGGCTCGCAGGATGGGGCTTACCACGTCTAAAAGAAAGCTGATTAAAACTGTAGGATGTGCTGGCACTGAGCCCTTTCTGTGCTACTGGCGGGGGTTAACAAAGTTGATATAAATGGGTATTCAGTGATCACTTCAGACTGCCTCTTGGGTACTGCCAGCCATGCAATTTAATTCCCGTGTGAATCAAAGAGCATCTTTTGGACAAACATCATATTGATTTGGCCGAGCAAATCACTTTTGGTTTTTGCACTTAAGTCTGCAGACTCTGCACCTTAAAAAAGACCGGATTAGAATTTGATCTAAAAGACTGGTATGTTAACAGAGATGAGCTTCCATCAGCATAGCCAAAAACCCTTGGGAGGATCATGTTTTCAGAAGAAATGTAAACACTCTAGAAAGAGAAGTATATAGGGCTAGAAGATTCCTGAAATCATCCCCTGCTTTCATAGCCATCAAGCCATACAATGATAAATCTTTTTTCAGCTGATCTTGTTGTTTCTTAAAAATAGTTACTTTTTTTGCCCTGCTGTAGTCTTTCTGGGAGGTTCTTTCAGAGCAGCACAGGTAGAACTGTTCTCTAATTTCCAGTCTAATTTTATTGTGGCTCGCTTATTCCCATTTGTTCTTGTGTCATTTTCTCTTCATTAGCTCTTCTTCCTCCCCAGTGTAACTTCTCTATAAATACGCCTGGGATAATCATATTTTGTGCCAGCCTGGCTGGGCTAAACAAGCAGAGCTCTTTAAATTGCACATTCCAAAATAGGCTATCAAGCTTCAGGACGGTTGCCACAAGGCACAAGTACTTTTTTTTCCCTATTCTTTTACCCTTTTGTCTGTTAGAGAACATTGGACAAGTGGGGTTACTGTGAGATGGGAAAAATTTGCCATTATGAAGTGTGGTGAAAGAGTAGTTCTCTGAGACAGAATATTGCACTGAGAGACCCACTTTATGATGCAAATTGTCAGGTACTGGTCTAGAGGGGCCATTTGCCTTTTCTAACACTTTGATGTCTAATTTTTTAATGCAGAATAACTTAGTAGGTGTAGAGAAAATCATACTGGTATAAGCCAAGGAACATGACCTCACAGTAAAGATTGAAAACAAAGCATCAAGAGCACAGAAAAAAGAGCTGAGCCTTCAAAACATCTCAGATTTCCCTAAATTTTCAGTGAGATTCAGAAGCATATTAAAAACATTCAGGACAGCTTTCACATATTAGCTGCTTCTCCCCTATGAGCTGGTTCTTGGAAAAGAGAAAATGTTTTTAGCCTTATGACGTTATCCTAGACTGCAGTATGACCTCTGTTCCTTTTGTCTCTGTCTCCTGGCTGGATTTCCATGCATGTAATGAGTTGCCACTGATGCTTTTGACACTCCTTTCAGCTGGGTGCCAGCAGAATGGAGATGGAAGGCAGCAAAAACTGAATCTGTATAGAATGAGGAGAGGGAAGCCTCTCTGAAGAGCAAGGCTGAGTCCACGCAGTGCGCAGTCCATGCTGCAGAGCAGAGCTCGTGGCTGAGAACAGTCAGTCAGTAACCATTGCTGACGATGGAATCACAAAACCTGAACTGTCCTGGGACCAGAAGTGTTTGTTGCACACTGTGACCACGATTGACAGGCAAAGACAATCCCATGCCTCCCAAGTTCTGATTTAACTTGTCTGTTACCCACAAAGCATGTTCCCTTCTGAGTATTCATTAATTTACACAAGTGTTAAGTGTATCTGAAAAAGTTTATCTATCTTGACATTCTTTGGCTCCATGTTCAGGGCAATGCTTTGACAAAAAAGAGGAGTGAAAGGGCATTTTTTAGCTGGAGGCCAAAAGCTGCTAGAAAGGAATGGAAAGGGAGGGGGATTCCATGCTGAAGGTAATTAAAGAAGATGAAGTACTTAAGTAAAGTGAATGCTTCACTGCTCATCGAGTTAATGCTGAATTTTACTGGTCTGGGGAAAAAAGCTGAAATGTTGCTGCTCAGATTTGTGTTATTAATTTTCTTACATATTATTAAATGACCCAACTCACTTTCTTGTGGGAACAGAATATGATCCAACAAGTTTCCGTAAGACTTCAGGAAAAAACTTAGTATAAAGAAAGCCAACTCTGTGATTAGATGGTGTGTGAATGATTTAATATTATCTCACTGGTAGATCCAAGAGCCAAAGAAAATGGAGGCCTTGTTGGGCAAACAGGGCCCAAGAGATGGGGTCACAGCTCCAGTAACTTGTAGTCTGAGCAGATGTAAGAGAAACAGGGGAGGATGTGGTGTTGAACTAAAAGGGAGGCAAGAAGTTATAGCAGCATGGTCTGATGTGGGAACAGGTGCTGCTCCAGGAAGCATTAATGGCTCACAAGCAACTTTATCCCCTCCTCACAGTCACTCTGCACTTAAAGAGAGATGATGGAAATTAAGTGAAATACAGCTGCTTCAGCAGCAGTCTATTAGCAGAGTGACTGCAGGTAGCTTCCTATGGCCTGGCTGTGTGACAGTTGCCAAGGTGATGTCTAAAAGGTCAGCTCCCGGAGTCCCTGTCAGGGCATTGGCTTGCCTCAGCTGCAGGACCCAGGCACAGCCTGGTGTGAAGCCCCTCTGCCCAGCACTGGGGCACCTTCAGAGCAGAGGTGCCCAGGGAGATCTGAATGTGCTGCACCCACCTAGACAATAATGCAGTTCAGCCTCTGACTGAACCTCAAGCCTTTGTTGTTTCTCTGAATCACATGGCACTAAAGCTGTGGTGAAAAGCAGATTTGCACAGGTCTGTTGCCAAATTCTCAGTGAGACTAATGAAACCAGGATTTCAGCCTGGCAGGCTGTTCAGCAATGCTCTCCTCAGCTGTAGCCCGATTAGCCAAGATAGGCAAAACCCTTCGTGATTTCCCTCTTTTTGTTACCAGTTCATCTGCTAACTAGTTACAGAGTACCAGTTGCCCCTTTTCTGTCTCTCAGGTACTTACTTCTGTTACCAAAATGTCTCCCTCCCTGGCAGGCAACGTGAGGGAGGATGGCACCCCTCTCTCCTTCCCCAGATGGTCACTGCTGTCTCCTTCTCAGCCACCAACTGCTGAATGTGAAGAGATTCATGACACGAGTGTTGACATAGTGAGAGGCTGAGAAATTCCCTGGCTTGTAGTACTGTCCTCAGTCCGACCTTCCTCTTCATCTATATTTTCATTTGCCACTCAGGGTGGAGGAGAGCAGCAGTGAGTCATCCTGGGGGCTGATGACTCATATTTTCAGTCAGAGCAGTCAGCATGCTGAGGGTTTCTCAAGGCTCTGCCCAACCTTTCATGCTCAGAAACTCAGCACAGGGTTTGTGTATGGGTTTTCATCACTATGATTTCTACCCCCCAGTAGTTTTTTCTCTCAGTTTCATTGTTTCCTCCCTTGCCAGTAGCTTTTCCCTCCCCCCACGACCTACCTCTAAGCTTTACAGTTCCAGATGGCATCTGTCTGGTCCATATGTGCTGGCATTTTCCTCTAACATCCCGTGTGCTTTAGCTGCCTTGAGAGAGCCCACTAGCATTTACTGTCTATGTGAGATGCTGCTTTGTCATGCCTTAGAAAGCCTGTGTCAGCGTTCTTTAGGTTATGCTAAGAAATACCACATTCTTTTAAATGCTCAGTTGCTAAACTGTACATGTTGATGTACGTCATCTCTTGCAGCTGATATCAGCATAGAATCATAGAATGGTTTGGGTTGAAAGGAACCTTTAAAGATCATCTTGTTCTAATCCCCCTTCCATGGGCAAGGACACCTTGCACTAGACCAGGTTACTCGAAGTCCCATCCAGCCTGGCCTTGAACACTGCCAGGGATGGGGTGTCCTCAGCTTCTCTGGGCAACCTGTCCGAGTGTCACACTACTCTCACAAGGAAGAATTTCTTCCTTATATCTAATCCGTATGCTCTTGTAATTAGTCCCTTTCCAGCTCTCTTGCTTCAGCTACAGAAAGGCCAGGCTGAACAACCCCCAGTCTCTCAGCCTGTTTTCATAGGAGAAGCCCTCATCTTCCTGATCCTTCTCTGGACCTGCTCCATCAGGTTCTCATCCTTTTTATGTTGGGGGACCCAAAGCTGGATACAGTACTCCAGGTGGGGTCTCACCAGAGCAGAGAGGCAGAATCACCCCCTTGACCTGCTGGCCACACTTTGATGCATCCAAGAATACTTTTGGCTTTCTGGACTGTGAGTTCACACTGATGGGTCCTGTTGAGCTTCTCATCCACCAAAATCCCCAAGTCTTTCTCCTCAAGGCTGCTATAGATTTTTTCTCCATCCATCCTGTATTTGTGCTTGGGATTGCCCTGACCGAGTGTGGGACCTTGCACTTGACCTTGTTGAACTTCATGAGGTTTGTACAGGCCCAACTCTCAAGCTTGTCAGGGTCCCTGTGGATGGCATCCCTTCCCTCCAGCATGTTGAACACACCACACAGGTTGGCAAGTTGTCAAGTTGCTGACAAATTTGCTGAGAGTGCACTCAATCCCACAGTCCACGTCACCAACAAAGATGTTGAACAGCACCAATCCCAATATCATGTGCCTCTCCAGCTTAGAGACAAGGATATTGTGTGGGACAGCGTCCTATGCTTTGTACAAGTCTGTGTAGATGACATCAGTTCTCTTCCTTTATCCACCACAACTGTAACCCTGTTGTACCAGGCCACCAAATTTGTCAGGCACTATTTGCCCGTAGTGAAACTGTTGGCTGTCACCAATAACCTCCTTATTTTCCATATACCTTAGCATAGTTTCCAGGAGGATGTGCTCCATGATCTTAACCATGGGTTAAATGGGCTACTTTCCAACTGTGCATGTGTGGTTCTTAAAATACCCATCCAGTCCCAAGATGATGTTTGTGTATCATCCATGGTGACTGGCTGAAGCAGCTGCCAGGCCCAGGCATTACTTGCCATCTCTTCTTGTTTGAGGTTCACCTTCACATCAGACTACAGTATCTGGAAGCAGCACACGTGATCAAGGGCAAGCTAGGAAGCTATCCAGTGGGGATACTGGAAGGAGATCTGAATGAGAAGGGCATATGAGTGGTGAAATATACTGGGAAAAATGGAAAAGAGGATAGCATTGGAGGCAAGCAAAAAAGTAGTTGAAGTAACTCTTTCCAACTCCTTTGAACTGAATAATATTCTGACGTTCAAAAGCACCAAAAGATAAACACACATAAAAAGAATTTATTTTTATCATACAGAATATGACTGGTGTGTTGGCAATGTTTCATTGTCGCTCTGCTTGGCTTTTAGTTGAGGTTACCTAGAAACAGTAAGGGACAAAAGTGTTTGACCATGACTGAGTTCCAACTGTGGGTGAGTTTGTAGAAAAACCAGAAAGTATCATGGCGAGGGATGAAAGCCAAATTATGTTGTCCTCAGTCTTTTTAGTTTCTCCTTTACTTGTAGACTTTTTAAATAAAAGGAAAATAGGAGTTTTCCAAGCAAGTTATGGTTTAGTTCCATCATATGTTTTCTCTGATTTCTTTTCCCGACTTGAAAAGAAAAAGGGAGAAAGGAGAGAGAGAAATTGAAAATACTTTCTTTAGGGCTCTTAATTAAGAACCCTAAACAAAAGTAAGTTAAATTTTTACTCTTTCTACAAATTTTCTTTATAATATTATTTTTTTAAGAAAAGCAAAGCTTTTGTGATCGTTGGAGAAGCAAACCAAACCAATATGAATTGTGACTACAAACTACTCCGTATGTGACAGAGTGGACAATTGGCTCATGTTTTCTGGATATGTTTTTGCTCCAGTAGATTCAAAGATGCAGTACATGTAAAGAAAACATAGTAACTACAGCATTTACCAAACTGTAGTGCATCTCACATTTTTTGTGCTAGGTTAAAAACCTTGTATTTCATCTGAACCAGGTCATGCATGGGTAATAAATAAATGAGCTGCAACAGGCTATAAAGAATGTGAATCTGCTCTGTCCCCTTTGTCTAATTATGAAGTCTAAAAGAGTATCAGTCTAGGAAGTGTATATACGTAGAAGTTCTCAGATCAAAGTCACCCCAGAACAAAAGATTTGCTGGATTAGCTTCCAAAAAACTCTGGGTAGTTGCAGTCTTAGTGGAGCCAAGGCCCCGGGAAGCTGCCAGCCGTGTTGTGTGTCTTTTGGCACCTCTGCAACATATATAAATAGCTGGAGACCTTTCTGCAGCCAGGAACAAGTGAGATGAGAAAAGGCTCTGTTTCTAAATTTGAAAAGAAAGCTGTCAGCAACAGGCATGCTGTTTTTAAGTATGCCAGGGGACTTCAGGAGTCTGGCCTTTGGTCCTCTCCGAAGGCAAGGTCAACTTCCCTCTGTTTTGTTTTGTAAACACAGACGGTGCATGACCACGGTTTGGAACTACTCTTTCCTGAGGACCAAATTTCAAACAGGAAAGACAAAACTTATCTTGGTGTGATTGGAGGCCCCACACTCAAACCTTTGCTTTGATAAGGCTTTGCTTATGGGCTGTCCAGAGTGGCTGCCTTAACAATACTACTCTGCAGTTCCTATACTTAGCCTAGCCTTTGAAGATGTGAGGCAGGGTTATTTTTAGGGGAAATCAGAGCAACAAATAAAGATCTTGGTCCGTGAGACATAGTGCTAAGTTAAGTAAATGGCAATTCACTACAATTCAACTACTATTCAACTATAGTCCAGGACCACCCTGTATTTGGCATCTGGCCATGTGAATTTGTAACATGGCTTAGATGTCTTTGCTGTTCCTTAGTTCTGTTCAAATGCCAGCCATATTTCAAACATCCATTAACTCTGCACACTCCACACAGTGAGCTGGAGATTCTGTTGACAGTATAGTTTTAACCACTTCTGATCAGGAGAGAGCAACATGGTCTATTCAGAGAAGCAAAGCTGTATGTTAAGCTCTCATTTCCTAGGTTTCCATCATCTAAAGAGTCAGGGCCTCATTCTAAATGTTTTCATTTATTCTTCTCTAGAAATTCTGCTACCTTATTTTGCAGAAGTGTTTGTGTAATTTCATAGAATCATACAACGATTTAGGTTGGAAAAGACCCAAAGTTTCATGTCTACATGTTCGTGTATCTGAAGAGAAACATAATCCAACAAGACAACGGAGGATTTTTCCAGCCATCGTGTTTGGTCAATGGCATGTTAGTTTTTTTAGAAAAAGGGATTGTTTAGTACACTAAGAGCACAACTGAAGGCAGTGGCTACCTAGGTGGTGTTGTACATCAGTGAAAGCTGGAGCTGAGTTGACAGCTGCACATGGTCCATTTCACACCTCACCAGCTCATAACTACTAGAATAACTTTTCAATTATTTCTTCTTGCAGATGAGGTTATGAACACCAGAAAAAACATAAACCAATGCCTAATCCCCCAAATTGCTCAAGGTGCTTCAGTTTATTAAGTCTTTTGGCTGCTTCTTGCGGGCTTTTCTGGATCACTGAAATGACCCTTCAAAATTTTCAGCACTTTACGGGGGAGTTCTGGCTACAAGCATTTTTTCTTAGCTTGTTTTCATAATATGTTTCAAATAGTATTCTTTAGAGTTATTTTTTCACCAGTTTTCTTCTTCTTCCATCTTTGTAAAGCTACAAGGAACAAATTTTATACTGTGGGTTTTTTTTTGTTTTGTTTGTTTGTTTTTTTGGTCTAGACTTGACATAGGAGAGAAAGGTTAGTTTTATGTGCCACCAAAATGTTTGCTGTCACGCTTTCTGTTGTACTATTTGAAAGGATGCTCCTTTCCCTATTTGGCCAGTTACTTTTACCCTGCTGCTTTTTCTAGAATCTACAACCCATTTATCACAAATGGTCCAGGAGTATTCAAACATTTGTCCAAATCATGTTTTCCTTGGAGAACTTGTTGTGGTTTAACCACAGCTGGCAACTAAGCACCACTAAAAGCCACTCACTCACTCATTCCCCCCCACAGTGGGATGAGGGAGAGAATCTGAAGACCAAAAGTGAGAAAATTCGTGGGTTGAGATAAAGACAGTTTAATATGTAACGTAAAAGCAACGTGTGCAAGGAAATCAAAACATGGAATTCATTTTTTATTTCATTCACCAATTCCCATGGGCAAGCATTTGTTCATCCACCTCCAGGAAAGCAGGGTGTAATATGTAATGTGTGTGTCCCCCTACTTTTTCTTTCCCCAGCTTTATGTGCTGAGCATGATGCCATATGATCTGGAATATCCCTTTGATCAGCTGGGGTTGGCTGTCCTGGCTATGTCCCTTCACAATTTCTTGTGCACCCCCAACCCACTTGGTGGGACAACACGAGGGGCAGAAAAGGCTTTGGCTTTTTGTAAGCACTGCTCAAAACATCCCTGTGTTATCAGCAGTTTCCAGCACAAACACAAATCCCAGCCTCATACTAGCTGCTGTGAGGAAAATTAACTCTACCCCAGCCCAAACCAGGACAGATCTCCAGTCTCTTACAGGTTTTGCCTTTTCTTTATGTTTTCCACAGCGTTCTTGCGAGTGTCATGACGCTGTTCATTGATTGCATCTGTCACTGCAATAAACTGAACTTTATAAGTAGCATGTAATAATGTTTAATAACATATGCGGCAGAGTCTGGACACTACAAATGAGATCAATTTCTCTGTCTCACATGGGAGCACTGTTCTTCCTGTTTTATAGGCAGAACAGGGCCTTGAAGAGCCTCCCAAGAAAACCATAGCAAACCCAGTTTGTTTTCTGAATCCTTTCTTGTTATCCTAATCAGAGGACCATCCTGCCTTGCTAGCATTCCTCTGGTGCCGTGAATTACAATGTGTTTAATTACCAAGTAGTGGTATTCTTCCCTACAAGAATATTTTGTTCCAAAATCTTCATCACAGCTTCAAGACACATGAAATAACCTTGTGGATGAAAGAGCTGTTGCTTTAGAACAGCTGTTCAAATGCACATAAACACCCTGCTAAAATGGCTCAGGCTATTTTGCATATGATTTATATTCATAAGAGGCCTTAATAACTGTTTCTAGTATGAAATTTCAGCTCATGCTTAGAGCAAACACTGATGCAAGTTGCAGTAGTGCCGGAATGCTGTTCTGCTCACTTAAATGGGGAGAGTGGAGATGACTGGTGGAAAGCTGCCTCAGGAACATGTAATGTGGGACACTTCTCACCCGTTGCCTAATGATATTTATCCATTTTATTCCCAAGGTTCCTACTTCTAATAGCTTTCTAATGTCCTCTGTGCTGGGCATTAGGATGGCTTCAGTTGGATTCCTGGTGAAGAGTTTCTGCGTAGCTGATGTTCTGGGCGTTTTTTTCATTATCATAACAAGGAAAGTATAAGGGCAGCCGGGAGACAAAGCTGTTCCCTGAGTGCAGAGCTAGGCTAAAAGCTCATTGTGATGTGATGAAAGCATATTTGAGGTGTGGAAAAAGAGAGTACTGCCACCTCGATGACACTGCTGTTCCTCTTAAAGAAGGATGCTTTATTTTTCATCTCACATGATGAGTTCCTAAGTGCTTAGCAGGAAAATATGGAGATACATCAAAATAGCCGCATTTTGGATATCCAGTATAACTGCAGGGAAAACTGTATGTGATGATGAGAAGGGCAAATATGTGCCTCAGCACTGGACCCAGCGGAAGGTTTTATCCATGATCCTAAGAGGTTGTGTTCTGAGATAAAATGTCTAAAAGTGTATAATGCTACTGGGCTGTGTCTGGGGCTCATTTTTCCACCTGCTCTTAGCATCTGAAATTGAAGGCTATTCCAGTTAAGAAACTGGTAGTTTTTAGGGCTGAAGAGTGGTAAAATGTAGGGGATAATGAGCGGGAAATGGTATTTTATGTGGTTGCCAGGTCATGACATGGCTGTGTACAAACTGATACACTCGCAACTTCACCTTCTCAGCAGCCTGATTACAGAGTCTGCCTCCTTTAAGTGAAGAATGTCATGCTTCTAAACACAATTAGATTCCTTAGGATGCATAGAGACACCTCATGTTATTTACAAAAGTGTCTACACATCCTACTTAAAGTCAGTAAGTGAAGTAATTTTCATTTCCTTATTTGCATTTTGGATTAATTATTTTAAAAAAGCTAATGCTGAGAGGTCAGACATGTCACAGTTTATGCTTATTTCCTAATAATTTTACCTGTTGTACAATTGTACCAAATTGTACCTAATTTGTACCTGTGGTCATAATTATTACTAAATATTTTCATCATATTGAGACCCATCACATGCACACCTCAGGATTATTATAAAATTGACTATATATTTTTTTAAGGAATTTATAAAGATTATCTTCTCCCTACTTTCCAGTTCTCACATAAAAGGCATAGGTAATTGT
This sequence comes from Myiotriccus ornatus, assembly GCA_036023395.1. Classification (NCBI taxonomy): domain Eukaryota; kingdom Metazoa; phylum Chordata; class Aves; order Passeriformes; family Tyrannidae; genus Myiotriccus; species Myiotriccus ornatus. Next base: position 21,091,356 of record JAYRBT010000001.1, read on the forward strand.
AATAGTGTAATTGTAATAGGTATTATAATAGTGTTATGTAAAGTGTTAATCAGTCTGAATCTGAAATGACTTATCTCGTGGGGCTTACTATGATTTCCTTTCTAAAGAATTATCCTTCTGTTCCAGAGAAATTTTATTTCCCAATGATTGTTTAATCAGGCTTGTTATTATAAGTGTTAGGTTAGACTAAGCACAGAAAAGAAATCTGAGCTTTAACAGAGGTGACCGATCAGACAAACCAAGTACATGTTGCAGAATGCTCACATTGAAATACATATATATAACACAGTTGTTAACCAAACACTTGGTTTTCTTTTTTTCTTGTTACTTACTTGTTTTTTTTTCCTCTTCTTCCTTCTCCTCCTCCTCTATATTTCCTCTTCCTTCTCTTTGCCTTCTCCCTCCTTGACTTCTTTTCCTTTCTGTAGGCCTGCTTGATCACAGGTGGAGAACTACATTTTTAGACCTCAGTTCAGTACAGAGCTTAAACACAAAATTTATATCTATTGCTAGGTCAAAGTGGTACGTTTTAATCTCCCATTAGATATGCAATTTAGTGAAAGGATTTGGAAAGAATATGACTTACACTGACACTGGAGGAAGAACCATCACTTTTTGTAGTCAACCACTGGAATTTCAGGAATTTAATTTCTGTGTAAGCACAATAACAAATGCATTCTGTTACTGAAGGCAAAGAAGAAATCTGGTAAAAATCTCTGCTGACAATCTGTAGTATAGGATCAAAGAAGTATGAACTAGCATTAGTGAAAAAATTGTACGTATTATTGGGCATTTAATGAAGGGGAAAATGAATTCCTTAGGGTACTGAAAAAATACTCTTTTTAGTTATTAATCTGCAGGCTAGTTTGGTTTGACTAACAAAGAGAAGAAAATTTGTCTGAGTTTTATAGCTGTGGTTCCATTTTTTCAGCATAATTTAAAACAAAATATGGTATTCCCACACTTGTTTAAAGGCTGTTCTTGAAATTCACATGTTTTTTGTTCTGAGCTGATGATCTGAGGGTTTTTTATTTTCCTGCCTCCAGCCAAGGTTTCCAGTATTACCTGATTTATACTGAGACATGTGTATTGGAGTTCTAGTTCTAGTGTAAGGTTGAGTTGAAATGCTTATTGCTGTCCCTCTCTGGCAGTGGTGAGGTGTCTAATTATGAATGCAAAACTATAAATCCTATTTACTAGAAGGAATACAATTGTGAAGGTCTCCCTTTTAAGATTAGGTTTAGATGCAAAGCCATCTCATATTGACCTATGGAACATCCACCAAGTCTCCATCCAGACTGGATTACTCATATTATAGTAACAATTAGGCCATAAAGAACCTAAAGGGAATGATTTAAATGAAAAGCACAGAATAGGGATGTGAAGAGTTGTGGTGGTCTGCAGCACTTGATCACTGTGTACAGCTGTAACTTAAAAAGCAGCAAACAAACTGCTGCTACCACGAGACAATTCCAAGTTTACAAGTAGAATTTTGTTTTTCTTACTGGATACACTTGGATTTTAATTTGACTTATGTATTACCAAACAGAATTAGCTCTCTGATCTTAAAAACAGTATTCAGACTTAATAATTTAAAAGAGAAACAATGTAAAGTTTCCAGGAAAGCAAGCAGCCAATTCAGTTTCCTTGCAGGACACAGGGCAGTAGGCTCTGCAGGTAACTCTGATTCATCAGCCTGCCTGCAGTGAGGAGACAAACCTCTGCAGTCTTTCTTGTGCTGGAGCTGTGCCTGGTGTCATTTTGCCATGCTTCAGCCACAGAACTGGTTCCAAAAGCACTACAAGGCAGCCAAGTTAGCAACCACTCTGGGAGTGCATTCCTGCTATAAAACCCTGGAAACTGTCCTTTCTAAGTTGCTAGAAGTACTAATAAAATCAATAGCTCTTGACATGCCAACAGGCTTGAAAGGCTGTCCTGCTGGTGGTATCCCCAGTCTCCATCAAATTACCATTCAGTAGTGAAGAAGAGTGGGAATTTGCGGTTAAGGGGGAGTCAGGCGCCAGTACAAGCCTGGGATGAGGCAAATGAGGCTGAGAACAGGATTTGTATTATGATTAATGCTACTGAATAGTGCTGGATAATACTTGTTCTTTCTGTGAAGTCACTGTGGGTGATGGCTTGCAAATGCAAATGCTCCCTGTCTCACTGACAGAAAGATGCTAGTGAAGCCAGCTTCATTCCAGATGGGGCACAGCAGTACCTGCATGTGTTACTGCTGCTTCAGCTTTCAGAGGAGAATCATGGAGAAGCTGGGGGGAGGACACCAGAAATCTGAGTGAAGGCAGAGAATGGTAGGCAGCAAGTGCTGAGCTCTCAGTGTAAAGGCTGCAGGCTTCTTCTTCGTGCGACAGGGATGGTCCTCGCTGCTCTGTCCAGCTTCTGATCTGATGGAGAACAGAGCTGGCACAGTCTGTTTGAGGAAGGCACCTACAAATAGATGGGGGCAACAGCTGCCCTGAAAACATGAGCTTTCTGAGAAGCTTGGAAGCCTGTGACACACAAACAGTGCTCCTGTGCTCATTCCATAAAAACTTCCTGAATTTATCTTCGGTTGAGAATCATTTAAAATGGATCATAAGGAGGGGTATGAAAGGTCTGAGAAGCAAAGCAAGTGCAAAATGACTTAGAGTGGAGTTGCTTTCATTAAGTACTAGAAGACTTCGTTGTTTTACTCCACATTTCTGATGAAAATCAGTCATAGCAGCGAGTTTTAACATAAGTTGTTCAGTAGAAAATCAATCTTAAAGTCAGATGTTAGTGATAAGTCAGCAGGCTGTAAAAACATTTGGAGCTTTCTTACACCCTTGCTGCAAATTTCCCCTTGAAGAGGTCTTTTATGCTGTGGTGCATATTCTTTTATGCTTTTCCTGACTGCTGTTTGTGTAGCCTCACAGTACTGTAAGAGGAATATCCTAGAAACAGCAGTCCACAGTAGTGGCAGTGGTTAACTTGCACCTTACAGCACTCTGTCAGTACCTTGTTAACAGCTGTTTTTGTGTGTGTTCCCCTCTAAAATTCCAATATGTAATTTTCCCAAATTGATAACTACAGAAGACATTTTTTGCCACACATCTAGCTTTCCATGGGCTGAGGCTTTCATAGCTGATTGAATGTTGTATGCAAAGTATATGTTTCACTTCTGTCTTTTTTTCCATTGGCACTCTCCTATTTGAGGCAGAATGGGTACCAAAGTATGAAGTGAGAGACATAGATGCTTTTCATTTTGGGATCATTATGCAGGGAGGTGCAATTAGGAAACTGAACTGGCTACCTACACTTTGCATATTACCCATGATAGGATAAATCAGGCCATTGTTAAAAGGTCCTAGATACGAATGTCTTCGTTTCCCAGGCCTTTGCTTACCTACATTTGCTAGGCAGTAAACTAGTTTTCTGACTAACTTCTTCAGCAGGTTTTGGCTGAGTGGCGAAGGGGTGTGAAGGAGCCATTCTTCTATAGCAAGTGAACGTGGTGCTACTGTGGTGTGCAGGCTAGCTTGTAGGATGTGTTCTGAGTCCTGTGTGCATTGCAGTTGTGACAAATAGTATAAATATTTACAGACTGTGCTTCCTTCTAACTCTCCAAATAGACTTCTTCATGAAAGAGAGAACTGGATATATATGCTTCTCATGCAATCAGCAGGATACGAGCTGGGTTTTAACACTGTGGTGTTAGTCCAGCAGATTCAGAAGTTTATGGACAGCTATGACATGACCCTCTTCTAAAAACTGAGGGAACTCTGACTATGTGTCACATAATGCAGGACTGCAGACTGCACTGAGCAGTGCTGGTAGAAAGGCTTAATTTGCTGGTAAATGTGGGCTTGAGTTTGCAGAGCCAGCATTTGGGAAATGAAGGGAATATTATTTTGCTTTTAGAGACTCTGTGTTTCATCTGGAGTTAATGAAAGACAATAAATGTTGAATGAGAAAGTACCATATTTACTGAATTTCTTCTCAGGGACAGAAATAATGGCTTCTGAGTTGATTAGAAATGTTCATTTATTCTCATCATTTGTATTCTTATTGCCTAACTGGAAGAGGGGTGTTTCAGTATGTAAATTATAGGCAGGTGTGGCTGTGCAGTGTTCAGTAGTTCAATCAGGCTTCCCCTTAAGATAGATGATGAGCACAAATAACCTGGAAAGGTTTATCTTGGGCAAGTAACCCTTGGTCTTCTGAGCTTCCTGAGCAGCATCCTTACAATACTGACTTCTGCCCTCTGAGAGGAATTAGATTTAAATCACAAGCTGATTTCTACAGCCATCAAGCATCACATTAGACTGTACCAGTCTGTGAAGCTGAACCAGACTTAGATTGGTCATGTAGACCTGAAATGATATCAGTCATACTAAAACCATGGTGAATCACTCATTGCCACAGATAGATTAACTACCTGTTCTCTCCTCATCAAGCAAGTGCTTTCCCTCAGTTTCATTTTAGTTTGTATATAATAGTAGCTGTTACTAATTTTTGTGTAATTTGTTTTTCATATAATTTTTGTTTTGTTTCTCCATCCCTGCTATAGCTGCCTTTTTGTCATAATAAAATGATCAAGCAGGTTGACACTCTTACAGTAAAATAGAAGATAGAAGGGGGAAAAAAAATGAGTGCACAGGTACCATCAAAATTATTGTCCAAGGGTAATTTTGCTAACAGCAGTTTCCAGTTTCATGAGATCAATTCTTAATGGAAAAATCATTCTGACCTATCATTTTATACAAAGATTTATTATGACTAGGGAACAAACTGAGTGACTATTCCCTTGTGTATCCCCACACCCACATACTTTGTAATTTATTTCTTCCTTCTTTTTTTAACCTATAATAATGTGAGAAAAGTCCAAGTGAGAATTATGGCTTGGCAGAAATTTAGATTAGTTTATGTTGAAAGGATTTAATGTTGTTATGAAGTAAAAACAACTCTTTGCTCCTGCATCAGAAAGGGCCAAATAAATCATCTTTTACCCAATTACTCCCCTAATTTTCTTCCTTGATGAAAGGATGCGACTGATTGTCATAAGCTATTTACATTTAATTCCAGTGTGATGAGAAAATGTAACAGGATGCATGGGCAA
>JAYRBT010000001.1:21108496-21125588 GCA_036023395.1 Myiotriccus ornatus
GCAGAGTCTGTGATGTGTATGCTGTAGTTCCCATCTGCAGCCAAGGCAGATGTCAGAGGCATCTGGAAAGCAGGTACTGTTGAACCAGCAAAAGAGCAAACTGCAGGTTTTTATGCTAAAAAGGTTCAGATTTAGCATTCCTAAGTGGTAGAGAAGGATGTTAGTATCAATCTTGTATCATCTAGTTCTCTCTGAACTGTAGTTAAATAAGTTGGAGTAGGTGCAATCCAGTGCAGCACATTCAGCAACTGAAACCCTTGGGGGAAAAAAACTCTTCTTGGTTCTACAATTCAGTGTGCCAGCTGTAACAAGTTCAAGCCTGTAACAATTTAATAACTTTAATATTTCATTGCTGATTTTGAATTACTTCTATGGTCATGAGTCAGTTTCTAGCAGAGTAGTGGTGGCAGCAAGAGTTACTTATGCCCTTTGTTGCTTGCCTCAGCAGTCCAGCTGTTGTTGAATAAGCCACAGGCACTCAGCAATTCTTCTAGACCCTAAGGAGGTCCATCCAGGAGAAGTCAGAAATGTGTGACAGAAAAGTGCTTTGTTGTATGGATAATAGATTCTTCGAGGCCACCAAAATTTCAGAGTAACAAATTCACTCTGAATACATAAAATAAAGATAAACAAATGAAGAAGGGAACTTTCTATGTAAGATCATGGTCAGAGTTTACTTATTTGTTACAGCAGGATTCCCTGCCTGCTGCTAGCTTAGGACTGAGAAAGGTAGGTGAGGTTTCTGCATGTGAGATGGCTCTGTTTCCTCACACAAGTAATAATGCAAATCCTATATAAAATTGGTATAGTTGCTTCTACCATTATCAGTGGACTTTGGACGAAGTGTTTGGGCTGTGGGGATATGTATCTGAAATTACACCATGATATGCTGTTTTAAGCTGTTGTCATTTACAATATTTATAGTGCTACATAAAGTTAGTTTGTATGTGACTTGACAGGCCATGCAGGCAGAGAAGGTCTTTCAGTAGCTGTAAGAATAATATAAACACAAGAGAGATTGAAAGCATGCAAACAGACAGCTTCAGTGCATAAGAAATTAGAGGAAGAAAAGCTTGACCAAGAAAAGAACAGAGGAGAAGCTACCTGCTTGCTGGCCTCCCAGGTTATAGTACCCTCACTTGGGGCTACCAAGGTGAGACTCACAAAAAGTCATCTTAGATGCCTTACGAGGTCACGTTCCCTGCTTCCCAGAGAAAACAGAAGTAAGGGTTGAGCTGATTAAAAAACCTGTGAGCTTGCCTGGGTGGAAAGAAGTGGATGGGAATCACATTCACCCCGGTCATAGCTATGGTATTTGTTAGTTTTCAGAGGAAAACAAAAGCACTTAATCTTGGATAACTAGTGTAATTATGTCAGTATTTTTGCTGATAAATATATCCATTTCCAAGTCAAAGATTGTTCACTTTAGCATGGGACTGAACCCAAGCCAGAATCTCGAGTAACTTCAAATTTTAAAGTAGCTTGAGTAATGTGTTTATGTTAGCTGAAGGAAAACATTCTATGCAGCCTCACACAACCATGGAAAACTAGAATTTCAGTTCAGAGGCCACATGTTGTAGCCAAAGGCCCATTTTCTTTCATTTGTTGAGAATTTATTTGCTTTAGTTCTTTCCTTGCCTCTTTCTTAATCTGTGATCACACCTCCACCTTCTACTTATGCTTCACTGGCTTATTCCTTCAGTTCTCATCCCTCTGTTTTCTTTGGTCAAGGGTTAAGAGCTCCAAACACAGATTAAAAGAATTATATCAACATTATCAGTTGGTTCTGCTTCACTTGGCAACTCCTCTGCTTTTTGAGGATGGTAGTTGATATAACTGTGCTGGCTTTTTTCTTTGCTAAGTTATTTGGGGAGCTTTCTCCAAATTCTTTACTGGTATTAAATTATCCTAGTCATTTCATCTCCTAAAATAGAGGAGCATGCATTTATTTTAGGAAATTACATAATGGCATATTCTTCAGGTGGCTTCATGTCTCTCTTTCACTGTTTTCACTTTGGTTCTTGTAATTCCCCTCAGTTTTCTTTCTTCTTCACTCATGTCGTCTGTGTTCTCCATGATTTAGGATGATCTCTCTGGGATCAGGTTCTGTCCTGTGGTGATTTGTCTGGTTAAGGCAAGGCCTGGAGAATTTCATCCAGCATGTAAACTAAAACTCACATTCTACAAAAATATAGCTGTGACTTTTTTTACATAGTGGGATTTATCCTGTCGATGAGGTTTTAGTGCTAAGCTTAGGAAAATTTCTCTTTATTCTTCTTGAATGATTTAAAGATAACCTAAGGCAAAGGGAGTCCTGGTCTTCGTGAGGTTGAGTCAGTTAGATTTTTCAAGTAGGATAGAATAGAATAGACCATTTCAATCAGAAGTGACCTGCAGTGACCATCCAGTACAACAGCCTGACCAATTCAGAGCTTTTATGTCTTAAGAAAGTATGAACAGAATATGTGCTGCCTTGGCCATCTATGTGTATATTGGCACACTCTTTGTTTTATTTCCTCTAACTCAAGGTACAGTTTTCCCAGTATTCCTTGTAGGGATGTGTCAGCTAAGATCCTGAGAAGTATTTAGATGTGACTCTTGCTTAAGGCTGAACTACACTGATTTTTCCCAAAGATCACAAACTGGATAAAAATGAAATCAGTGCTGTTCAGGAATGGAGGTCAGAAAGACAAAGACAAGCCTATTGGCTCTGACCCAGAGGAACTTGTGTAAGTTTTTAATTTTCAACATGTGGGCAGCCCTGTGCCTTTTCTAAACTTCTCAATGCATAGGTCCTGATTACTATTCAGGGCATCAGCTTCACACATACCAGTACCTTGAAAGAGTGAGGAATAAAGTGGCAGTTCTCTGTGTAACTACTCTGTCTTGAAAAGTAAATCTAGGCATAAACGATGTTTTATGTTTGATAACATGTTATTAGCAGAACTCCTCCTGCCCACGGTTCACGCCAACAGCTCTGGAAAGTGCCACTACCAGTAATGTTCTTACTCTCTGATTGCAAACAGTACAGTAGCCTTAAAGATGCAGGTCAGTACAGTGACATGTTGCTGATGAGATAAACATGGGCTTGAAATAAAATTTAAAAACAGAAGAAGATTTGATGGCTGTGAGTCAAGGGTCAAGTCTAAGCAAGTTTTCCGAAGGGCCAACTGATCTTCTGCCAGATCTCCTGGTTCTCTTACAGACTGGTTTCTCTTCAGCTATGTTGGCATCACTATGCTTGGATAATACATGACTGTCTGCCAGGTTTATCTCATATTACAAAATCCTTAACACTAAACTGGAAGAGGTTGAAAAGTCTCTCTTGATCTTACAGGAAATAAGCTTTATTTCAACATGGCTATGGGTTTGCTATTTCCTCTTTTCATCAGTACTATGTTCCTAAGTCATATTTATCATGAACCTCATAGTATTTGATATAAAACATAAAGAAAAGTCCTGATGTCTCAGCTCTCATTGTCAAGTGATTAAACAAGAATCTCAGCCTTCACATAAAAAAACACATTTCTAGGCTCAGCATCGTTGAGAAGTAGTTGGAAAATACTGTTTGAAGCACTTGAAAATTACTGAAAGTGAAAAATGTTGGAAGTGCTTATATACTCTGCAAACCAAGAAATCAGAATATATTAAAAAATAATAAAGCTCATTTGTTTGGGTTTTTTTTGGTTGGTTGGTTGGGGTTTTTTTGTTTGTTTTTTTGGTTTTTTGGTTTTTTTTACAGACGTCCCATGGGTTTTAAGTTAGTCTTGAGATTTAGGAGGAAAAACAGTTGAGTTCTTCTTTCTTTGACTGTTTTCCTCAATTACTTACACTGTTCTGCTATTTAAACTTCTCTTCAGATCAAGTGGATCGGATGGAGGATTTGGGTTTGCCTTAGCACCTACCTTTGCCGAGTTTCTACTTAAAGGAGACCCACAGAGGGAGTTGCTATTGGTATTTCTCTTCCCCTGCCAGGCCACCCCACTTCACCTCTTTTAATTAGATTTAGAAAAACAATGTTTTCCTTGTTTTTTTAATTTCCCTTTGTGAATGTGAAGATTACCCTGCCCTAGTTTATCTAAAAAATTGCTGACAGCATGCCATCAGCAGCCCTTGTAGCATGGCTGGGGCAACGCTCAGCATTAACGAAGGAATGTTTTTCTCTCAGATGTTTGAATTCAATCCACACTGTTGTCATTTGTTAAATAAATAGAACTTTATTTCCTAATATCTTATTTTTTAAAAAATAGGGGTTATTTAAAATGTTAGGCTTTGTGTTGCCTCTCAGATCAGGGATGACTTTTACTCAGTATAGTACAAGTGTAGGTGGGGTGCCTTTGTGCCATGGAGCACGTGAGAATAAAGAAGTGCTGTGGCCTCCCTATATTGCGTATCTGTGCTTAGTTGTACTTGATCTGACTGGGCACAACTCTGTTCATTTCCCTGCACTGCCATCTGGTTTATATTTGCATGAGGGAAAGGTTGTTCATGTTCAGTAGGGTGTCCTGAGCAGGTTGAAAGGCTTTCTTGTCCAGGATGGTTTTAGGAAAGTTAAAGCTCTCTTGGTCAGGTTTTGAAGCTGGCAAACTTTTGCAAGGCAGGCTCATCATCACCTTACTCTGTCCTGGTGAATTTGGGCTGGAACCTAATCAACTTTGGAGCAATGTCTTCCCACACACAAAGGTTACCTGAAGATTAAAAGTGGATGCTGCAGCTTAGATTAAATCTTAGATAAAAAGTAAGTTTAGTTCCTAGTTTTGCTAACTAGTTGTCCTAGGACTTCACAGGAACCGCTCTTTCACTTCCTCAGTTCTGCGTTTTGGGGTTTTTTTTGGTCCACATCCCATTTCTGCCCTCCCCCAAGATACATTCTGTTTCCCACCCACGCCTTTCCTCATCTGAGAATTACTTAACTTTCTGAAGAGGAGTCCTGTGAAATGTATCCTACACAAATGCACTGCTAGGGTGGAGCTGGGAATAGAGCATGGGCAGAAACAAGCGTTTGGGACAGGGATGAGGGAGAAAGGTGGCATTAGCCAGCAGTGTGCCCATGTGGCCAAGAAGGCAAATGGCATCCTGGTCTATATCAAAAATAGTGTGGCCAGCAGTACAAGTGAAGTGATTTTCCTTCTGTACTCAGCACTGGGAAAGCTGCACCTCGAGTCCTGTGTGTAGTTTTGCGCCCCTTACAAGAAGAAAGATGTTGAGGTGCTGGAACAAATCCAGAGAAGGGAAACAGAGCTGGTGAAGGGTCCGGAGCACAAGTCTTATTAGGAGCAGCTAGGGGAGGAGAGGTTGTTTAGCCTGGAGAAGAAAGAAGAGGCTCAGGGTGGACCTTATCACTCTACAGTTGTCTGAAAGGAGGTTGTAGCCAGATGGGGATTGACCTCTTCTCCCAGGCAACTAATGATAGGACAAAAGGAAATAGCCTCAAGCTCCCTCAAGCAGGAGGTTCAGATTGGACATCAGGAAGAATTTTTTCACTGACAGGGTGGTTAAGCATTGGAATGGGCTGCCCAGGGAGGTGGTGGAGTCACCATCCCTGGGGGTGTTCAAGAAATGGTTGGACGTGGCACTTAGTGCTCGGTCAAAGGTTGGACTCTGTGATCTTGGAGGTCTTTTCCAACCTCAGTGATTCTATGATGCTACGATATGGGACAACATGACACTGCAGCTCCAGGATAAGAGACCAGAACTGCTCCTGTCTGTGGCACTGTGGGTCTAAATCAGCTTAAGATGATACTGCACTGTCCCCTCAAATGCCTGCATAAGCCCCTGGTGTGCACAGAGAATGGAGAGCAGCCTAAGTCGTTAAGATACAGTTATGTGGGAGATGGGTGCCCATCCAGAGCAGGTGTTCTCAGAGATGATGCCTAGTTTTAGTGCCCAGCCTTTTCCATCAGCTCCCTGGCCTAAGTGCCTTCTCTTCTAGTGCTTTCCTGTTTGTAGCTCCTTTGGCTTCTTTTGTCTGTCTACCAGTGTCAGCTAACAAGCTTCTCCAGCTTCCCTAAGCCTCTTGAATTCTCTTTCTCATTGTTACATGTCTCAGCAACTTGCTCTCACAGAAATTCCCTAATCACCTTTATGGTCTCTGAGAATGACAGAGGGTTTCTTTGTGTGCAAATTAATAAGCTGGTGTAAGTAAAATCAATAAAGAACAAGGCTACAGCAATGCAAAACCTATTATTCGTTTATTGGACATGTTTTAATGCTCACGCTTGAGGGTATGCTGCTAAATATGTTAAAAACGCTTGGAACATGGAAACTAACTGGCTGACACCGCTGTTTCCTATGAAGCTTTGCAACTTTAAATTGGTACATGGGGTCATCATGACCCTTGATCCAGCATGATCGAAGCCACTGCTAAGTTTACCATTGACTTCATCAGCTAAGAAACTGAGCCCTAAATTTTGGATTGTTCAGGAGTGAAAATCCTACCTCAGACCTTCCTGAAAGAGATCAATAGTGTTGTTGGATTACAGCTGTACAAGTGCTGTGCAGTCTTGAAACATGGTCAGCTTATACTTTACAAGAAATAGGATCTGCAAGTTGGAAGAACTGAGGTCACCTAAGTCATTAGCTTTATTTTTCTGTTCTAAACCAAGAACGTATTACCAAGGGGCAGATGGCTGTTGTGCGGGCACCCATAGGGGAAACCCAATCCACCTGAAAAACAGACTCCTGACAAGTGTGATATCCACATTTACTGGGGCTGTGAGTGGCCTGACCTAGTCCTGGGTTTGCCCAGAATAGAGCTCCGAGCTGTTTATGTTATTAGAGACTTTTAAGACGATATAAAAGAGACTCTCAGTAAAGCTGGGTTAGGCTTCTGTTTTTATTGATGGATCTACTGTCATTTTTATCTGATATTGATGTCTTCCAGTGCTGTAAATACCTGGAATTTCCTTGTGTTGCCAGACCTTTGTTGCAATGCAGTTAAACTGAGGTCTGTAATAGGTAACGCCAGATGCAGTTACATCAGAGACCTCCTGGTGCCGTTTCAGCACACTTCCAGCTACTAGATGCTAGGAAGCTGGTAGGGATCACTGGGTTGATTCCAAGTACAAAGCAGAAAACAGGAAAGTCTAGTGTATGGTGGGAAGCTTATGGTATGTTTCCAACTCATTTGGAGTCACTGTGCTGGGAAGCAATTTATATGGAGTTGCTATGTGAAAGAAAGTTGTATGTGTTCAGAATGGCTATATGTATATATAAGAAAGGTAACTGTGCATATGCCATAGAATTGTGTATCATTAACATGTATGTCTTAAGCAATTTTTATTGGGGGATACAACTGTCAGTGCAGCTTTAAAGAATCCTCCGAATTTGCTGTTGCAAGCACATGGGCTGGCAATTTATTTATTAGCTCCAGAGGGAAAGGATTACATCTTCAGCAGAGAGCTGATGGGTCTTGGTACTTTTTTTGTAGCCTAATCGCCCTTCTCTTGTAATGACTAACCCTCATCACACCCTGTCTGTCCCCAAGCTTTCCAAGTGGGATACATTCCTCCTTTTTAAACGTTTTGAAATGGGCAGTCATAATCTGTCATCCTGCAGACAATAAATTTCCATTGACGATCCCTGCATGAAAGAGAGATGAGATAGGTATTAGTGAGTCCGAACTGCAGAGGATGCTATACAAGTAAGAATAACTTTATACCAGATATTGTCACAACAAAAACATCTGTCTGAGTGCTTTGTGTTTTCATGGGCTGGATGGACATTAAATATGTCTGATAGTTACAATTCCTTCATGCTCCCTTACAGGGTAAGAAAATCAGCTCTCTGAATAATTACACCTCTTAATATCCTTCAGAAAACAATGAATCTTGATGGTGATCAGTCCTAAATCGACTTTAAATCAGAGACCAAGAGGAAAAGGATGGTTCTGTCAGAAGTTGTTGTCATGTGATATATTGCTTAGGAAAGTGTAAAAAGTAAAACACTTGGGTGATTTTCAAGCCCATATTTCCAAGGGAGGAGTTACTCATCCAGCAAATTTAACTTTTTTATACATATCTTTCACTACTAGGTCTTCTAGCTAGTGTCCTGTATTACAGATTTGAAGGAATCAATAGTGAGAGAAATTAAATTCACTTCTCATCCTTGATCTCCACAGGTCGTATGTGAGGAAGAGTAAGTTTTAGAAGTGTAAGGAGAGTTTATGCTCTTCTCAGTTTGTCAGTGGTGCATGTCTGTATTCTCTCTCAGGAGACTGATATGAAACCTTGTAACAATTTTTAGTAGGAAACCTGACTGAAGCAACAGGATTCAACAGTGGAAACCTGTGATTTAGTGTCCAATAGCTGCAGTATTGGCTATTTCCACCTTAAATAATAAGTTGCAAATTTCCACCTTAGTTTATTGTGCAGTAAATTTTCCTTTGACAAAAAGACATGAGTTCAGAGGTTCAAATAATGTCCTGCTGTGGAGGGAATGTTGAATTTAGGCTGCTTCGTACTGGCTAACATGAATTTAGATAAAAAGTGCAGTCCTTGCAGATGGCAGCCGCCATTTAAATTGGTAATGGGTAGTATTCCAAGAGGCTTCTGGAAGTCTGGATTCTGCTAATAGTGATCTCCTAAACGCGAGGCATGGGACAGGTGATGCTGCTGGTGTGATTCCATAAGAACTTGCTTTTTGAGACACCCATACAGTACAGGTTTTCTGGAGATGGAACTGTGCCAAACCCCTCAGGAATGTACCCTCAGGAATGTACTGAGACACATGAGCCCAGATTTTGGTATTAACTGTGCTTATATGGTTTCACTGACTGGCCGACTCTATACTGGAATAAGATTAACTTGACTCTTAAGCTCTTTGTAGGTATAAATTGTCCCATTTCAGCTTTTGTTAACTGAGATCTTTTAATTGGAAATATACTATGCTACTTCACCAGTTTGTGCTGAATGTCATTTGGAACTGGGTCTGTCTCATGCTTCTCAGCGAGTCTGACGTTATATAATGTTTGAGTTTGGTTTTCTTTAGATCTTTCCTAGATGCTTTTTAATTGTAATTTCCTCATAAAACTGTTACCAAAGGTTAATGAAATGCAAGATTCATTTTTAGGTTTATATTAAGAATTCCTCATTTAGACTACGTGCATGCTCTTCAAAGACAGTTATTACTGTTTTGGTGACTAAGCTACCCAGAGAGATAAAAAAGTAAAGAGAACTCATATGTGGATTAACGGAATTATATGGGTCAGAATTAAGGTCTGCTAAACTGGCATCCATTGTCAGAGAAACTTTTAGCGCAAAATCTTAGGTCAAGTCATTTTTCTAAAATAGAATATTGTAAAATTAAAAGTCAAGTTCTTTAAAATAAATGTAATTTAGTCACCTAATTAATAACATGCTTTAAAATATTGGAACAGAATTATTTCTAAAGTTTTCATTTAAGCTTGTAGTTGCAGACACATTAGCATATATGCACATGGTTGATACATTTAATGGCTTGTTACCGATTTTTCCCCCATTACTTGTGTTTAAAGTATATATACACATCTAGCTTTTCAGGATGCAGACAATTACTTCGTACTATTGCTCCTGTGTTCTTAATTCAATAGTTATCAACCTGTTTAGATTTGTAGATCCCTTACAAGTTTACCAGTGGGGGTACAGATCCCGTCAGGAATTTCCCAATGTGGCATACTCTAGAATATATCTGAACTTGACTTTGCAGATCCATAACACCAGTTTGTAGGTGTCATCCCCCTCAGCTGCTAATTCCATGCATTTTCCTTGGCTTGAGGAATCAATATTGAACTGTCACTTTTGCATTCCAGATCTCATGTGCTGTCAGATTTAAGTTTTTGATGTGTAGGGAAAGTATCTTTTATCTTCGAATATTGTTGAATAATCTGTTTCCAATTCAGTTAAAAAATTCTGCGAATTCCTATTGATATTGAGTTTCACAAAGTCCTCTTTATTCACATGAAACTTATTAGGGACCTTAAATACCCTATAATTTAGCTCAGCTGAGCTTGGTAGATGTCCAGCTTGTCCAGGCATTTCAGATGCACTTACTGCTGAAGTATCTGGGTCTCAATTTTTCTTTCAGTGATGATGTCTGAGCAGTTAAGAAGTAACTGGCTCTTCAGATCACCCAAATATATGGAGCAGAGAGCAGTTTTGTAAAAGAAATGAGCTTATGACAATCTGCGTGGGCTATTTTTATACTAGGTAGCGGAGGACAAGCTGTGGCACCTACCAAGCACACCTGGTAATCCCCACCTCCCTGTCCAAGCTACTCACTTGCAGGTTGGACTGCAGTGACCAGTGAATGTTCCAGTGGTGCTCTGTGGGCTTGAGAGGCTGATCCAGCCTGACCACAGCCACATAACAGCGTTCCACAAGGAAGCCATGCGATCATCAATTAGCATGTTTCAGGGTTCAGGCTGAGGCTGTTTTGTTGTTTGTTTCCTTGGGTTTAATTTTGGAAGGTATTTTGCCAAGGGTTTACCATGTGGGCAGTTTCAGTTGTTTACAGCCTGTTTCACATGCCCCACGTCCTTCTCTGAAACTTGGCTGTATCAGTCTGTCAGACAAAAGATACTCTCTTTTCCTGCAAATGTTCCCTTACTTATGTCCTTAGGTCGTCCTGTCTGCACAAGTGTTATCACCACACTCCTGAATAGGCTCCCAGAGATACTTCAGGCCTCTGCTAATTCTTTCCAGCTGTTTCTGTCTTGCTTTATAGACAGTTGTTTTCTCCTTTTGACCCATTTAAAATGAGACTGGAAAATGTAAACGTGGTTAACCACTTCTGAAGTCTGTTCTCCACATACGAGCAGGTAAAACCCCTGATGATCAACAACAACTCATTCATTCATTCCTGATACACAGGCATGGGAACTCACTGAGGATGATTATCAAAAAGGAGGTGGGGATACCACCATTCTAAACTTTCTACATCCTTTGCCACAAACATCACATGCTATTTCAAGTATCTGTGCATCAACAATGACCTCAGTGATGCAGTGCCTTAGGGAGCAGGAAGGGAGGATGTGATTTCTGCAAGTTTATTCAAAAAGTCTAAGAATACCTAGCTGTTTGAAGTGATTGGGAAAGCTTAAACTGAAACACCTTCAGAGGCTTTTTTTTTGTGCTCAAGAACATCGCCCCTCATGGACTAAGTAATATGGACACAAGTTTAATGTGCTTGAAAATGAAAAGCAATAACAAAATTTACACAGACCTGCCCCACGTCTGCATGCTCCTGGCAGGCTGAGACTTGGAATAGCTTTTTCTTCTCCTGTTCTGCCTCAACCAGCTGCAAAGAACCATTTAGGATGACAAACTTTGCTGACTGGTGAGCAGGAGGAGTGTTGCAGCATGAGTTTGAATTCTGAACTGGGATAGCAAGAATTTTTTTTCACATCATACACTTGGCAACCCAAGTTGGCTTTAGTCATTCTGGAAGCTGAGAGCCAGAGAGTTCATTGGCACAGAAAAGTTTTCTAATGTGAGATAAAATGTTTTCTCTGTAGTTTTCACCTGCTACTACTGCGTGTTCACGTCTGCCATCACAGCAGTGGTAGGACAAAGGCGTTGGTGGCTTCTTCCCTTTCCAGGTACTATGGTCCCATAACCTGTGAGGACCTGTACTCCTGATGTTGATGTACATCCCATGGCACTGCTTCCACTCCTGGCCAGTCCTCCCACTGCCACCCCATTCCGGAGGCTGTGTTAAGCCTTCAGCAGTCATGGACAGAAATCTGCTCAGAGGCATTGGTTACCTCAACTGCTTTGTTTTCCAGGCTTGTCCTTGTGATTCCAGACTTTACTCTGGTCTACATGTGAGGGAGTCTGGAATCCAGCTGCAGGGAAACACACTGTCTACTTTATTTCCCGTACTTTCTACCACAGCCATGAGGAACAAGGGTGGGGAATGTTTAACAAAAAAAGCCCAAAGCAGGGTCGTCTCTTTCAACCTTGTAAAATCTTTATCTAAAGGGATAAATAGATACCTTTGAGTCAAGTATCTGGGAAAGTTATTCCTCTGCTTGTAGGAACAATTTGCACACATGGCTTCCATTTGATAATAAACAGGACAATATATGTTAGATAGAAATTACAGTTATGGACCTGCATCAGTCATACAATGTGTTATCATTTCTGGAAAATCCTCCTTGTTTTGGATAACCTTTTGGTTGAGGGATCTCTAGTAAACACCAGCAAGCCGAGAGCATTACAGTGACAAAATCATCTTGGCTGCTTTGAGTGTTATTAGAGACAGCTTGAAATGTTGGTGTGTTTAAATTCTCACTTCTCTCCCCCTTTTCTTGTAGCCAGTCTTTGCAGACCAGTGTAGCACACTTTGTCTTGCTGTCTCTGCTTTGTTTGATAACAAATGCTTTCATATACTGGACTGAGGTGTCTGATAAATGATACCAGCAAAGAAATAGCTCACAATTGATGTATTAGAGGTCAGCTCAAAAGAATCAAGATCCCTCTCCCACAATCAGGTTTCAGTGACTGCTTGCACTCTCCGTAAACCTGCTCTGTAGTCCAGGGTAGATGACACCATCCAAATTTTAAAGCTTTGCGGTTTGGCACAATAAAGATGGAGAGACACTTCTATTTAACTGAGCAGAAAAATGATGCATTTATTTTCCTGACTGCAACTTCAGTAGCCATAGGGCCTCTCACAAGAGCTTTAGTAAATGTCAAGAATTGACCAGGACTGATCAAGAAAAAGTAGCTAACTCATTTTCTGGAAAGAGATCCATGTGCGCTGCATTATGTTAATTCCTGGTGTGGCCTCAAATCTGTTAGAATTGTGTTGAAGTGGATTGGGCAGTTTACAGCATTCACATTGCAGTTTGTGTGGTCTTACCGTTGCTGGCAGATTCCCTGCTTCTTTCAAAGAAAAGTGGACCAAAAGAAGTCCCTCATCCCCTGAAGGGACAGGGTGTTCAGGCTGTGTTTTTACTGACCTCAATGAAATGTAGTCCAAATAGAGGTAGATGAGAAACAATACTGAAGGTCTGTTACCCTCTGTGGAGTTCAGACTGACCCAAACCTACCACTGCTATATTTTCCACTACTCTGATGGACATGACATGTGATCCCCTTGAGCATGAAGATGCCTTGCTCCTGATACACCACCCTGGACAATGGATCATACAACTTTGAACTTTGGTCCTCAGAAGTACTAGCCTGATGCTGAGGACCAGAGCAGAAGATGTGTAGCCATGCACTGTTGGGGGGAAATTGAAAAGAAAGGCTTTTCAAAAAAAAAAAAAATTCTAATGAAAGAGATGAAAAGCAAACCTGTCCACAGCAGAGAAAGTTGTGGTTGCCCCACGGATGTAATAGTCGTAAGTGTACATCATCATATCCATGTCTTCCCCGTAATGTCCTGGATATTCTGTTGTTAACCTTTATATTAAAGAAAAAGAAGATAATATAATTTACCATCTTACAGAAGAGTCCAGTTGACTGAATACAACTCAGTTAGTCGATTTTTCCTGCTTCTTAAAAAATTCTTGTTTCTTAACAGCACTGCAAGTTGCAGTCTCACTTATGAGACTGCCTTTCTCTTCTATGCAACCAATTCATGTAGCTATTTGAATAAATTTCAATAACTTGAGAATTTTTAAGAGGACATTGAAGTGTTGTATGTATGTACATCTGCAGATCTGGGATAAAAGCAACCTGAGAAGAAAGTAAAGCTTGTCTACTACTTATATCTTTATTGGAGGGTTTTGCTCCAGCCTCTTATAAGTCTGTTTGGTTTGTTGTTGCAGAGTGCAGTAAATGTTGCCAAGCCAAACAACTACAAGCATTTATCCATTTATGAATCATATTAGATGAATGTGACAATTAATCCATTCCTTTTTGCTGTTTCCATTTTCTGCCTAATTTATAACATAAAAATATGGGCCTGGACAATATTTATACAGATTATTTTATCTAAGAACCTCAAAGTGCTTCTGCAATTATTAATCAAATTGTGATTACTACTTTCCTGGGAAATAGGCAAGTAGTACTGTACTACATTTTACAGATAATGAACAGATTCAGGAACAGGCTGGGACTGCAACCAATACTTTCTGTCAACATTATGTTAGAGGTCAGGAGTGGAAACCTGGCACTCCGTCTTTGCTTGTGTTGCACCATTTTACATAGGAGTTGCCTGTGGTGTTGTCAGCTTCACTCTGAAACAGCAAAAGGAAGAATGAGGTTCCCTGTAAGGTAGATGCTGTCCCCATGGAAATAAACAACTCAATTCCTATTGAGATTAACAGGATTAACACACCTGTACAGAAATCCTGACAACAGGTTTCCTGACTGAATCCAGCCCAGCAGCAGTACTTGAATGATGCTTGAAGGTGATTCTAGCACATCCCACCAACTCTCAAGCGCATGTTTACATTTGGTTAAATCAATGGAGTTTAAGCAGAGGCTTAAATATTTTACTCACTAGGAATATAGTTATTGGGATGGTTTTGAGTTTTTATAAGGAGGTGCTTTGGGGTATTTGGAGCCCAAACCAGTAGCTGTTGGAGTACTCAAAAACTGAAAGTTTACCTGAAAACTGAGCTGCTTTCCAGGTCATTTTCAGCTTTTGAATATGAAAGAAAAGCATCATTCAGTTGGAACATCATTCTTAACAAATAATTATTTCTTGACAAATGAAAAACAGGCCTGAATGTGAAACCCAAGTATAACCTTATAAGATCCCTAAGTCTCACCAGTCAGCTTTGAGCATATCTCATGGTATGCCTCCTGTCCTTTGACCATGGCTATTGTCAAACACATTCTGAGTTATAATACAAGGACACCCACCCCAAAGTGTGTTTCAGATGTAGAAGATCAGACCTGGTCACAGCATCTGTTGTCAGAGCTTTGACTGAGGACAGATGGATTTGCAAAACCCCCTCTTGCCATTGGCTAGAAATATCAGCAGGATTTCAGAGTTCATACAGACAGCTGATTTGGACTAGGAGAAATAGAAGAAACCATGTCCACTGCTCCCTCAGTCAGTCCCCATTTTTAGTTTACTAATTTGCTGCCTGATAGCACATCTTCAAAAATTTCTGGGTCATAGAAGGTTTTAAAATGTATCAAGACCAGCTATGGGCCATGATTTAATTTTGCCTTCTCCCATCAACTCCAGATTTTGGGGCTTTTTTGGGCAATTTTTATGAGAAAACACTAAAACGTGTGTTTATATATGTTCCACCAATTGTGTTTCATAACATCTGTTTGGCACTCAGCAAGGAAAATGTTCTATAGTCTTGACCAGCAGTATGTGCTGGGCAGATGAGATGGTGCACAACACAAGGTTAAAAAGCTGCTTGATGCTTTACTCATAAATATAGCTGAGAGTCAGTTCTTCAAACGCATTTCATGAGCCTCTCAGTTGAAAAGTGAATCTGATGACAAGCTTCTGAATTGCTGTGAAGGGTCTCACAGACCTTTTGCAGAAGCATGCAGTGTTATTCTGAAGTGCAGTGGGAGCCTTCATTTAGCTTCCGTCTCCTTTCTTTCTGACTGCTGTCATCTCCTCCTCCCTCTCTACTAACTTCTCCGCATTACCATTCAGCCTCTTAAGGCTCCTCCGCTAAGAAATGTTCAAAAAGCAAATATATGCAATTACCGAAAATAAATGATTTGGGGACTTGAGCTGCTCTGAAGTGTGTCTTGTAACACAGACAGATGCCTACTGACTCCTTTTGTTCTGGAGAGAAAAATTATAAATAGTGCTATGGCAGCAGTGTTCAAGTTCACTTGAGTCTGTGTGGTCTAATTCAGTTCTCTTTGATGTTTGCTGCGCTCATTTGTGAAACTCTTCCTCTAAGCTTGTGCTTCTCAAGGTCAGCTGTCTTGCACTGTATCCTTTAGAAGGAAATGCAGTTCATTGTCCATGTAGCAGAGTTCTGTGGTGTGACCCAGCCCTTTAGTATTATCTCCATTTTTTGAATCCTGGGGGTAATTCACACAAAAAATGTGCACTGAGAGATGCTCTAGTGTTTAATGCAAAGGTTATTATTGAATGCTCAACTGAAAATATTGTGTGTTTTATTCACTAATGCATACAAAATGCATATTAACTTGTGAACCACCTACCAGGACCTTACAGACGCGTAAGTTATTTACAAACATGGTAGCATTTGTAAGCCAGATGTGGCGATGTATGGTTTGTACCTGAGAGAAGTCATGGAACCAGTAAGAGACACTTTTTGCCCTAGTTAGCGAGCGTTTGCCTGCTCATGAGAGTTTAGATTTCTAAGGAGTCCAAGCCCAAGGGCAGGACTCATTTGGGAAGAGCCATCCACAGTAACCTGCACAGGGTCCTGTAAGCACTTATGAGATAGAACTCATAGCAAAGAAAACTTGGCTAGGGAAGCAGTGAGAAGCTTGGGAATTGCCAAGTGTTCAGACAAAGTTCTACTACTCTTTGGGGTGATACAAATTCTCTAGGACCAAGCTGGGGTGCTTGTGGTGCCTGAGTGGGTACATCAAAAAAGGCCTTAGAGGAGAGACTTGCAAAGCAGCTGTGAGAAAACAGGTGTTATAGGGATCACAGGACCTTGGGTAATTTGGTGCCAAACATATGCCAAGGGGTATTTGTAGGGATCTGTGTAGGGGCTATCAAGGTGCTTTTAGTGGAATTGTCTGTTAAACTCAGATGTACACATAGCTGTTAAGTTTGGGGAATGACTTGTAGGAGAGAAAAAGAGTACTGTGAGATTTTTTTAACAAGTGGTAGTCTTTTCAGTCTGTATGATCTATTTGCAATGAGATAGGTTTTATGAAATTGTTTTTAAAATCCACTTCAGGATAGTATCTGGTGTTTGGTGTTTGGACACAAGAGACTTAAAGCACTAGTGGCATTGTCCAGAGAGGAGAAAGCAGGTTATGTTAAAGATATGGAAAGAAAATCTTGTAAGAAGGGATGTAAGTAGTTTGGCCTGTGTGTGGGAGTACAGGAATTGCTGACAGAAAAAGGTATTTTCATAATGGTTTCTTTAGCTGGTGTAGATTTGATGTGAAATGGTTTATTTTTTGAGTGGGTTGCATTGCCCCACCCATTCCCATGTTTTTCTATTGTATTTCATTCTAATCCTATAAATCTTGGT
>JAYRBT010000001.1:21141854-21166062 GCA_036023395.1 Myiotriccus ornatus
TTCAGATAATACACTGTGGATGTAGTCATGCTAAGCATACGGGAGCATGGTGAGGAATGGTTAGATAGCAGAAGAAAGTGTTCTGTATAGACTTATATGGTATCCTGTTTGTGAGAAGTGAACTTGAGCAATTGCTGCCAGGAATTTTTAGGAAGAGTGTAACAATTTTATTTTGAAGAAAAGAAAGGTCTAATTCAAAATTATATTAAATAAGTAGAAACTGTATCAATGTAAAAAATATGAAGTCATCCAGGATTATCACAGTGTCTTTTTTCTGCCTGTTCTGCAGCCCTCCCCCTTTCTTTTCAGTCCTCATTCCAAAATTAAGTATAGGGTCAGTCTTTTTTTTCCCTTAGCAATTGCATCAGCCATAGGCATATGTCACATGGTAAATGAAAGAGTATGAATAATTCAGAACAAAATTTTGAATCATTTAAAAAGCAGAAACTTCACATTTCATTGCTGACCTATTCCTACATAAAATCTACAAAAAAAACACTGCAATTTCTACAACAAAGCCATTTCAAGTATTTGAAAATATTCCTGCATGCATTTCATTCTGTCCAAAGAATATTTTAATCTTAGAGTTTTCCAAAACTCTGTTTCACATTTCATGAAAAAATAATCAGGAGCTAATTAAATAGGGGGTATATGCTGTCCAAACATGAAATAATATACGTATTTCCAAAAATTTTTGTAACTTTTGCCTCCAGCGTTGATGGAAAACATAACATGTTGTTAACCAGTTAAACTGACTGTATTAGGGAATTAACATGATCTCCTGCTATCATCATGCACATATAAGTATGCCACCATTATCGCTTGTTAGTGGGGATTTTTGGCTCCTGTAACAACAGCACAACTAGAAAACAGCCTTTTCTAAGCCTAAGCCAAAAAGCTTAGCAGCAAAAACATGAAGCAAAAAGCCAGTGCAATACAGAGACTGTTTTTTCTAATGATAAGAGTATGAGGATGGAATGAACAGCTTTACAATTTGTTCCCTAGTTTAACCACTGAGTCAATGTGACTTTTGAAGAGGGACTTTATCCTCTCCTCACTGAGGGTTCCTAACTAATTTTCCTCATCTTTGAAACAATAGCAGGACTGACCCACTTTACAGCTGAGGTTTTGAGTGACCAAAGAACACAGAGTTTGTAAAGCACACTGACACCCTCCAGCAAGAAATCACTACAGATAAGGCAAATGTGATGCTGATCACCTTCTGTGCATCGTGATTAATGAGTCTTAGGCAGTTGTTCAGGGCAGTGAAGCCTCTGGTTATCATGGCATTAATATGCATTTACATTGCTCTGACCACAGTATTAGAACCCGCATTCCACAGGAGTTAACGGGGCAGTGCCCTCCAGGGACGGTGGGGGGAATCCTACCATTCGGTTCCCGCCCTGTTGATCTCTTCCCACCAGCACTCTGTCGGCTCACCGAGGCTCTGGGATGCTGGCATGCAGGCATAGTTCCACAGTCTGTCAGAGCCTTCCTTCTTGCTGAAAACACTTCGGACGGCCACGATCACCTGCCCGTGTGGGCACTGGAAGTTAAAACCCTGCCGGTACACATTGACCCATTCATCATTATCTCCATAATTATAGGGACCATAGTAATAGTCACTGTACTGGCCCCATGCCACAGTCACCAGAGGCAGGAACACACAGAGAAGGACAAGGTCCATCCTGAAGATGTTCCTGTCTTAGAAATGCCCCGCTGGTTTGTTGGGCTGGCCCTTTTATATCACATCTAACATTTGGCTTCCAGATGTTATATTTCCACATCCAAGTGTAATGTGTCATTGCTTAGCAAACCTTCTCTGAGTTACAGAGACGTCCAATTACTTTTAAGGTGGAATTCTGCAAGCACAGTGAGTCTGCAGTCCCTAAGATCAGGGTCTTCGTGCCACCACAAACCATCTGTGATCCTTTACTGCAGAGCTACTGTGTAGAGCAAGCTACACATCAGAGCACAACAGTCACAGACATCCCACTTTTATGCTAAAGACAGCAGTTAAGTTTGAAAACTACTTTATTTGAAATTAAGGCTCTATTTGAAGTTGCCATTTTCCATCATTAGTAACGTGTGACAAAATGTGATCATGTGTGTGACCACCCTCTTTTCCCTAGATGTGTGTGACATGATTCTACCAATGCCTAGAAAGAAGAGAATTGGGCAAGGGCAGGGAATGCACCACTCCTGTTGTAAAAACTCCTTTAGAAATTTTGATTTGGTGTGGTTAGAAGGAAGGTGGAGCCCAAATGACTGAGACTCTGTCTTGGCATGTGAAGAGCCCACCCTGAGAAGTCGGGCATTGCTCCTTCATGCAGAACTGATTTTTGCTATGACTGTATGTGAGCTCCAGGAAACTGTGGACTTGGCAGGTGTTTTGATTTGAGGATAAAGCACATAAGCAAGTTACAATGAGATAACCTTCACGTGTGACCAGAGCCTACTGAAACCTTGAACACGACCCTTTAAGCTACTTCGATTTTATCATAGGATAGGAACATGCTGAGGAACCGCTGTGCTGCAAATTCAGAATCTGACTTGCCTCTTGGACAGTGTATATATGCAACATCCTTGGGCTATTTCTTTATCAGGAACGTACTTTATTCAGGAGAGTGAAATGGTGTGTTTTACTTAACTGTGTAATTGACCCATAGAAAACTCTGGGACTTGAGTATGCTTTAATAACTAAGACAGCCCAGAGTCAAAGGATCTAGAGACTGTTTCTTGCTGCAAGTTTCTCCTCCATTCTTTTTACTACCTCTCTTCCCCATTTGGCCCATGCACAAAAAAAGAAAAGTCTGTGAGCTTTTATTCTATTGCTGGTACTGACAGAAAGACCTGTGATGGGTGACAATGGACTTGCTCTTCTCTAGGCATCTCCAAACCCACCGTGCCTGGTCATGGCTTTGCAGGAGCATAAGCATCCCAGGAGGCAGGTGCTTTCACCAATAAACCTTGGATTTCAAAAGCTGCCTTCAGCCTCATCAACCAGGTGCTTTTGTGCCTTTAGCTAATGGCTTTTCTTGTAGCTCAGCCTTGTTTGACAAAACTATAGGTGGTGGTTGGCTCTTTTCCAGAAAAAAGGTACAGCAATATCTCGTCTGTCTGTTCTCACAGCCAGTGCAGATCCACACGCACCTGGCAGGTGGGAGCTGCTGATATAGCTCAGTGCCTCACCTCCTGTAGCAGCAGCAGCCCCAGATGGCTGGGAAAGGGGTCTATGGAGACAATGGAAAAGAGCCCTTTCCTTGGAGCTGCCTTCCTCTAGATTTTAAATAGTAGGGGACACAGGTAGCCAAAGTCTAAAGAGAGTGGAAATTTAAGATTAAAAACCCCATAGTTAAATAATGGGCACCAGAGTGCATGAGCTGCATAATCTCACATGGGTTTTTCAGCTAACTCAATAGAGTGTTTTTTTCCCCTCTTACTTCCTTAGAAACACAGTCACATCTGGGAGCACTACACACTGTTGTATATGCCTGAGAGGCATTCTGGAAGAAGTTTTAGCAGGAAGAACCACATTATCATATATAACTGATCCTCACCTCACATAACCCTTTATAAGCACCATGCCTGGGAAGAAAGTTCTTATATAACCCACAACATTATGGGCAAGAGTGGGGATGAGGGCTCTGTGGAGAGTAGACTCAGTTTTATTTTGCCTACCTTTGACATGCCTGGGAAGATTTGAGGAGTCTGTTGTCACTTCTTACATAGATTCTACCCTGCCTGATACCAGTTAGTGAATAGGGTGGCACTTCCATCCTTCACTGTGATCAAGAAGAGGCTTGGCTGGGGGAAAAAAGCTGTGCAGGGAAGATAGTGAGCATGGCACATGTGAAACAACAATTCTCTGTAGCAGTCGTGGCGGTGTAGACATGTCCTGACCAGGGACTGACTGAAAATCTACAGTTCTGTGTTTCTGGATCCAGTGTTTTCTGGGAACTTTTAATATTAAATTTCATGTTTCTCTCTGAACTGAAGAAAACCAGAAGAGAGCAGAATTTCTTACAGGACAGACATGATGCTTTTTAGTCACCTTGAAGACGGGTAGTATTTCTGAGTGTGAGGAACTGTGATTTGAAAATTCCTGTAGGGGTTAAAAAAAGAGAATAGTGTGCATATGTGAATTTTGTTTCTGAATAATATTCATTCCTCTCTGCTGTTCACAGCTTCTTGGTCAGGGAGCAAAGATAAGACTACCAGCAACGTTCTGCTAACATTTCACACCATTGCTGCTACCCAGGTAATTCCACTGATGTTGCCAGTGCTGAGAGTGGCAATTTTAGCTACATTTCCATTGACTCACTGGCATGTTAACTGCTGCACCTTATTCTGTTCTTGCCAGTGAATCAAGCATAACAGTTCAAAACCCAGTGGCTAGAAGAGCTGCAAACTAGTCTGCATCTTGGTGACTTTGGTTGGTTTCACATGTGGTTTCACTATGAGAAAACACTGATATTTAAAAATCAGTTCCCATCTGAAATTACTTGTCCTTTAATTTGACTTTAAAAACAGCAGTTGCATGCCTTGCACATCCATTTTTTGGAAAAGCAGAAAGTGTCAGTGAAGTAGAAAACATGAGGTGCTAAGGCCAATCTTTCATTGGAAATGGAACCTATATTGGCTGGTGATTTTATTCCCCATCAGTTCTTAGAAATGCTGCATTTAATCCACACAAACAAATATTTATTTTCTGTCTTGCCCAGTGGTCACAGAAGAAAGTGGTTATTCTTGGTACCTCTCCTCCCTGGCCTAACTTTGGAAATAGCTTGACTTTGAGCACAGTTTGGACTAGAGGCTTTAAGAAGAATGTCCTTTCCAACCTGAATTATTCTGTGTTTCTCTCCTGCTGAAGATGCTGTAGATGCAGCACTACTTAGTGCTGCAGGTGTTATTACTGCCTTGAAGCCATTAGGAGAAATGCTGCAGTGTTCTCTTACAGTGCCATGTTGCAGCCATGAAATGGAGAGAAATTTCTGTGCTTTGAACTAAAATCACAGATGCAGTAGTACTTCTTGAATGAGTAATAGTAGCCAGCTTAATGGGTTTTATTTTAGCACCCAAGCTCTATACAAAAGCAGGAGCAAGAACGGTAAAGCTTTATTTATTATTTGGCAAACACTGAGATGCTAGAGCTGCAATGAGAAAAGCAAGGGTTCAGACTTGGTCAGTGACAGGTACAACTAGATCTGTGTATACAAAACTGAGTTGCATGAAAGTAGTGTCATGTGGTTTTACTGGAGTATCTGTGCTACTCGGGTTCCTGTGTCTGCAAAGTCTGGCTCATGGGAAGGCAGTTTATCCCCCACTATGAGGGTAGAAGGGGCATATGAAGGTGTTACCTCACAGCATTTCATCCTTTAGATGCACATCCCATATTACTCAGCACTATAGCCAAAAACGAAGCTTTGCATTTTCTGCTGGTGAAGGAGGCTGAGTGTGAATATCCTGAGCCCTGAGGTCCCCTATACTCAAAACAGGTGTGACAGGAGCAGTGACAGTAGCAGCAGCAATTTACATCTGCTTTCAAGCTAATGCAGCCACATCGTGGCATTTCACAGAGAGAAGAAAGTGTTTTTCATGTCAGCTCATAGCAACACTGAGGTTGCACACTGTGAACACTTTTTCCATATTTTATTGCATACTGTCTCAGTGTGATGCTGGCAGTTCTGATAAAGCAGAGTGGTTTGGATGAGTCAGGGAGGCTGCATGATCTGGGAGCTGTAAATTGATTCAATTACTGATTACTTTTCCCTGTCATCTTTGCAGCATGACTTTTATATATATATGTATGTATAAGCTTTCTGCACTGTCAGTAGTTATGAAAGTTTGAGGATTTGGGGTTCCTGTACTATGTTTTTGAAATGACATTACAGAAGCCTTGGTATTATGGAAGACAAAGCTGCTAGAAGGCCATGCCTCATAAAGGATAAAGATATATCCTAGTCAAATTTTTAGCTCAGAGTTATTGTCTCCTTTCAGAGTAATGTATGTGGTGAAGGCTGTAGTTCATTTGTCAAGTTTACTATTAATGATATTTTTCTATCCCCATTCCCTTAATGTTCTCAAAGTACTTTAAGTTCAACCACGCTTTTGAAAAGTAGAGAAGGTGAAAAAAAAATAATTTACACAGTAGGCCTACTGTCCACCAGTACCTCAGGGCTAGAAACTGATTTTAAACTCCAGCATCTAGGCACCAGTTTAAAATCAGACTCTAGTCCTTGGAAATCACACTTTTTCCTAACCCCTTCTTCTTGCTACTTCCCTGCAGAGATTCTGGTTCAGCTTCTATTTTGTATAGTTCTCTCTTTGTAAAAGGCAAACTACCACTTAAGATTCTGTGATACTGTAGGATATTGCAGAGCTGTTTTCTTCTTGGAAGTAGCTGTACAAAATTCTGGTATGATACCACGTGGAATATTGCTGTGAGGAAAGAAAATCACTATCTGCAGTGCTATTTTTCCAAGTTACCATAAGCCTTTGAATTACTTTTGTAATAGCTTCCTGCCTGCATGTGTAGTATTAAATTAAGGATTAAGTAATAGAAGCAAACAGGAAAAGCAAAACTAAAGTCGTAAAGTATCTGAGGAAAGGGTAAGAAAGCAGCACTGAAACATTAGTAAAGAAACTACTGAAACAAATTTTCCTGGTCTGGGAAACTGTCTAGATGCCATGATAACTGTTCTTCTTCTGCAACTCTGAAATCTATTATTTTGAAAACTCAAGTTTCCAAGTAATCAGTGAACAACACTTCCATACATGTTTCATGATCATCACTGATAGATAAGATTACCCCCAAAGACTGCTCAAAAGCAACAGTCTCAAACCTTTGTGAGAAACTGTTTCTCTGCTCATGTAAAGCTTGGAGTTGGGAAAAGTTGGAGAGTGGAAAATAGCTAAATTGTGCAAGGGGAGGCATCTTTGTCAACTTCACCGTTCTTCCCTACTCTGGTCCTCAGGCTTGAAAAGTTGTCCTGTTCTAGTAACTCTTACCGTTTATGCAGATGAATTAATCCTCTAAAGTTGTTGGAGATTACAGAGCTGTTGTGATTACAGGTTTTGTGATCTTCTTTCAGGATCATTACAATGAGGAGAAGCCAATTTGATGAGTTTGTGCTGTTACAGTGTCAAATGTCAGGACAGGGCATGGTATTTTTCCAATCATATGTCACTGCTAAAAGCTAGTGTCTTGGGTTTGCTCTGGGCTAGGTGTCTTTTCCTAATGTTTTTTACTAAAAAGGTCTATTCTCATTGCAGCTGTTATCGCTGTTTCTTTTAGCATATGTGCTTGAAATCCCTAACAAATCTTTAGCTACAGTCCCGTATTAAGCCTAGACAGGCAGGGTGCAGTGTCTGAAGGTGAAGCTGCCAAAACAAATTAAAAAAGCCTTGAGGCTACAGGAAATTCAGGTGGCATTGATTCAGGAGAGAGGCAGATGCTTCAGGCTGAGTCAGTGCTGAATCTCCTCACAGATTTAGCAGACAGCATTTTACCAGGACCTTTTTATACATGAGCTGAGGAACTGAATCCCCCTTTTCATCGAAGAGTTCTTATTTTTTTTTAATGTGTGTGTGCGGAGAGGGATTGTTTTCTAACATAATAGCTTTATATTTAGTTTTTGAGCTAAATTCAAGCTTGGATATCTCTGTGCTTTTGTTGGTTCCTACGTGATACAGCTGGAGAGCTTTCTTGGAAGAGCAGTCATCACCAGATCAGCAGAGACAGAAATGTTCTAAAACTTTGCATGAGTCCTTCAGAAAAAGACTTCTTCTCCAGTGGTGCTGTTGGACATTTGAGTGAAATTTCTACTAAACTTAAATCATGAGGAGTCTTGTACAGATCTATGATAAATTACCTTCTCCCTCTTTCATCTTGTTCTAGGCTTGACCTCAAAATTTACAGCTTCACGTGGTTCTTGAAGCATATAGAAAGTCTGTTGTGATAAAACAGGTAGGAAAAGTGTCACGTTTAAATGCAGAAGTTATGAAAAGGAATCAAAGAATTCTTAAGATACTCTTCATAATCTTCAAAGAGATACAAAAGAGCCACCAGTCCTATTTCTTTTATTTTTGAAGTCTAACACAAAGCCTGTTTTCATGTAAGGGTCGGTTACCTTTTAT
Source organism: Myiotriccus ornatus (assembly GCA_036023395.1). NCBI lineage: Eukaryota > Metazoa > Chordata > Aves > Passeriformes > Tyrannidae > Myiotriccus > Myiotriccus ornatus. Next base: position 21,149,994 of record JAYRBT010000001.1, read on the forward strand.
TTCAGTTTAATCCATGGGAAACCTTTTAGAAATGGCCACAGCAGACAGCTGTAGCATTTTCAAAATCCATGGACTACTGACCTGGGGCTTAATATGGGCCACCCTTTTCCACGGGGGTGACTGTAGCTGTCTGATTGAACAGCGTTAAGAGATCAGTCAGCTGTGGTCCTTGCCATGGAAACCAGCTGTTGTGGCTGGGGAGCAGGTTTCTCCTTCAGTGAATTTTGGTATCATCAGAAAGTTTCATGGCTTTCTCTAGCATAGACTGTGACCTACAGTTCATAGCATCACTGTGAAATGCTGGAGGGGAAAATCTGAACTAATCACTCATAATAACTCTGCACAGACCCATGGGGTAAGTCTGAGGTCAGGGCTGAATTGATCTTTGATGTGAGAATGGCAGTAGCTGTAATTCATTTGCTGGTCATGGGAATGGACTGAGCCAAAGCCAGTTTTCTATGAGCTAGATAAGGGAAAAAAGGGCTGAGAATGTGACTTAAAAGCATCTCAGTTTAACATTCAAAAGATCTTATCTCTGCATGACTTTCAGGCCCGTGCAAAGTGAATGCTGAGTGGGAACGCTTATAGCTCGTAGTGTTTTATACCAGTTTTATACTTTCTCTGTGTAGGATTCTTTATGTCAAAATAAAATCTTAAGAGTTCTTAATGATCTTGCTTTAACAGTCACTAAAGACAGATGCTATCTGGCAGCCAGTGTTATGTGGAACTGAAATGAGATGCTTACTTGGTTCCTTTTGGCCATGTCCTTCGTGAATTTGGACAGCTGGAGTGACAGCGTAGACATTGAAACCCACCTCCCGGTGCCCTCCATCCATTTTGCATTCTAGTCATGAAAATGATTTCTCTGTACTTTTGTGGTGCTGCAGATGGTATGGGAAAGAGTTGGAGAGAGAGGAAGAGAGAATTTGGGGAAGGGGCTTCTGCATCCTGCTACTATAATTCATTGTGATCTGACTTTCTGGATTTTCAGCCCCGCTCAGCCATCCATCACTCCTCATGTGACTGTCACCTCATATTATTGTAATTAGCAACTGACAGCCCCAGAGATTTGACAGTGGAAGTGAAAAAGTCCTGGGAGCTCTCTGCCAATTTAAAATTAACCCTGTCATTACAGGACAGATTGTTCTGCTCCAGAAGTAGCTCCTGGGCATTTGTACTGAGACAATCCCGTGCTCCTGCTATTGTTAACCAGCTGCCTTGTCTCACCATGCTTTGTTGTCCTTGTGTCCTCCCAGCTCCCAGGCTGCCTCTTCCTCCTTCCTCCCTACAAGCCACCCCTCTTTGCTAACATATGAGATCTGAAGCTGCTAATGAGAACACTCAGGCCAGCAGTCCCAGGTCTGTGGGTGGATGATAAATGTGGTTGTCTGTGCCTGTGCCAATTGAGGTCTGTCTGCCCAGCCTCAGAAAAGACCCTGCTGTTCTGTGCACGTTTCTCTTCTTCCTCTCTTCCTTGGACTTCTCCTCCCCCTGTGCCAGCATCACAGACTACAGAACCACTGGGGTCCCTGCCTGTTTATGTGGCCATTGGTTTACGCTGCTGTATAAGAGTCTGTTGCTGTGGACACCTCAGCCAGGTCAAATCTGCCTCTCACGCTACAAATTTCTTACCTTTTTAAAGGGCTTATAGACTTTCTTCAAGTGTGACTGGCAACTTCTGCTGTCAAGGCCTTCTTTACATGGCATTTACAAATCTTACTTCATTGTCTTGTAAGCAGGGGGTGGCTGGAGGTCATCCTTGTTGTTAGTTCAGCTAATTAGGTGCAGCTCCTGCTCCCCTGCTGTACAGAGGTGGCAGCGCTGACAGCTCAAAGAAAGGTTGTCTTCCCCCGGGAAATATTTAGGGTTGCAGACAAAATAATGGAATATGGAAAGTGCAACAATATCCGGCACCCAATCTCTGAAGTCTCAGACTTAGTTCCATCTGCTCAGACTAATACAGCCCAGTCAAGTAACAAAGGTCTTGACAGTCCTGCAGTTCAACTGAGCGATAAGCTATTTCAGTGAGTGTGACAGGTAGATTTGACACTGCCCTGGTTCAGATACCATTCTGATAAAGTTTGCATATAACCAAAAATATATTTGTTTAACCTATTCTGCACTATCCTGTCAAGATACAGCTTTTTTACTCTGAAGTTCACAAAAACTGGTACCCCTAGTTCTTTAGGATAAGGCCATACTCCCTCTTTGCAGTAGTTCCACACTCCTTTAATTAGTGCTGATTTATGATGTGCTTCTCTGCCGTCCACCTTGTTCTTGAAAGCAATTACACATTGCTACAAAATGTCTGTGTCTTAGTTTAACTGGTCTATGAGTGTAGAACAGATCAGCTCCTCCTCATCAGCTCCTCATTGCTACAAGAAGCGCAACTGAGAGTCCCTGAAACATGATTTCTGTATCTGGTCTTTAGTTACTTAAGCCATTAAGTTCCCGAGCCTGCTCTCAGCTTTCAAACACTCGCATTTGCCTTTGCACCACACAGCTTATCGCGCCTTATACCTCCTCATGGCAGGCCGTATTTATGCGAGCGCTCTTGTACTTGTTGGTGTGCCTGACATGGCACTAGATACCTGCAGTAACTGTGTTCACCAAGAAGGAGGAAAATGCGTACATAGCTATTACTGCTTTAAGCTTCACAGTAAATTGTCACGGCTTGTCAGCTACATCCACAGAATAATGCATCCTTTCCTTTTCTTTGTGCTATGCTCTAGGTTATTTTATTGCATTGAGAGGTCAAACAGCTGTATTAGGGCAGCAGGCTCCCTGTGTCTCTTCTAACCTTTAGCCACTGTTCATTGTCAAAAAACACTGTGAGTCTGTGGAAGAATAGCCTTGAGAGTGCATGATCTTGGTGTTATTACATGATTTATATGCATAAGTGAAGAGAAAATAGTTGCCAGTACATATAAAGATAAACACGGGAAGAATGAAGAAGAATCAGCAGAACTCTAGAAAATCTCTGGAAACAAAGTTGTGTGTTTGGGTTGTTCGTAAGGTGAAGTATGAGAAAAGCAGGCATGACAGGCACTAGGGAATAGTTTGTACTTGTATTTTGTGACTGCCTTCAAGGGAATATGACAAGATTAACAGAAATTTCTGCTCATTACTTAAATACCTGGCTAAATTTTATGTCCATGTAGTGCAGTGCAAAATGTCAGCACTCACTGGCTCAGGAGCTCACGATTTAAGCTAACTAGAAATGCATGTGGATAAGTCTTGCACTACGAGGTTGAGCTATCTCTGTAGCCATACCCAGTGACTCTTTCTGGTAAAGCATGGAAGAGTTTGTCTTCAGTAGTTATCAAACACTTGGCTCCAGCTGAAGGAAATAAAGGCCAGAAGCTGCTGTTCAGTAGAATCCATCAGCAACACCACCTCACCTTCCTTATGCTGCGATGGGCACAGCACAGTTCCAGTTGGAAGGCACCTCTGGAGGTCTGTGGATCAACCTCTTGTTCAAATCAGGGTTGGCTGAAGATCTGACCAGCTTCCTTGCAGCTGCATCCAGTCTTGAAAACCTCCAAGGACAGAGAATGTACAGCCTGTCATCTTTCCACCTGCAAAAAGAAAGTATAAATTATATAACCCTAAAGTAGTATCTTTGTGACCAGAGGAACTTGGTAACAGAATCAAAGCTGCTGTTACTCTGCTACTGGAGCACTCCTCTGCTCTGTTTCTGTCTTTAGCACTACATCCTTCAAAGCAGGAGGTTGAAAATGGTATCTTTTTCACTTTAGGAGGCATTTCCTGCCTCTGTGACCTTAGAATACTTAGCAACGTGGTTGCACAGGCATACTACACATGCAGTGAAAGTCAGACTGGGTCTCAGCCTATATTAGGCACGTTTGCCAGCTCTCACCTGGTTATTTTTATGAAGGATGCAAAACCCAGCAGCTAAAAAGTGTACATCAGTGTTCTTTATGTTAGCAACAGGTCAGACCAGTTGCCTGGAAAACTGTTACTATCCCTAGCCCAGTAGCGCTGCAACTCTCCAGATGCCCTGGGAACCTTGAACCCAATAAAAGAACTGTGCTAATTGCTTGAAACCTTTTAGATATCTTCCTTCCGACAATATTTTTGTTGGAAGCTTCCAAATATCAGTACTTCAGCTGGTTTAATAAATCCTGGAGTCCTGGTTAATCAATCCTGACACACTAGGTTAGTCACAGCTCGATCTGGCTCTGCCACTTGACTGTTTGGTCTGCTTAAACTGATATGCTGACTCTCCATATTCCTGCTTAGCCTTCTGCTCATTTTTGGTATTTCTGACCTGATGTTGTAAACTCACTTGTTAAGTGGCTGTCTCATTATGGATTTGACAATTGATGTCTTGCAACCCCAAGTAAATGCCCATGTTCTCCAGCTATTAACTATTGTTGCTCGTTTCTTGCTCCCTCTCTTTTCAAAGGAAAACTCAAGAACATCTGTCTTGTACTGCTGTGGAAGAAGATGAGAAAAAAAAGCTACCAAATATTCAGCAGAAAACACAAAAATATTTCTTAGTCAATAGTTAAAATAACTGCTATGACCATGTCTCTCTTCATACATGACTTTCTGACATTAAAAGAACTTGACATTTACATCTACTTTTATTTCTTTCAAGAACCTCATATATTTTTCTCCCATTTAAAGTGTTGCTATACTCTTAAAATTGTTTTGATACTGGCACTATGGGGGTTCCCTATTTATTATGTCAAGTTCATGCAGAAGCATGTGGGTCGACAGCAAGAAAATCCCTGGCTTTTGTGGCCTTTGGATCATGGTGGAAACAGCTTTTGCTAACTCATAACCCTGCAAATGCAGACCTCAGAATCTTCCTGCAATGTTCAGAAGTGATGGAGAGTGATGAAGGAAAGCATGATGCGCAGTGCTGAGAATAAACTGTGCAAGAAAAGCAGAGACAGCAGGCTTCTCTCCCTTGTCCCTCTCTTGCTGCTACTGAGGATTTATGACGTTGTAACAGGCTTTGACGCGAGTGGAATATGAAAGCACTTCTCCCAGACTGTACTACAAACAGCATTTTTGCTGCATTGGCTTCATTGCTTCGCTTCAGTACTCCAGTGAGCTGACTGGCACAACACCAAGCTGCATGCTAAGATCCCTGCAGCACCGCAGGCAAAATAGTGCCCAAGCTGCAGGAATAATGAAATAATGTACCTCGTAAGTGCCCTTCACTTAGTCAGAGATTCCCTGAGGAAAAGCAAAAAACCTGGAGAGGATGTTGCCAAAATTCCTTCTTTGCTGCAGAGATAACAATTTTTGTATAGTTACGAATTGCCTGATACAGGCTTTGCCCTCCCCAGCAGAGAACTGCTGGCTGTCTTCATACACAACAGACAGATCCAGATTTCTATAAACATGAAGCTTGGATGATGGGATCACTTATCATTTCATCAAGATGAAACCCAATTAGAAAAAGCAATTTCACTGCATTATGTACATCTCTTACCAGCTTACTCTATCCATTATTGTCTCTAGCTTACAGTCTAAATATGTGACTCTTGAGTAAGGATCATTAGATGTTCACGGTGCTGAACACGATGGGATCTTGATCTTCCTTTATCAATCACTATCACCATCACATCAGCAATTACTTGTTTACAATGTCTGTTCTTTCACTAGGAAGGTCTGCTGGGAAACACAGCGGTAGTAAGAAGTGAGTGCTGCTTTTCTCAGCCATGCCCCATTTTAAGAATACAAATAGCATAGCTGTTTATGGCACCCAAAATTACATTTTTCCACAGATACCAGTGATTATTTTCTGAGTTGGCTTTTCTCTTTTATGCCATTGGGATACTTTTTTACACTGTAATATTTTATGGCTTTCTATAGCTTTCCATTTAAGAATCTTGAGGTATAGAAGTGTTGTGTCTATTTTACAGACAGAGGGAACTCAGGAAAAGCTTGGTGAGGTTTACTTGTCATCAAGATTCTGCACTGAGTTTGTAACAAAACTGGCATTTAAAAAACCTCAGCAGTTCACCAGCAGTTCTTTCCCTGTTCCCTTTCTTTGTGTCTACCTCCTGTCTTCCTTTCCTGCTACCATTTTGCCAGTGCCTTACCTTCTCTTTCAACAGGTCTTATCCCTGAAAGTGAGGTTTGTTTTCTGTATTTGTGAATCTGGATCTGATCCCCAAACACTCCTTTCATATATGCATATGCCGTGGAGCATTCACACACTGCCAGTCCTACTAACAACTAGGAAATTCCATAGCAAACTCCCAGCTATATCAGAGACCTTCGACACTGTCAGTAATTCTCATCTCTTCTGTTTTTGTTTTTGTTTTTTTTTTTCCTGTGGCCCACTATAGTGCTGGCTTTTAACTTTGTGTTATAGGCCGTTAGTATTTTCCTTTATAAACAGGTCATTCTGAAATATTGTGGAGCCTGCAGTATGTGTAGACTTTAAGAACAATTTTCCATGGAACTTTCCGGACTCAGTATCTGTTGTATCTCTATGTGCAGTAGTATGCGGGGATGAGTTCCAATCTTTTCTCAGCTTGTATTTCAACAAAGATTCCTAATATAAATTTTCTTGCAGTATTCCCAAATTGGAAAAAAAAAAAACCAAACAAATTCTTCTTGAATGAAATCTTCAGTGTTTGCCCTGCAGTGCACTCCAAAAAAACCCACAGTCATCTGTGTACACTGCAGCTGGATAAAGGGGCGTGTTTAGGATTTGAGAGGATATTTGGTGGCTTTTTTCTTTTTATCCTTCTCAAAAAAATAACACAATTTCTGCACGTGGTTATTTGAAAAACCTCTGGGCAATGTACTCTGTGAAGTAGGAGTAGCCAATTCAAAATTCTGATTCCTATTGCTGTGGGCACTCTTTGTATTTTAGGCACTGTGTAAATGTCTTTTCTGGATAGATTTGTTATCTTGTTTTTAATACATTGAAACAAGGGGCAGCTGCTAAGGAGGAGGGGAGGCTCTTTGCCAATATAAGGACACCAGGGAAGCTGTCTGCCAATTTCAGTAAGAGAGGAACATTTTTCTCCCCTTTCTACTCCTCTACTCTTTTCTAGCGCTCCTACTCCCTCACATTCACTCCTGGATAGAGGTAGGAGTTCAGTCTCCAAACTGAATCAATTCTTGGTCCCTTCAATAAGGCTGTCAGCAGAGCAAAGTGTCACAACAGTGTTTTTGTGTTGTGAGTAGCTCTTCTCTCTGTAGTGGGTTGATACAAGCAGGCTTGTAGCCCTTTTCCCCTTTCCCCTGGTCAATGCAACCTAAACACTACAGATCACTAAAGCTGAGATTACTTGGCTGTACAAAGCTCCCCTAAAATGCCTTTAACTTCTGTCTCTCTCCTAAAAGCATCCCAAGATCTCTGAAACTCTGTCTTTCATCTGTGTATGCTCAGAGGAAAAAAAAATCTTGATTTAAAGACCTATTTTTCTTCTCATTTGTTTTACATCACCCACCAGTTATCTGTAGGAATAAGGCATGGCCATACAGTGATAAGAAAGAGTAGCCCCATGCTGATAAGCTGGGTACTAGTTGATCTGACTTTCCAGCATGTTCCAATTAGCTCTACCCAAGAAAAGTTTCAACAACTGGAGTAACAACCTGACTGGGAGAGTCTCAATGGTTTTAGTCCATTCCAAGTGGATCAGTAGCCTCATGTTGATGGTCTAGTACTGGTAGAATTGACACTTTTCAGGTGGGATAAGAAATTAGCTCCCTGCTATGCTGTTTTCCACTAGAGTAGAGACTATTACAATGTCTGTACCACTTCTTGCTAAATGCTAATTACACTCTGTCTTAGAATTTCCCAAACACTCTTCGTTTACAAAGCAATCCTCCCTGCTTTCTGCCCTGGACTATTGCAGAGTGAGTAGTAGTTACTGTGTTGGGGGGACAGTTGCCCTGTGTGTGGAGCAGAGAGTATACTGGAAATAGCCAGTGTCTGCCACCCTGTAATGGAATGACGAAACTTGTTCCTGTTGCTTAAATGTTATAATTTGTATCTATGAAACTATAGTCTAATGGTGGAGTATTCATCTGAAGAGAGGAACTTCAGCTTGGAAATCCATGTGTGACAGAACAGCGTGTAAAGTTGGCCTCTTGTTCCCCCTTAAAGTTTTAAGTGCACTTCAGCTTTTGAAGCTAACCCATTCTGCTGGAGGACTGCCCAGTCTTGCTTTGGCTTGCCTGTTTCTCTGGATTCCCTCCACATAAGAGATGTTAGCTACTTTGGTTGTGTTTTAGAAACGTGGAAACATGGAAAATGTGGCTCATGTAAGCTTATGTTAATGGATTGCTGGACTCCTCTGGCTGATGTTGTCTTTCGCATTCTGCATTCCATGCTCAAGAATTCCCCTTGTGTAAACTTCACCCCTGTTGTTTGTTTGCAAAGAAAAGTCTTTTGGAGAGGGGACAGGATTTGCCAAGAGTAGGAAGGGAAAAGGACTTGCTGTGTAAGATGTGACATATTCTGTACCTCACTGGAGTGGAGCTCTGAAGCAGGATCGTGTTTGGCTGCTCTCTGATGTCCTCTTTTGCTGTAATGACGTTTGTAAATGCTTAATCACCAGTTGCACTGCTTGAGCTATCTTGTGGCTTGTTGAGGTCTGCTATCATCCTGCAGCCCACAGCAGCCTTGTTTTTGTAACATCAGGGAGAGAAGAAAGCTGTCTAACAGAGGCTTTCAAAGAGACAGCCACCACAACTTTTTGTTGGTAACAGGTCTGCAAAAAGTTATTTATTTAGTAAAATATCATATATCCCTTTCTCTATTTTGATATGAATTCACATATCCTTATCCTACAAAATTAGAGACTGGCAGTGCAGATATTGAAGTGCACCATTTTGTAGTGAGGCCCTCAGGCACTTGGCAAGTTTCTCTCCATATTCAAGGCGTGGGCTCCTCACATCCCTAAGGCTTACCTGCCTAACTGTGGTTGTGCTAAGGTAATGAATGGCTTCACAGCTTCCTTATCCTTTCTTCGGGTGTGACTTCCTGCCAAAGGTATGGCAATATCTTGGCATCGGACTGGCTCCAGGAAAAGAAGGTTGGCTTAAGAGTTACAGACCTGGCTCATGAGACAGTTAATTTTTTGTTTGGCCCTTGCTTACTTCAAGTGCTTCAGCCATTTTTTATTTATAGGTCAGTGTTAAACTTCTCAAGCAGATCTTAAGACATGAACACAGGGAAGAGTGGTGAGGTGCACATCTATCCCATGCTGTGGCCCTAATTGCTCTAAAGAATGACATACTTTGTCAAGTCCTGTTTGTAAGTACTCTCTTGATTCAGCCTATTTTACACCAGAGGAAAGGGAAGGTGAATCGCTTGATTTGCATAGCTTTTGGAGGCAAAAATTTTCAGAAAAATTAGGGCCTTGACACGGTGATTTTTATATGCATGTGGGTGTCTTGTCAGCTCTCTACAGAGATAGCACTTCCCTGAGTGACTAGGTAATGCCTTTGTGCACAGAGTGTATGAAGTGCTTTTGGTCTCTGATAATGCCCTTAAAATAAACCCTGGTCCCACAGAAATCAAGAGCAAAATTCCCAGTGACATCCGTGGTGTCAAAGTGTTACAAAATTTGACCTCCTAGAAATGACTGAAGTCTGGACAGGACAAGTTTTTCTAGACTGCTAACAGTTTGCTATACAGAAGAATCTTTTTTCTTAGTCTTGTGTGCTGTGAAAACACCTTCTGCTTTAGAAATGTTCTTCCCATGGTGAGCAGGTCAAGAATGAATCATAACTACACATTTGATAAGAGAATCTACAGCTTTATGAGATGAGACCATAATGCTCTTCTTTGGGCATCATGGGGTCTCATGGAAAAATCCTGAAGCATCCGTCTGAAAAAATTAGGGAGAAACTCAATTCCAGATCTGGGATTCAGCTACTCTGCTATTTTTCCATGATTCAAATTTCAAGCCTGAACTGGGATCCAAATAGAGGCAAACCATAATTATTTCTCTATGGAAGATCTGTAATTGCAGGCTGGCATTTCCCTGACATCTGAGTTGTTCCTGCTGCTGTGTTTTGTGGCATCAGCCCATCTCACCAGTAGCATTAGGTCAAAGGATACCCAGAGGCCTTCTTGTCAATGACAAGGGAGTTGTGCTTTCTTCCCAGACGTACCATTTCTGCCAAGTTCTGAAATGAAGTTGGCCCAGAAGAATTGCTCAGACGTGCAGGTCATAGGCAGGCCAAAGCATGTAATCTTGAGTGAGTCAGCCTCAGAACCTCTGTGAGACTGACATTTGAAGATGGAGAGGAAGGCAGGCCCTGAGTGCAGGTGTCAGGAACACTTGTGTGTGTGCACATCTGAGCGAATCTGTGGGTGAAAATCTTGCTGCTGAGTGAGAAATGTGCTGCTGTGCTTGACAGGCAACAGAAGTAGGTAGTCTGGTCCTCAGAGTGGGAGGAAAGGGTAAAGGCAAGTTCAGACTTGAGAAGTGCTGTCAGAGGGACTGGACTAGATTTTGTACCATTCCATTGATTTCTGTGCCATGCAGCCACGGTGACTGTACAGCCACGGTGACTGTAGCCATATTTAATCCAGGGTTTTCGTCTTCCTCTAGGAGAGAAGAGGGGTGGAAAAGAACCGTAGCTAGCTTTGGAGCTGTGCTGTGGCTGATGTTCAGCTGGTGGTCTCTGCACCGAGTTTCTCACTGAAGTATGACTGGCAGGTGCTTGATACCCACTGCCCAGTGCTGCCTGGGATTTGCTTGTATGAGTGAGGCGAAGTGGTTCACTCTGGGACATGCAGGGTAGCACCAACAACAGGAATTATAGGAAAACTTGTACATGAGAAGGAGACAGAGCCAAAACTGGCTGCCTAAATCTAAAAAAGTTTATTTCTTAGGAAATACATTAGTAGCAGTTAATAACAGGATCAAGGTTAGTCATATGGGCAAAGGGCAGTAATGGGACAGTCTCTACTACAAATTTCCCTGCAGCTGTTCCACCCTTCACCATTCATTCCTGGGAACAACAGCATGGACTGCTGCTTCTTGTCTTGATCATAGCAATGTGAATCAGGAGTGAGTTTGCTGAAGTCAGTGCAGTTTTCCTGACATAGCAAAACAGAGGATGAAAACACATAAATCCATCAGCCAGGAAAATAAGATGAGCATAAGCTAAAATGACTGACATTAGAGGCAGTAAGAATTCAATTCCTTCCCACAGCACTATTCAACTGACCTTAGCCTTTACAGAGAATTAGTATGTGAACTTTCTAGCTGGTCATATTGGTTCTTTCTTTTCCCACTGTGTGCACATGGCAAGGCTGGCTGGACTGTGGAGCCAAGAGCAGAGCTATGTTTTCACAGAGCACCCAGGAGCGAGCCCGGGACAGCAAACACCTCTTGTTCTGCTTCCATGTGCAACATACTATGCCTACTGCAAAGAGAGGATTTGGGATGCTCATAGGATCTTTCTGATACATATGAAAAAGGTGATATCTTCTCCTCTGCAAAATATACCCTGTAACTTCGCCCAATTTCCCGTCAGCAGGGAGACTTGCATGTAAGGTGTCTGCTTTTAATCCCCTGCCTGCAGGAGGAGTTGGTGATGGGGCTTGGAGGACGTGCAAAGATACAAATATCCCTACTTGCTCTCCATTTCTAGTCTCCACTTCCTCCTCTTGCCAGATTAGGAAAGGTCTATTTCAGGTATGTTTTCCAGTTTTAATGGAGAATATCTGCTAGTATTTTCTCACTGACTGTATTCATTTTAGAGAGCAATCTTATAATTTTGTCATTCACGATGGCCTTCTGTTCCCTCTAGTGGTAGCTGGGCTGTGTGTAAGCCATAGCTATATAGGGAGTTTGATTTGGTCTGAGCCTTCTTTCAAGATCTAGTTTACCCTCAATCTTCGTTGTTCACCGCAGAAATTCACTAGGAGGGCTAGAAGACATTTAATCCAGTCTCTGGAGTTTGGATATAGTCCTTCTGCAGGCCTGAACTTCTCAGGACCTGGTGTGTCAAGCACCAATCCACCAGCAGGTGTCCCAGAAACCCACTGGTTTCTCAGCAGAGTAGTCACAGGATCTCTCATACCTGGACTTGTATCGTCTGAAGGGCTGTATGGATGCTCAGCCACAAGCAGGATACTGTCAAACAAGAAGTGCAGTGTACAAAAGGAAAGCATGTGGATCATGGGATTGGGTGTGCTTGAGCCATGATCTTCACCTCACCACGTGGATACGCTCCTTTCAGGGGCTGAGGAGCCTGTTGTTGCCTTGGTGACTGGAGCTGGCGCTATTAGCACAACCAGGAGAGCCTAATCCAGTGTAGTCCAGAGGATTAAAAACAAGTTCTTGCAGCACAGCACAAGAAGGGGTGATTTCAAGGGTGATGTGAGGCAGATATCGTATTTTGTGTCATGTTTAGCCAACACAGGGTACTGGGTTGAAACAGTTGGCTGCTTAACATTCCCTTGCACTGCAAGGAGAGCATTATCTTTTTCATATTCCAGAGGCCCTTTGCCTTTTAAAGGCAAGAACTTCACTAGGGACTCCCAGTTCTGTATGAGCAGTACCATCAACAGATAGTAATTTTTCCAGCTTTTGCGATGGAAATGAAACCTCTGTCTAAAGGAAAAGCCGTAATAATGTTATATTAGTCCATGACAAAAGCACAGGAGTATGTGCTAGCACCATCTAGCCAGCATCCCCATCACTGCAGCACCAGCTACCTCTTCCTCCACTTTTTTCCATCTTCGAGGTCTATGTAATTAGTTGTCCTACGTTTTGAGCTGCAATTCTTATTTACTGCCTTAAATCCTTTGTCCTTCAGCTTTGTTGCACTTCCTGTCCCCCACTCCTCATCATTTTTCATGGAGAGGCTGCAAACTTGCAGGCAAAGCCATTGGCTATGTCCCAGTACTTGGGAGAGAGGAGGATATGTTCTTCTGGTATCCCAAACCTAAGGCCCTCTGACAAGGGTGAAGCCAGAGTATTCCTGCATTCTGCTATGGTATGTGCCTGAAATAATATGAAAATGACTATGGGGCATACACTGAAGCAGCTACTGGAGAAGATTGACCTTGACACAGGCACAGTCCATCAGCCCTAAAAGCAGGGAGCTGTGAAGTCCCCTTTGCTACATGCTGTCTTGAGGTGTGGTAGCCCCAGGTATGGGTCAGCTGGACCATTTTCAGCTGTCTCATTTCAAGACCATGTGTCCAAAGCAGCAGGGGAAGGGCTAGATGAGCAGCAATTAATTACCTGAGGCAAGTAATCCCATAGATGATGCAGTGCTGTGGGGCCAGCCACCCTTGCACACTATATAAGCAGTGCCTTGTTTCATGCCATGGAGCCTGTCCTGGCAGCCCAGTCTGTCTTGAAGCTCCTCTCCTGGCCTCCTTTTTCAGGGTATGCTGTGGCTGGGTGGTGACATGGAGGAAGTACAGCAGCGTGTGAGTGAGGGCAGGATATCCCTGCAAGCCCTCAGTCCTCGTCCCCAGCATGTGAAGGTCGCTGGCTCCTGGGTAAATTTCCATCAGATGCGGCATTCTCCCGTTGCGACTCAGCATTTCTGACACCCGACTGCAGCTTCTCTTTCTCATTTGATCATTTTCTTGGTAAGGGGAACTAACAGCCGTTACTAGAGTGATTTGGCCACTGTCCAACAGTGTGTATATTACTCACACATTTCCCTGCTAGCAAAAGGGTTTTCTTTTTTCACTGTCTGGTTGCAGCCTCTTCCTATCTTCATCATTAGATAGCTCGGAAGGTCAGTGCTAAAAGAGAAATCTCAGAGGCTTTTTTTACAACCCAGAGTAAGGGAGGGCTGGTGCGGGGGGAGAGGGAAAGGGTGACAAGGAAGGGAGGGTATGCCCAACTGAGTTAGTTCTTCACTAGGATCGTCTCTGCTACAGCTGAAAACACAGTCCTGGAAAATGTAATATTTATAGAAACCGTACTGCCCCAGTTGGGTAAATCTCAAGGTTGTCTGATGATCACTGCAGAATGAATGGCCAGTTACTGCTGCTGTTGCTCTGGCATCATGAGACTGTAAGACCTTCAATTCAGCGCTGAAATCTGCATACAAAATGAGATCCTACTCCCTTTCTCCCTCTCCCTAACAACCATCTCTCCTGAAACTGCATTAAGGAGGAAATAGCAATGAAGAGACTCAAAATGCCTGCATGGCTTTTTTTTCTTTTTTTTTTCCCCCCCCCCGTGAGAACATTAAGCTATTAACTCTAATTCCCTGGGAGGCAGAGGTCTGCAATTCATTTCACATATAGGGCATCTCAGGAGTTTGCCTGAACAAGCAAAGGACCAAGTGCTGGCCTGAAGCCAGTTCTTTCATTTCTGAGCCCTTTTCATCCCTTTGAGGAAATTCTGGATGGACGTGCTGGATGCCAAAGTCCCCACAGAGAAAAGAGGAGCAGGGAATTTGTGTTTTCATTACATCTGTTATGTTCCTGCACAAAGACAAGGTCCTGACTTCATCACCAGATGGACATGATCCTCCTCCTCCCCTCATGCCCACAAAAGTACTATTGTCAAAGAAATTTGCGGTAATGGGGAAAGGCTAGAGCAAGGTCATGACTGCAGCTATTTCGCTATGGTCCAAACAACTGTCCAGGTCTAAAGAGTGAGTGGTCTCCACTGGAGAGAGTGGAGTCAAGGAGACACTGTACTGAGGCAGGTACCAGCTTATGAAAGTTTTAAAGGCTCTCTCCTTCCCAGATGTTGAAGGCAAACTAAATGTGACCTCTAGATCATCTTCCTGAATTGCCTTTCCTGAGCACAGAGCAACATCTTCCCTAGTTTTTTCTGTTTCTGACTTATTTTCTCCAGACAGGGTGCTTGAAAGAGCCTTTACATTTTGTGTATGGGGTTAAAAGTGTAAATTAGGGTAAATATTCATGTCTTCAAACATTTATTCAGGTGTGAACCAAAATACTCGATTGTAGTAGCAGTACACTAACCAACACAGTGCAATGCAAAGCAGTAATAAAAAAGAAAAAAAAAGACTGTGCCACAGTGATCTGTAATGAATGTAAGGATAATAGTGTGGCAACTGCAACAGGGATCATACAAAGCTTACAGCAAAGGTGCACATTCACAAGAGCACACCCCATGAAAGGGACATTTTTGCTGTTGCATGACCTTGGGTCAGATTAAGGTAGGCCAAGCAAATACATATGCCAAGATGTACCGGAGTGTGCCCTTTGAAAAGTGTGCTAACTCAGCTGAGGTTGTAGGACTTCTGCAAGCACCTCCCAGGTCCTCAGCCCTGCAATACCCCAGGGATCCATTTTCTCCTGGGGAGCTAGAAAATGGTCTGCTTGTCTCCACATAGCAAACCCACAACAGGGATCCTTTCTGATGCAGAGGTCGTGAGTAGGTAGCTGACCAGGAATATGCAGCCCAAGGGAAGTAGTGGGAAAGCATTGGAAGACTAAAAGGTTTGAACACAGTGGCTAACAACCTGAACCTGAGCCAAGTTCAGTGGCTCATTAAACTCAGGTGACAGGTTTTTGTGGGTCAAGGGGAAATGGATAAGGGAAAATGCTGTGGAAAAGCTTAGCTTAGTGCTGCAGCTGAAGGTGAAGACTGAATGCGAACATGCAGCGTTTCACATAAAGCTGTACAAATATGAAAGGGAGATAAGGGGAAAACAGTTTGAAGCATTTGAATCAAAATTCCAAGATCAAACCTCCTTGCTCTAGGAAGAAAAAATTATATATGGGTTTAAAGGTGGGTGCCATGGGAAAAGCAGTGTTTGCTTGCCTCTCTGAAGAGCAGAGGCTATGAAGGATGTGAATTCCTAGCCTAGGATGGTCTGTCTTGCTAGGACTTGTGGGAAATTGAATCCACTCTAGAGGATTCATACCAGAAAGGCTACAGCTAATACACATGACATTCTTAAGGATTAGAAAGATGATTTTTCATGGGCCGGATTACTTTAGAGGCATTGGCACTGCCATATCAAGGTGAATCCTATATCCATCCAGGGGTACAAATGACAAATTTGAAAGCACCACTAGGGTATGAAATGTAGAGACGTCTTACTCTCATGGGATGAGATGGCTGAATGCAGCAGTGGGAGAGAAGCCTTTATGTAC
>JAYRBT010000001.1:21166162-21202587 GCA_036023395.1 Myiotriccus ornatus
TCTTTGAATGCTTTCAAAAGGAAGACAACTTGCCCTGATCTGCCTTGATGACTAATGCGATGCTGAGACACTTGGTGTTTTCAGGTGGCCTCACAGAGGTGTCTGGTAAACAAGAAAGACATTGTGGAAGCCTTTGTCTGCCTTTTTTTTTTTTTTTCTTATTTATTAATACTTGCTGTGGAAGGAGAACTGTAGTGTAATCATTAAATCACCATTATGCTTACGCCCCAACACATGTAATGGAGGCATTAGCAAAATTCTCTTCTTAGGTCTTGTCCCTTGGGTGTAGCACCAGCTCCATATTAATTTTCTCCTGCTTGATGTGGGAGCAAGAGTAAGTTCATACATTTTTAACACTGAGACAACTGTATCCAATAATGCCAAGGGGCCCTCCAGAGAGTGTACAGGTTAGGGGCGTGTCAGGTAAGAGGAATGTAATCTATTAATTCCCTCTAACGCTGTTTTATGCCTTTTAAATTATAAAAAGTCACAAGAATCTCCTCCTGCTATGCACATTTTTGAAAGACCTCCAAGCAGAATGACCTCCTTCTCTGTTCCCTTGGTGAGAAGACACCTTTCTGCCTACAGTGAAAGGAAGCAAATAATAGCATCTGCTAATCCAGGGGGCATCTTTCAGCTGTGGAAGCTTACAGGTTTTACCTGGTATTTTCCCTCTTCCCAAAGCACATGTTAATGATTTTGACCTTTCTAGTAATTTGATTCCAAAAACAGTGTCGCAGCAGCTGAGCCCTAAGCTGTCATTTGGTAGAGAAGATTATTATCACTCTGAAATCAAAGCAAAAGGCTGCTTGTTCAAGCCTGTGTGGAGATCCCCTCACGTATGGAGATCCTCCTTTCTCATCGTTCTGTGTCCTCAGCTCTGGGCCTGCTGTCAAGAAGTTCCAGTCGGGTTGGCCAATGTAAGGATAAATATGCTGCCAGTTCTTTGCATCTGTGTAGTATACAAAAGCTCTTTGAGAGCCAAGCTGGTTGAATATGGGGTAATACCAAAGGAACCCTTGTACACAGGTACCTAAGATGTGCTGGATGTGGGAGGGTGTAAAAACATTTGTTCGTGCAATAGTTGAAATAGGCTATTTGCAGGTACACCAGAAAGTGCTCTCTGCTTGCCTTAAGCAGATGCTGGCTCGTGCAAAAGTTCTCCTTCTAGATCTGTGTTCTCTTGGCTCCTCCCACAGCGTGAATAATCCCTAACATTTCCGTGACTCAGTGGATTCGCTATGGAAATGATGGCAATATTTTCAGAGTCACAGTCTAATACCTGAGCCTCGACAGGATTCTTGCCCCCACATCTCTGGCATTTTGCATAGTTATGTAACACCTCTTACTCATGGCACCAAAATCAGTGTAGTGTCCGTGTAGTGAGGAACTAGTGAAATTTGGAGTAAAATCCAAACCTCCCTTTTGCTCCCTCTTGAAAACCTCATTCATGTTGGAGTTTGCAGCATTTTTTAAAATGTGATTTGCAGATAGCTTGCTCTGTTGGTGGGAACAACAAGGTGACAGCTTTATTTTAAACTTCTTCCTTTTGCATTGCAAAATTCAAGTCACTACGTAGAAAGAAAATCTGATTAGCTGCTTCAGGAGACTGACATGAGCATCTGCCTTCAGCTTGTCTGTTTCATGCTCTCTTCTCCTGGTCCCCTACCTCCTGTTCCCCAAATGCTTATAAAGAACAGTAATAGGAAGACCAGGTGTGTAAGAAAAAGAGAAAGAAGTAATCTCATCCGTACAACCCCCTAAGCCCATGGCTGTGTTTCTTATATCACCTAAATATAAAGCTGCTGTCCTCAGAAGACTGACAGTAAAAATCATTTGGGAGGCTCACTCTTCAGTACAGAACAATGTCTGTCCTCAATGCAGTTTCTGGTTGCTCCTTTATGAAAGGTGTCCTTTCTGCTGTGCATGACAGAGGGGGTTCTCTCACGTTAGGTGGAGCATTGACAGCCACGTGCAGAGGCCACAGTGTCTCGTCATGAGGCAGCTGCACTGGGGAATGGTCACAAGAGAACTATCCAGGTATTTTTGTGTCATATTCAGAGAGGATATTTTAGCTGGCTAACTGAAAGATATGGGTAAATCACCTTGCAGTGAGTTCACATTTATGAATACAAACAAGATTTTAAAGCAGTAGGCATACATGTCTTCTATGTCTGCACCATCTGCCTTCTCTGAGCTATAGTCACCTTTTCTGAGAAGTTATATCAGCCACTACTGCTGTCTGTAATAATCACAGTAACACTGACTGCTCTTCTCATATATTCATACAGCCATGGTCTCCCATAGCAAAAGCTGTCTCCCTGAAGGCTGCAGACTTGAGAGCAGACCCACCTGCAGGCTGCCCTGCTAGCAGCTGTAGAGCAGGCAGAGAAGCCAGGGCCAAAAAAGCAGTCATGCATTGCAAAGCCACAGTCAGGCTCTGTTTCACAGGTGAAGAAACCGAGACAGATGGAGGGCAAGTGATTTTCTCAAGGTGATATGACTAATATCACTGGCAGTGTCCAGTCTTGAAACTAATCCTGGCTTAGGCCAGGTTCTGTGAAATGTGCAGTAAACTGGGCAGCAGCATCCCCTCCTATTGCCCCAGGGAGACTCACTGCAGACATCTGTCACAGCTGGCACTGTCTTGGCACTGTGCATCACTGTCTTGGCTCTAGTCCAACAGTACTCCTGGGGAACTTTCCCCTTTCTTTCTCCTCAGGGTGTCTGTGGTGAGCAAGTAGTTGATTCTTTACACAGTAGGTGCTCTTTCTTAAATTAAAGTAATCCCTCTGGGTTTTAGTCCTGTTCAGCTCACTCTTCCCTTTTTGGGCACATGATGTAGTTAGTTGGGTGACAGAATTATTTATAGGTAACACCTGGCAGGAGCAGAGACATTGACATGTAAAGATATAGTAGGAATGAAACAAAGGCTTTGTTGCTGATGCTCCACAAATAGGCTGCACTGACAGCCAACACACCTTGTATTTCCCCTCTGGTCCTCGTCCCTTTTGTATCCCCTCCCAATCCACTCCAATCTGCAATTTCCACTTCTTTTTCCCCCTCCTTTACTCTCTACAATGGCTTCCTCGGGAGAGCATTAAACTCAGGTGCTCCATGCCCTGGTTGTACCAAAGTTTCAGTAGATCATAGGTAAAGTTGAAACTATCACCTTTGTTTGCAGTCAGATGTATTGCAGCATGATGCATCTCGACTCTCGCCAGTCTCTCTAACTGTGAGACCGGGGTGCACCAGTTTGCCTCATTCCTAGACTTTGGAGCAACTCTTTTCTACCCAGTTTCATCTTTTTATTTGTCTAGGTCTAAGCATCTGCAAGACCTCTGTCTCTGACTAAAGCACTGTCTCCCCATGAGCCCCATTTTGGACTTTGACCATCCTCCTAATCCTGTAGCTTGGCCAGGCCCTGAGCTTGAGGAGGCTGGTCAGGTAGGCAGTCCAGTCTGCACAGAGAATGAGGGCTGAGAAGGAGAGACACAGTGGAAATCATCCCAAACAACGCTTCTGGCAGCGGTTTAGTTACCTGTGATGTGATGTGTAACCATCCTGGACCACATCTAATCTGCCAGTTCTTCTTGTCTTTCAGGAAAAATGATGGAGTGGAAAAGAGCCAAACAGAGTAGCTTGTGCTGGGGCTAGGAGTTTAGGAGTGACTCGTATAGCCCTTTTATGGTTCCCATGGCTATGTCAGGCTAACCCATGACTCATTGCCTTTTCTAGTTATTCAGACTTTGCTTAGCTGTCCATCATCCTAGGAACCAGCTAGTTTCCTGAAACTAATGCTCTGTGCCAACACTGCCATTTCAAGCAGGTATCTTCAGCAATGCTAGGACACTTACTGTTTGGTGTGCTTGGGTCTGGCCAAGATAAACTAGGAGACTCTCCTATTCTTCTTTGAACAGCATAACTCTCCTTGCACTGATTAGCTTTTAGACCAAAGTATTTGAATGCTCTAGGTGATGTGCTTCACTTTTAAAAAGAGAAGGACAAAGAAGGACAGAGAAGAGCCCAAATATACACACAGAAACTACCCAATTATGAAAAACAAAAAGGTTATAAAGTTCTCTTTTCAAATGGATGACTTGCAATCAGTGTTACTGGTCTATTGCTCATGTCTTCTGAAAAGATATTTAGAAGGAAGAGGGAGCTGCGCATTTCTGGAGCTAAATATTGGAAAGGATAAGTAGCTCCATCTCATAGTAACACTAGTCAGTCAGGCGTGTGCTGTGTGTCACTCAGTGGAGGAGTGCCTGCTCTGCTTAACAGCATCTCTGCTATCACTGACAGCTTCAGACCTGTATTCTTCATTTAACTTCCCACTGTGACTCTCCTCTGCACCTTCCATCCTCTAGTATCAGGCTGCTCTCTTCTTCTGGATCATCCTCTTTCTTGACTGTGCTCTGGGTTTTGTGCTTCTATGCCTTTGCCATCTCACATGCTGACCACTTCCACACTTTTAATCTCCTTTATTTCTTTCCTCCCCTTTTCCTTTCCTGCTGTTCTCAGCATTATAATAGTATTTGGCACTTCTTTGAAAAACATTCTTAAGCCATAATTATGTTTTCTTCAGGTTTTTATAGTTTTAGCCATCTCATGATGCCAGTGGGGAAAAGTGAAACTAAGCCCACTTGGTGATAAACACAAAAATTATTTATGTCAAAATCAGAAGCACACTTTAAGGTATCTCAGTCTCATACACGGCTCTGGCTCCCTTGCAGGGTACGAACACTGCACTCTGCTCCATGCCATTTACAAGGTGGCAGTTCCTGCCATCACAGATCAGCCACTGGGATGGGCTGTACCAGCCCCTCTGTAATCTGCTCCCAGTACAAGGTCAGCCAGGAAGTCAGGCTGGTGAGCTTTGCGTAGGTAGGTGGGAGTCATTTACAGGATTCCATCACCACCCCAGTTTTGGGGATAACAACAAGCAGCCGGTTACATAAGAATATTCCAAATCTTTTCCAGTTGCTTAAAACATATGCCTGAAAGCCACAGATTAAGCAAGAGGGAAGGATGTGGTAAAATGGATAGATATTTTCTTTGCCCCTTCTGATCTGTATGATACTATTGTCACCTGATACTGTGCTTTCAGAGCATGAGCAAGGCCCTGTGTCAGCATCAACACAGAGGTAACTCATCTACCTGGAAATACATACTTTAATTCATTGTGGGGGGTGACACATAGGGGAATAAACCTAAACATTTCTCCCATTTAGGGAGGGTGGTCTATGTGTCTGCCATGTATTGTTCCTTCTTGGACCAAGCTGTTGAATGGCTGTCAGCACACTGAAGGCTTTTATATATAATAGAAGGCCAACCTAAACTTTCCTCCTCTGGTCTGGAATCTGGCTGATCTCACCATTCCGGATGAACAATGGAAAATTGCCTGAATATTTAAACATGTATTGTTCTTGGGGAAACAAAATGTTCAGCTAGTTTGGTTGCCTTAGCAACATCCCCTTCTAAAAATACAAAAGAGACAATCTAGAAAATAAGTGAACATGTAGAACAGGCAAGGAGAGAAAAATGCTTCTTTCTCCCCGACCCAAAGCAACTGGGTCGTGGGCATGAAATGCTTTCATTTAAATCTCAGTGAAGGATTTAGGATGTATCTTCACACACTTGTTGAACAAGTTTCATTTTTAATAGTTTAGAACATGGCTAATATTAAACCCAGGAAAGCCACTGTGACATCTCTTTTACATTGGCTCCAAACTGATTCTGTCAGTGTCCTTTAGAGTGCCATAGCCCGGAAAGCACAGATTGCACCAGAAGTAAGCAACAGTTGCTGTGTGTTGGTGGGCAAGAGGGCTAAAGCTGTAAAGATTAATTAAGAATGGTTAAAGGCCAACCTGAGATACACCTTGTGAAGGCAAATAGAAGAAACAACAGATGATTCCTTTGTGACATGATGTGGAAAGGACATGTTCATGCTTGGGGAAAGTAACGAGGGGATCATACGTGTGACCCAAGTACAACATGAATTAAATGAGTTAGCACTCCCGATTTTCAGTAATTCTGACAAAGGAGAATACAGGGCAAGCACTGTGTGTATAGAAAAGGAAATGACTGCATGCAGGATGACACAGGAACGTAAGCATTTTGATCAGCTCCAGTGACAGGGACCAGAATATCTCAGAATATTGAGATAGCTGGCGTATGAAATGGCAAATCTTACAGGGCGGATTTTTAATTAATCTGTCAAGTTGGTGGTGGCACTGTCTGACTGCAAAATAACAGATGCAGTACTTCTGTTATCTCTAAGAAAAGGAAAAGGGTGTAATCTAGGGAAATGAAGACCCATTCTCCTGACCGCCACAGTGCCTACAGCTTTAGAGCCAATCTGTAGGAGGGAATAATAAAAAAAACACAGAGGCAAATGAACAGGGAGGTACAATGCAATATTTGTTCATCAAAGGCAGAGCATGCCAGAATAACTCGATATTTCTCTTTGATAAGACAACTATTTTGGATTGGGAAAATGATAGAGATCTTATCAGTCCACACTACAGTAAACTACTTGACACAGTGACATATTTGTAATTAATAGCTAAAATAGAAGTTATGGAAAAGTTAGAAGGTAGGTAAAGAGCTGGGTGATGGGGAGACAAATACAGGTTCTACAGAAAGGGAAAGTATCAGTTTGGAAGAGTGGAATTCAGTAGCTAACTTTTCTAGTGCATTAGCTTGAATATGCAGGAATGTATCAGCATCTGTAACAGCAACACTGTTGTGGCCCAAGAGCTGGAAGTGCCAGAGAAGGACAAAAGCTTGCACTTCCTGATGTACTGCACTGTCATCACAGAGTGACTGTGAGCCCCAACATGTTGCAAGTGTGTAAAGACAGATAGTATCCTACAATATATCCAGAGAGAGGAGGAAGAGTGAATAGTGGTATGCAGGACTCAGGAGAAATCTCATCTGAAAAATGGTGTGCAATTCTTGTTGCCTACTCCCCAGAAATACGAGATCCAATGGGAACAGGTGAAGAGTAAGCACATGACAGCAGGACCAGGGGGACACCTAGCCTATGTGGAGAAACTAAGAGAGAATGGCTTTTCCAGCCAGCAAAATGAAGGATGAGAGAGGCTGGATTTCCTCTCTATAAATGTATCTGAGTGTAAAAATCAGAAGAGGAAGTTATTAAAGCTGAAGGACATCCCAAGAACAACTAGGTATAAAATGACCATAAAGGAATTTACCCTGGAAATTAAAAGAAAGCTTCTAGCCATCAGAGCAATTAGGTTCAGGAACAGTCTCTAATGGGAGAGTCAAGGAAAGAGGCCAGATGCTTTAAAAAGATTTCACTCAAATGAAAGACGTTTCGTTCTGTGGCTTCCTGTGATAGCACTCAGTGACTGAGAGGTTTCTAGGGCTAGATTTGCCTAATCACAAATCAGTTTGACAGCATCCATCTCTAAGAGGTCTCCACTTTATCTAAATTAAAGTCTGTGCTTTCAGCCACACCAGTACAACTCAGGGTTCAAAACAATGATTCACTGGAAAACACTTAGTGGGAAGAGAATGACAGCAGGGAAATGAAAATACTATTTCAGCAGAGAGCCCTTATCCTTCCCTGGTAATGAGGGACATAAGATAACACCACATTTGCAAATTTGGGATATAGCCCTGCAATGCTGATGCCAACAGATGAGCCAAAAGAGCTTCCTAAAAGTATAACAATTGCACACACTTTGTATAGATCCATCGTGAGACAAGCAGAAACATATTCAACTCCCTTTCTGTCTCTTTCTATTTGCTTTCTTCCATGAACTTTGACTTTGCTGAGACTGTTGAAAGCCTTCTTTTATTTTTTCTGGATGTTGTTCAGACTGTTTTTCATGTCCGAGGTGGTTGCCATTTTGTATTTGTACTCCCCAGGACATTTTGTGACAGTTCCTCTCACAGAAACATTTTACAGAAGAGAAACTGATGGGATGACTTGCCTAAAGTTGTTTGTGAAGTCTGTAATAGAATAAATTGTCTACCAAATCTCTACTCCCTGTGTAACCCTAAAACCAGTGTCTATGCTAACTTTCTTCTGTGATTCATTTTCCCCTTCCATTTTTGTCTGCTTCTGTCAAGCTCCTGCACGGCCTCTTCACTCCCTTCTTCTTTCCCACTGAAGCCCATGGCTCGGATGCCCTGCTGCAGCCTCTGCCCTCTGATTTCTCATGGTTTTCCATTTTCTCCATCCATCACTCTCACGGCTGTCACAGTTGTAGATCACCACAGCAACAGCACAGGGGTGGTTAGGATGAACATAGAAGAAATGAGTTATTATGACTCCAGCTGAGGTAATACACACGTACAAATGGGAAGAGGGCTTTGGAAGAGCGCTGAGCAGGTTTTTTGGTTTATGCAGTGGATAGAAGCTAATATGACACCCTTGCAAGGTCTTGTTCATCTAGGGTAAAACTCACGCAATTAATTCCCACCTTGTGGTCCTTGCAGCAGGCGGCTCTGTATTTTCTCTGCAGCACTGCAGCCTCTATCTCCCCTTTGCCACCTTCCCATGCCAGGCACAGCTGGTGAGTGTAATCTGTGATCCAGTGAACACCATTTGGGGAGACAAGAGTGACACAGAACAGGACACAAACTTCTCATGCTGTCAAGTGAGCCAGTGGGCCACATGCAACTCCACCAATACAATTGCATGAAAGAGAAAAAAGGAGTTATCAGAGAAGAAAGCAGTCTTCAGAATCGAAATTTATGTGCAGTGTAGAAAGTGCCCATCAATGCTGCTGCAGGCCTTCAGGTGAGCAGGCCTGTGGAAACCTGGTGGTTAGGGTATGGAGATTTTTGCTGAAGAATCAGAACTTTTATGTGTTTAGGCTGTGATGAGGATGAAGATCTTTCTCATAATACATGGGTCTTTTCAAGTAGGGAGTCTCAAAAACAACTGTGATATGGTGAAAATAACAGACAGTTATAGAGATTCTTGCCTTTCACAATCTTCCTGTCACTGTCCTATTTATATGGATGTAATTTTTAGTATAATTGCAGCAATTGCTTGCAATAAAAAAATTACTTAGTTACATATAAACATTTTCAGTGCCTTTAAGTATTTTGAGAAATTACTAATCTTAATGAACCAGACCTTCAAAGGAATCGAGTTAATATTTGTCTCAGAAAAGTGTGAGGGCAAAGTGACATGAGCTAACATTTTACCCACCTAACTCTCATCCTCCAAAAAGATTAAAACAGATCCAAGGATAATGTTTTTAGAAGAAGTTTAGGGTTTGCGCTGCCTAGGCTACTGGTATATGTCCCTTGGAGACTGCTACAGTGGCCAGAGATTTAGATGTGCTCTACCCCACCTGATTCTAAATAACGAGAGAAACAAGAGACATAAATCTGTGTGTTTCATGTCAGTGCTTATGAACTCTCTGTCAGAGACGACAGGTGCTTAGTAAGACATTGAAGGTTTTCTACAAAGTACTGCAAAAATACACACCTACATTCCTGCTTGCAAACAACAACAAAAAGGAGAGGGAGAAAAAAAAAGCTATTTAATTTATATAAACAGGAGGAAAAATAAAGGCATGTGCAATTTTTTTGTCTAATATTTAGTTGATTATAAAGGAAAAGCAGTGAGCTGTGTCTTTTTTTTTTTTTTAGTAAAGACTGGATTGCTAAGAAACAGTGCTATACTCTGCCTCAGCACAATCCTTTTGATCAGCTTTCTGTGTGCTTTGAACCACAGACTCTCTGACAAGGCTGAGGCCACAGTTCTGTCCCACTCTGTCCCTCTTTCCTCCATCCTCTCTTCCAGCTAAGGAGCTCACACACTCCAGTGAAGACTTCAGGGCTCAGATCTTGCTATCTCCACTACTGCACTTCAGTCTTGCCCCCTGGAGAGGTATCACTTTCATTATTGCCGAGATAATTAAAGGGAAGCCAACTTTATATTTCAGCTGCTCCTTTGCAAAGCTTCACGCACAGCTTTTTGCTTTGTTCAGGGAGATTCCTCCTCCCCGTTAGGTGAATGACTGATGTGGGTTCATCCCCTTTTCTCTGATGCATCGCATCGTGATAACAGCACAAGATTCTAACCCTGTGGTCCAGTGGTCAAAACCAATGTTCCTGTGATGTGATCTTCTCTTGCCTGCATGTATATTCCTGCTTGGCCTCTGTCATCAGGCTGCATAACTCTCACATCCCCTTCTCTATCAGTGATTTTCAGCTGCTTGTTTCCTGCTACCCCTTCTTTGACCTGTGATTAAAGTATCTATGGGAGTTTACTGGCTCTGGGACTGTCATCAGAGGCTTTAAAAAGTATGTGGTGATGTGGCAATGCATCACCTTGCAGTATGGGGATACAGCATAAGAAACAGGAAGGGAAAAAGTGGTGAACTAAACTCCAGCAAAGGTTGTGTCTGCTCAAGGACATGGTGGCAGGCAGCAACAACATCTGTATGGGCTTGTAATTTTGTATAGCTCCTCTGTGGTGGTCTCCTACACTGCGTTCCATCAGGTGGGAGAATCTGCAAGGGTGAAAGTCAGTCTCAGTGGGGAGACTCTAGAATTTCTCTCTTTCAATTATGAAACCTATGCAGCTGTCACCAGCTTTTTGCTGTAGCTTTGGTTGCAACTGATCTGTTCCTAAAACTAGGGGCAGATGTGAGTAAGACAATAATAATGTCTTTACTCCTCTTCCCCCTGTAAGAAGGAAAAATGGTCTCAACTTGGAGATGGAGATCCAACTGGACAAGGTGAGGGGCAGAGAGAGTCTCCCTGTTGAAGAAATACTGTCTTGCTCTGTGGCTACTTCTGGTCTCTCACTTTTAGAAAATGTCCTGAGCCCAGGAATATTTTTGCAGAGAGACACTAGTTAGACTCTTTATATCCTTTAGGATGGAGAAGACTTTTGGGATCATCAAGACCAACCATTAACCTGATACTGCCAAGTTCAACACTAAACCATGTTCCTAAGCGCTACAGCTACATGTCTTTTAAACACGTTCAGGGATGGTGACTCAAACCCTGGTAAGCCTGTTCCAATACTTGACAACCCTTTCCGTGAAGAGACTTTTCCTAACATCCAATTTAAACTTCCCCAGGTGCAACTTGAGGCTATTTCCTCTTGTCCTATTGCTTGTTACTTTGGAGAAGAGGTAGACTCCCACCTCACTACAGCCTCCTTTCAGGTAGTTTTAGAGAGTGATGTGGTCTCCCCTGAGCCTCCTTTTCTCCAGGCTAAACCAGCCCAGCTCCATCAAGCACTCCTCACAGGACCTGTGTTCCAGACCATTCACCAGCTTTGTTGCTCTTCTCTGGACATGCTCCAGCACCTCAATGTTCTTCTTGAAGTGAGGACCCCAAAACTGAACACAGGATTCGAGGTGCAGCCTCACCAGTGCTGATAACAGGGGGATGATTCCTGGTCTAGTCCTGCTGGCCACACTGCTTCTGATACAGATCAGGATGCCACTGGCCTTCTTGTCCACCTGGGCACACTGCTGGTTCATGTTAAGCTTCTGTCAACGAGCACCTCCAGGCCCTTCCAGCAGGTAGTTTTCTAGTAGGAAGCAAAACTTCCATTACAGTAGAAGTATGGATCATGAAACTTAGTCTTGGTGCCTGTCCTCATGCAGAAAACCAACTTTGTTTAATCATATTTAAGGAAGAGTTCACAGGACCACATGGAAGAACAGGGAAAGCTATGATTGTTCAGGTTTTCTGTCTGAAGCCAAGAAGTCCCCCAAGTTTTCAAAGGTTTTGAAGATGCAGTGTATGATATAAGTACAAGTTTGTGCTTTCTAGCCAGCAGTTTTTCTCATAAACAGGTCTAGATGGCATACAAGTGCACCATACATGCACCATACTGTGACTATGAGCAAAACCAGTTCCTGCAGGCTTACAAGCACGGTGAATCTCCCCAGCTAAACCCAGAGTCCAGTGAAGCCTTTCTCTGTCTTCGATTTCAATAGAGCCAGAATTTTGCCCCCACATCTACTTTCATCAGAATAATCTTTTTTAACCCTCCACACTGCTCCTTAGCCACCATACATCCAGGTGGATTTATCTGACCACTGCCTTCCTCCCATTTAAATCCCTGTTCGTCTTCTGCAAAAAATCACTTAATATAAGCTTTTTCATTCTGTAATTATTTTAGGTATCCAGAAGGCCTTTCGTAACCTGTCTGGTTATGTCATACCAGCCTAGACCATGTTTATTGCAATTGCTCTCCTAGATTGTGCCCCAATGGTTTCCTTTCCTCTCTGTTCCCCTTGTAGTAAGATTCCAGGTTTCTGAGGGGAACCTGTCTAGAGACACTGCAATATTGGATCTACCAGAAAGCTCTGACTCACATCTGCCTCTCAAGGGCGAGTGCCTCCACTATCCCTTGATGCCCCAGCTGATGTCCGTGGGAATAACCATGCGTGCCCACAGAAGCATCCCACAGTGGCATTGCCCCCAACCCTTTGCATTCTTTCCAGAAAATCTGGCTGGATCACAACCCTGCAGTGGGCACCAAGAAAAGCTGTCCTGAAGGTTGCCTTTAAAGCCGTGAACTGATGATGTTGTCAGCACATAGTGTTCATTCCCAAGTCATGAAGTTTATTCTGGGACCACTTGAGAGTTTCAGAGCTCTCCCCTTGCCAGGAAAATATCTGTGCTGTTGAGCTCTCCTTCAGATTCTCTCCACATACCATAAAGGAAATGTTCAGAAACCTAATCTGAGAGGGATCGGGCTGTGAGTTCTCCTTGTCTCCGTCAACTTCATGAGGCGTGAAGTCTGAGGGTGCTGTAGGAATCAGGCAGCCTTTGTAATGCACACCAGCTGTGTCACGTGCCTCCAGCAGGGAGGCAAGCTCTCGTGTTCCTGTTGCTTCGGACTCCACTCTTGCTGGTACCCTGCTCACTCAGAAGGACCCTAGAGCCTGTAGGTAGGACTGCTGCTAGGTAAGCAAATAGGAATGACATGTTCTTCCCTTGGAGTAAGAGTGAGAGATGAAGGATGGTCTTGTGACTGAGACACTGAGCTGTGACTCAGAAAAATAAAAGTTTCTGTTCTCATCTCTGTTGCTCAATTCTTGTGTGACCTTGACAAGTCACAGTTACTGTTTCAGTTCCTGTCTTTGATCTGGGGAAGGTAATGCTTTCTTGTTCCTTTGTCTACCCTGTGTCAGTGCTCTACTTTTTGTACCACAGACTGCCCTCAACAGTATCTTTGTGTGTCATCTAGCACAGCTGGTTAGCCCTTAACTCTGGATGAGCCTTTAGGTGCTATTATGATATCCCTAAGCAGGAACAGGAGTGGAGCCTAGGGCATGCGTGGGCCAGGCACTGATCCTGATGGCTTCTTGCTGGTCCTATTCTATTGGTGTGCTTTGACTCAGCAGAGGTTATCACAGTCCCTTGAGCATGAACTCCTTGGTCTGAGCTACAAATAACTAGCACAGCCTCAAGTGGATAAGCACCAGGTGCTAAACATTCACTGACAGATGCTGCATTGTAAGTGAAGGCAGATAGTTAACCTACTTCGTGTACCTCATCCAGGATGTCAAGATGTGCTCTCAGTTATGCTGACACAGACCCGAGGAGATAAGCTAAATCAAGCTACATAACCCTCATGACAGAGGGCTTATCTGCCATCATTTGGAAGGCCACAGAAGTGCCAAATGCCTGACAGTATTTGGAAAGGAGATGACGGCAGCAAACTAATGTCTGACTTGGAAATTATATATAAAATTCCTATAATTGTATAGGGGGGTGTCTAAAAAAAGGAAGCCACCCCTACAAGACAGACAGCACACAGAAATCAGGTGGGAGATGAAGGGAGAATATGTGCCTATGCCAAAGAGAGACATTTCTTCAGTAGGACACACCTATTGGTAGGCTCTTCTTGGACCATATGATCCCAAGTTAAATCAGCTGTTGAGAATGATTTGTGTTGCCAGAAATCAACAGGAAGGTAAAGCCCTGTGTAAATGAGTACCAGGAAAAAAAATTTTTTAAGGATGTGATCTTGTAAGGTCCTGTTTCAGGATCAAAAGCTGGGTCAACTCTTCTACATCCTGAACAGAACAAGAGTTATGGAATGGAACAAGGTGAACTGGGAGAGGAAAACTAAAGGGAGGACAATAGAGAAGGATCTAGTGAAGAAAATGAATGGAAAAAAGTAATAGGGATGAGAAGGTTTGAGAAAATGGGGTGAAAGAATGAAGTTAATGAGTTAGGGAAAGGAAAAGAAAAGATAAAAAGACTGAGAGGTGCTGAAAAGATAGATTTTTAGTGGCCTCAGGTGATGTGTTTGTTGAGCTGGCTGTACCTTGGAGCATGACTTGAAAGATGTATCTGTGGCCCACCTGGTAGGCCTTGGAGAGGAATATCTTATACATTCCTCGTACCTTTTGATCTAGATGGGGAGCAGGATATTACTAAGGTTCAGTTTTTTCTTTAGGATCCCTGAGCACCAGAGCAAGCTAAAACCAAACCCTTTTCCCAAACATGCTTATAAAGAGTAACATTTTTTCAATGCTTTGAATTCCTTAAACTCTTGTCTCTGATTTGAATAATCCCTACAAAGCTATGTGACTTCAGGTATATCTTTCTGACAGCAATGGCAGATTTAGGGAATGAGACAGCTTTACAGAGATATCCTAGGCCCTCAAGGACAAGGTCTTCTTTCATCAGGAAGTAGCTTTACAGGCTCTTCCTGTTGTATTTATAGGCCAGTTTGAAACTCAGTGCTGGCTTAGATCTAGTATGAAGTTATCTTTGTTTCAGTATTTCTCCTAGGCCAGCCAGTTGCTGAATCTTCCAACTCAGAATATTCTCTGTGTGTGTGTGATTCCTCAAGAGCTATGGCAATTATCTTCAGATTTCCTTAATTTAGTATGAGTTTCTCAGTAGTTAGAGGTTCTATGTCAGAGTTTTGGGCTTAGTCAAAGGTCAGCTTTCTTTTAATTGAGTTAGTGTGTTTTCCTAATGGTTGCTGAGAAGAGCTTTAAAATATGAAAGTTAGAGGTTTGAAAGCCAAGGGGGGAAAATTTAAATAATTCCATATTTTGGAAAAATAGTTTTACATGAATACTATAATTACTAGTTGCCTTATTTGTGAATTTTTAACAGATTGTGCTTTTCAGAGATTCTGAAAACGGAAAATGAGATGATAGCCAGTGTATTTGTGTAATAAAATTTCTGCAGGATTTTAAGATAGTTGAGGCAAGAGATGTGCAATACAAACTGTCAGGTTAATTTATTTCAGTGTATTTTCTTCCCAAAAGCTGTTCACTTTGAAACAGAGTGGCCAAAACCTGTGAAAAACTTCACGAAAGTAACTCACTAATGAAAGTGAAGCTGAGGGCTTCTTAGCATTAGCAATCTGCACAGACAAAAACTCTTCCATGGCTGAATGGATCATATTGGGAGTGCACATGTGCCCTGTCATTTCCATTAACACACCTCCAGCTTTTAAAGAAGCCTTAAAATGTGGTGGTATGCTGTGACAACGTGTCATAAATTGTGCTGCCCAGGCCCGGGAGTCACCTTTGCCTCTGATTCCTGCAGAGGCCCCTGGTAACGCACAGCAACATTGCTCCACACATGCAGGCTTTTTGCTTGACCTTCCAGACAAGCAGCAATGTCCAACCCAAATTAATCTTTGGCTGCTGTAGCAAAACCAGTCAGACCTTAAAATACTTCCTGACTAAATTAGCAACTTCTATTTACTGTTGCCTTTACCACAACACAATTCATTAATAACCTGTAAGAGCCTTCACTATGAAAGCACCCCACTGGCTATTACAAGCTACACCACAGATTACAGGAATGCAACTGCAGAACAATAACCATGCACATAGCTTGAGTCCTGGCTCTATCCGCCATGCCTGACGTATCCAGCCTATAAATCTAGACAGCATCTAGGAACTCCCGTGGTCTCAGTCCCCCCAAGCCCGCAGGAGCAGCCAGCATCTTCTCACCTGCCTGCAACCTGCCAGCAGCGCAGGGAAGTTGTCCTGTTGATGCTACAGTGCTCAGCCATGAGCCCTGGGGCAGGAGTGAAGTGCTGTCAGCCAGAGGGTTGCTCAGTAGTGGAGGCATGGGACATGGTACTTGGACCAGCAGAGTCTTTCTTATTTTTGCTGACACAGTCTTAGCTGCCCTTGATGCAAGGGCAAGTTGACTGCTGTGTTACTATTTCCCCTGCGTGTAGGTTCTCAAAGGCTTCTCTTCCACTTCCATCTGGTTCCGGATAGAAATATACCAGCCTCTGAACACAAGGCTGATGAAACCTGGTCCTTCCTTGCAACATGAAGTGTACGGTAATATAATCAATAGAAGGGACTGCCCAGAATAGCAGGGGTGCAAAAATAGTACATCCTCTGTGTGTGCTTTCCCTGTGGCCCTCTCCTGTTCCACAATATAGTCAAGGCAGTGGTCTCTCTTGTTTCATTGCTTGTGCATAGATCACTGTAAATGGTCAGGCCCATGTCAAATACTCCCCATCTGCCAAGAACCCAGGGCCTGTGGCTCCTGTGCAGTCTGCAAAACTAGAAATTAAACCCACTGGGCAACAAAAATAGATGCAGTTGCTCATCTAGGAGACTAGACCCACGAGCAAGGAAGAAATGAAGGATTACTGAAATTAAAAGCATTTATCTTAAAAGCCCATTGGACACAACTCCCCAGGCTATCTGGTACCACGTGCAGTCTCCATCACAACAGCACCTACACAAGCTGTAATCAGGACCATGTGGTCACACTGGTGGCTTCTTTCCACACCTCACAGGCTGCAGTGCAGTAATAACAGCATCTCTTGCATTTGACATTGTCTGCAGCCTTAGGATCACCAGCAAAAAACAAAATGGTATAAAGAGGCTCTGTCACTGAGACAAAGCTTATTTACAGCCTAAAGGTAATATGAGGACAGATCTAAATGATCATTTTGGTACGTGCTTGACTCAAGCCCTACAGCCATCTACGCTGCTTCCCTGCTGATGCTTATCTGGGCCTATTCTGGCATTTTTCTGGCTCCCCTTGGTGCACTTCGGGGCTGCCACCACAGAGAGTAGAGGGGTGTCCTGAAAAAAGAGGGAGGAGTGCATCTATTCAAGCCTGGAGAGAAGGACACAGAAACAACACTTGGTGGGAATACAGAAGTCTCAGTAAAGAGAGAGAAGGCATAAAGAAATTAGCAGTTTTACAGTGTAGGGCTGAAGTTCTTGGAACCCAGGATTTGTGATGTCTCACCAGTTATGATAAGGATGAACTTTTTATCTCATCTCATTCTTTCTAAATAGATGGTATATTATGACAAGACTCACTTGGCAGTGGATTTGCATGAATAATGTGGCTGTTCTATACTCAAGTAAATTATATTTTGTTCTTAAACATTTCCAAATGGTGTTTGTGCAATTCTGGAGTCTTAAAATGCTACCTGCCTGGCACAAGTTTGGGTGGGGTAATTGAAAGTAAGTGATTCATCCTGGAGGACAGGAAACCCTCTTCAGGATTGCAAGAATGTGGAGATTCCAGGGCTGAAGAAACTTCACCCACTGTGGATCTCTAGCTACTTCTTGGTAGCTGTTGGATATTGCATGGCATCATGACAGACCAAATTGCTACAGGAAAAAGAAAACTGTCAAGCAGATGCTGCTAGGACATTCATGGTGGGAGGAAGTACTGGGAATTTTTATTTAGGTACATCATTTCCAATAGTGACACTCTAGAAAAGGCATCTTTAAAGAGTTGGTCTGTTGTTGCTTTTACAGTGCATCAGAAAGCATCTTGGGAAGTGTAAGACTGCAGGATACCATGTGGGAGCATTGGATCAACCCTTGAGTGGGTTTTCTCTAAGGTTTCCCATCCAGTACTGACAAGTGGAACTCAATAAGAATGAACAAGCAAAATCACAGAAAAGTGGAATAAATAAGCAAGTATTATTTCAAGTCAGTGAGATAATAACTAAATGAAACGTGCTGAGCTCTTTATTTCTAAAAACGTAGTCAGAGAAACCAGCCACCAGGCAGCAAACACCTCATAAGCTGAGTATCACTAGAAGGGGAAACACGATGTAAAAGTGGTTTGTAACTAATTAAACTGGAATTTTATTTTTTTTTTTCAATTTAAGATTCTGTCATTGCTAACAGGAAAAACAGAGAGGATGCTGTGGTAACTTGAAGCTTCTGGTGTGACTAAGGTAATTAAAGTGGCTCATATGGATTTCAGACCACCCACCTACCCACCCCAGCCCTTAGTCAAGTCAAAACAAAGCATTACATTTTTGAAGAGTTGCAGCTATGGAAAAAATACAGGCCTCTAAAAGGCTTGTTATTAGACACTGCCAAGATAGTTTTGTGATGATAATTTCTGTTAATTTGGCAACATAAATATCAGAGTTTTTATTATAGTGCATAATGTGAGGTGGAGGCTCTTTGGCAGGTATTCCTCTTCAGGGCTTGTCTCTCAGGCGTAGGAGATGCAGGTGGCAGGGCACGATGGCATCTTCTCAGAGTTGCCAGTTTTCACACATTCATCTCAGTGAGCCACATCTCAGTGAGCCAGATTGTCCTCTCTACAATGTGGTAAACTGGGAATCATCCCATATAAATTACTGGTATAGAGCCAGTGTGAGGTCATCACCAGGAATGTGAGGTCACAGGCAGCTTTTCTATATAGAGTAGCAAGAAATGCCCTGTTCCCAGACAGCTAAATTTCTACAAGTATACAAAAGAATCTGTGGCCTCTGTCCAAGACTACTGCTCCTGGATGTTACAGATGGTCCACTGTGAAATTTTCTAACCCAAGAGATCTAAGAGCCTAATTGCCATTTACATGCAAGATTAGACTCCAAAGTAATTTGTGCCATGACTACAGTTAGGGGATCTACAGCTGTTATATTTCTTGTTTTGAAAGCAGTGCTTTTATCATATGCCCAAAGATGGTATTTTCCCCAAATGTGGCTTGTTGGCTTGAAGTGCCCAGTGGAGGGTCAGCCGATGCTGTCCTCAGAGCCTGATACAGTTCCTGAGGGACATCTTTGCAGAGCATTCCTGGAGGCTGTTGTGATACTCAGTAGTGGGACTGTTGTGCCAAATTCTCCTGGTTTTATCTTCCACAGGCCTTCTTTCATTATAACAGCACCTGTGGTTTTCTGCCCCTGAAGGTCTTGAGGTCCCAGTGCACCTCTGTCCTCACACTTCTACTTGGGCACATCATCCTTTTACCTTCTGCTTTTATGGGATTCCTCTTCCATTAGCCAGAAATGTTTGAATAGGATGAGCTCTAAGACACAGTCTACATCATGCTGGGTTTGGTTGTGGTTTTTTTTTTCAGGTCCAGGTCTGACAAAACTACATGAGGAGTTGAGCATTTCAAGGATACACTGTTAGGAGAGATTAGTTAAAAAAAAAAAAAAAAAGAAAGAAAGAGACAATAGAAATGTTAGATTCATACCAGGAATCAAGAAAAGTTATTGTTTTCTATTTCTAAATCTTTTCTGTAATCATCTGGTGGAGATGCAGGGAGGTGTTTTCCTGTCTTTGGAATTGCTCAGCTTCACATTATCCTTGTCCTACCCGTCACCTTGCAGCAATAAAGTAAGGAAGATTGATAAGGTAAGTCCCAGACGAAAAGTGAAGGAACATGGCAGGAACTGTTTCTCTGGCTGCTGTGGAGCAAGGTGACTGTGGCTCACTCATATCTCCTGGGGCTAACAAAGAGCTGGTGGGAACAGATGCCTTCAAGCTCATCCCAAGTCATTTACTGCCCACCTGCTTTCAGCATTTGTCCCAGCCTAGCTCCTCCTTGAGGCTGTGGAAAGGACTCCTTAGCAGATGGGGGCAATAGATGTGCCATTTCTAGGGCCAGGGTTAAAGGATCAGAGCACGTGGAGCGGTTTTGAGCTATTGGGATTGGATTCGCTGTCTGCCTGTTCCAAAATAATTTATAGCACTGAAAATCAGTGTAATTCTCTCCCTGCTAAGAGGAGAGTTTAGCATCCTCCACAGGCGGTCATGTCTTTGAAACCTGATGCAATGTATTCCAGTTTCTCATGACAGAGAAAATGCAAGCCTGTTCAAGGATCATGGAAGGGCACAATTTTAGATACTTTCTGCTAAGAAGTGTTATTAAGAGTGGAGCTTTTTATTTCTGTCATTTCACTTGTACATACACACTCAGAGATGGATATCAAGACATAGATAATGACTCAGTAATGTCAGACAGAGCAGAGCAAACTCTACAGTGAAAGAGCAGAGGGAGAGAATAGCTAAAGCAAGTACAGCTCAAAGTCAGCTTTGTGGAAGAGAAGAAAAAGGGCTGTAGGCTTTAAAAGTCAGTGGCTCCTGGGTGTAACTTTTACCTCCTTTTATGAAGTGGTACTGTAGGGAAGAATCCTGCACATTGTGACAATATTTCATGACAGCGAGTTTTGGGAAGCTCTCCAATGCTGTGACAAGCCAAATCTCAAGAACTGTGATAGATGGATCTCCAAGTGTTGGAAATTATGTGGTTTGTCTACACAGAGAAATTGCAGTAGCTTTAAATATCCTGATGGAGTTAAAGCTCTGTAATCTTTCCTTTACTGTGAATGAACATTATATTTGTATAAAGGTGTACCATGCCAATGCAATCATTTCAGTATGTGGGGGAAAAAAAAAAAAGAGAGAACACTCTTCCAACTGAAATAGTTGTGCCTGTAGAAGAAAAAAACGGCTTAGAACTACTTAAGCAGAATATGTTGGTCATACCAACTAGCTCCAAAAAGCTGCATTATAGTCATTAGGAGATGAAGTTTATATCCTAGATTAAGACTATATTTGAGACTGGAGTAAACTGATTGTGTCCTTCCTACTGTCTTCTGTCACACCTGATAGCTGTAAGGGGCTGCAGGAAACTGGCCTGAAAAAGGAATCATTTTTTACTTTTGCTGTCCCCTCAGCAGACATGGCTGTGGAATTTTTTATTGGCAACTATATGTATAGTAGCTTCGGTAATTCACATGGGAGTGGATTTCAGTTTAAAAGTCAACCAGATAAACTTAACATTTTTGTTCAAGTTCCCTGGCTTCTCATACAGACATGAATTATTCTGGATTTTCACAGTTTTCTCAATTTTTATTAGGATAGATGGGTTGACTATATAGAAGTATATACCTTTCTGTACATACTTATCTGGACTTGGGCTCCACTTCAATGGAGTATAAGCTGATAATGGAGTAGCAGCATATTCCTAGTTTAGCCTGAATTGACTTCATTTGCCTCATTCCAAATATAATTCAGAAAACATTTTTCTAGGCAGCAGTGAAAGTCATCTGCACCTGCACCTATATCCTCCCTTGCACCCTCATCTACGGGTGCAGGGGAGGGTATTTCTACAAACAGATGTCACGGAGATGGCTGCCCTGGAAAAAAATAGTGTCCCAAAATAGTCTCCCCCGAAGACCCAGCAGAGGAAGGGGGAAAAATCAGGTGAGTAGATGGGATAAAGGTCTCCAAATAGATAATTCAGTTGACACAGTGGCTGGTATTCTGAAAGGGAAGCTTTGACTACTTGACTGCCAGTTTCCTTGTCTGGTTAAGACATGAACAAAGAGTTTCAGTGTTGTTCTCCCACAATGTTTCTTCACCTTTCATAAAACCTACAATTACACGAACTCACTAAGTAGTCAAATTTCATCTCCCTTAAACTTATAATACCTTAGTGAAGTTGCAACCAGTTTACAGTGATGTTTCTGAGTTCATTCAAGTCTCTCTGCTAGCCTGTGTAACTTAAAACAATGTTATGTATTAATCTGAGTGCAAAGCACGTTGTTGTAGCTTTATATAGAATAACAATGATCTTTGTAGCTCAGTAACCTACATGCAGGAAAATTAATATAGCTTAACCCTCCCATAGTGAATTGGTGTATTTGACTGTAGCATCTCTGCCTCAGTTTCTTCCCTGTGATGAGACCAGACCTGCTTGTGTCCAGGGCTTACAACTTTCTAAATGACAGACCAATGCTAAAGGTTAAGAGCAGCTTTCTTGCTTGCCCTAGGAATTTTGAATCCACAATGTATGCAGCTTATCGTCTGAAATATTTATGTATTCATCCCTATAAAAGCACATATCTTCTCTGCAAAACTATGGTGACACAAAATAGACTTGCTTAGAATGGCTATCAAGGGCATCCTGACTGATTAATGTGGATTTCAATTCAATTTCTTCTTTAGTTCTCTTTACTGTATCTTCTCTTTTTAGAGAGCAGATCAGCCTTCCTGGAGGGCACACAAAACCTCATTGAATGCAATGTGTAAGAACAAGTTCCCCTGCAGAAAATGAGTTCCAGTGTCAAAGATCTTGTATTGCCTATCCAGTGCACCCTTTTTACTCAAGTTTATTCTCATGTTTGGTGAGTTTAGGACAATAAACAAGCAAAAGTACACAGTTGAAATTCCTAATGCATTTCTTGGGCTACTCCGTGTCATAGTGGATGCTTAACAAATGGAATTATGGATGGAAAAGGAAGGAAGATAAAAAAATTTAAGCATTAGTTCAGACCTGCATTCAGTTCTTAGGAATGGCCTCTCCATTCCCAATCTATAAAAAATTTTAATGGCTGTAGCCTTTCTCTTTGAGAAGTCTTGTGAAAATGGATGCATCAGCATCAAGAGAATGTCTGTGTACTATACAACTGTGTAAGCCAGTAATGCAAGTTGTATATTGAACAGTGTATTGAACAAATCATTCTTTGATTTACCATATTAAACTATGAGTCTTAGAAATGATAGAGTAGTGGGATCTTCTTCTCCCATTGGTTCCCATCATTTTACCATTTTCTGTAGCCTTCTGTAGTCCTTTCCAAGGTTCCTTTCCAAGCCAGAAGGTAACTCAGGTATTACTTCTGCACCTTGCACACAGGACACACAACACCAGGACATGGTGAAGAGGTGGTGAGAAAGTGTTGTGCAGACCCACGTGGAGACAGGAAATTTCCCCTGGTCTGCTGTAGGAAACCCAGAGTTATAGATATAGAATTATAGATATGTTTCTCACTTGAGTTCTAGCAACTTGATGAAACTGCAGATACTCTCATTTTCTCTTCCCTGAAGCCTCTCTCTAGCCTGAGCTGAGACAGCAACAAATGCTTTCTTTGTTGGGAGGGAAAATGAAAAGGGAATGCAAAAAGTAGATAAATAAAATTATCTGTAAAATGTAGTTGGAGCTGATGATGCAATAAGTTCAGCCACTCAGTTGCTGCTTTGCAGTTTGTTTATTCTGCCATCACCCACTAATGCAGTTGAAAGACTAACTACTGAAGTAGTTGAATGCCTTCTACTTTTTTGTCTGTTCTACATCTAGTGTATCTTTCCATAAGTTGAACTATCATTACAGTGAAGGTAAAATTTCTGTCCTTTTTCTAGAGACTAATTGCAGAAGAAAATAAAACCCCAAAATATTTATAGTATCGGTTGCAGTGTATTTGAGTATACCTAGCGTCTAAAAATACCTATTTTAATTAGCAACCTCTTGAGGGTGAGAAGAGAGCTCCATTTTTAGTTACAAGATATTGGTGGAGGTGGAACTCCAGGACAGTTTCAGGGCAATAAGTAGCACGAATTTGAGTAACATGTTTCCCAGCCCAGCAGAGGAGTGAGGAGGGTTTGTGACTATGCAACATCATAGTATGCTTGCACTGTAACTACTATGTGACTGAGACATCTTTAAATTCACAATGTTCTATATTAAAAATCCTGGTGATGCCTAAGTGATTAAAACACAGGGGAGTAAGAACTGCTAGAACCTGCTGTTAAGGGGAAGCAATTATGTGCTAAGTACCAAAAACATTTGATGGA
The DNA here is from genome assembly GCA_036023395.1 of Myiotriccus ornatus. Classification (NCBI taxonomy): domain Eukaryota; kingdom Metazoa; phylum Chordata; class Aves; order Passeriformes; family Tyrannidae; genus Myiotriccus; species Myiotriccus ornatus. The sequence goes on from JAYRBT010000001.1 coordinate 21,189,970, forward strand.
AAGTATTGGAACTGGGCTTGTAAAGAATAATTATCAGTTTATCAGGGGTATAAATCAAGTTTTTCAGAAAGTTACACTAGAAAATTCTCCTTCCAGTTCTGCTTTTGTGTTCCCATTAGCATAAGAATGTGTATTCTTAAAGCAAAAGGTAAAATAACACTAGTGTGTCAAATTCTTTGCCCGAATTATAGTCTGGCACATCCTGCTGCTTGACTAGCCTTTCTGGGCAAGGTTGAATTTCAGGCAAGGTTGAAATTCAGGCAAACTGAATTTAAGGTTATCTGATTTACTAAATTTCAATCTTGTTCTTAAATATTTTATTAGGGAAGTGGGGGGTGGGAGTGGAACTTTTATCTTGCACAATGCTATAAAACTAATTGTAAATGAAAAGCAGATGTGTCTTGTTATTTTTATTGTTCTGAAACAGTAATGACAGTGGACTGTTTCCTTGCTTGTCTCCAGACACGTGCAGCTGTTACTGCAGGGTAGCTGGAGAAGGAGCTACCATTTGCTACCAGGAGTACCAGCCTGTGCACATACTCTGATCTTACAATGTGTTTTTGTCAGCTGGCTCCCTTTTCACTAAGCATAAGCTCCTTCAAGTTTTTATTTACTGATGCATAAGAACATGGGAAAAATTAGATAATATTAACCTATTCCTATGCTTGGTACAATAATAGCCCTGCGCTGACTTCAGAAGAGCAATACCTGGTCCTGAAATCAGAGTGGGATCTTCAGGCTGGAGTTTATGCCACAGGGCATAAAGGAGTGGGGTCAGTATCCACTAGCCCATGAAGCTCCCTTACACCCTTATGAAAGCACCATGTGCTGTTCTTATCTCTACATTCCTAGTTTTTAGCTACAAATAGTTTAATAATAGTCAAGTTATTGCTCCATACTACGATCAGTATGATACACTGCTCATGTGCTATCATCTGGTACATCTGGGTCGTTTAGGGACAGGTATAGCTATCAGCAGTAGGTTAGGATACAGGAAGGGCTTGAGCAAACTCTGCTGAAGCCAGTGTGAGTTTTTCCCATGACTCTGATTTGAAGGTAGATAGAGACATATTTTGGCATGAGATTTATGCATACTTTTAGGCAGTCTCCCTGTAGGGACAGCGTTGAAATACAACACTGAAGGAGGGTTTAAGAGATACTTGTACAGCTGTGATCACTGTTACGCTTAAGATTGTTCTCTCAGGCATACAGTTTGATCGGTTCCAACTCCATTTGCAGTGGGACGTTTTTTTCGTAAGGGAGGTGGAATGTTTGGTGGTTTGTCCTTTCAGGTGCTCTTTCTCCGCCAGCTATTGTCAAATACACTGAATTGTTACACAACTGCTGCATTGGTTATGCTGTTATATGACTGCATTTGTAGGGACAAAAAACCCCAATGGGTCTGAAATGATCCTTGTTTCTCAATGGCAGGAGAAGTGGCAGCAGGTGTTTGCTAAGAATACCTCTGGAAGAGAGAGGAAGAGCAAGTATGCCTGTACGTATCACTTTGCACACTGACACTCCTTCCAAGGGAGCTGAGGAATAAGCCAGTTAAACATGAAACCTGCAGAGTTATTTGACGAATCTTTTGTCTGGTTCTGCAAAGGTTTAACCAGACCTCTGAGTTTGTCACAAGATTCATTTTAAGAAAAAACTGCTTAAAGAATTCCTCTTATCTGTATTCCTCTATCCTCTGACTGTCAGTTAGTCTCAGTTTGCTGCCCCAGTGGTAAACATTCACCCCCACGCTGTGAGTGTTTATGTTCCCAGCTCTTCCAGTGGGAACTAACACCAAGGAGTCAGCACATCTTTATTACTGGGAAGTTGTACTGTCTGTGTGCAGATGTTGATGCTGTTAACTTGAAAATAGCGCTGTGTAGTGCCACAAAAAAGAAGCATTTATAAACCTGGGATTCTCTTCCTGAGTCTGCTGCTGAAGCCTGATCAGTTGAATGCAATTAATGGAGTCTCACAAAAGGTACACCAGCAAACCTGGTACAAATAGTATTCTCAAAAGAAGTATATATATTTGGGTGACCAGAAGGAGCTGCTCAGGTGCTTTTATTGTGGGTTAGAAAGTTCCCTTGAAGGCAAAATCTTCTAAGTAGTCACAGAATTGGTGCAGCAGTGGTAACAATTTCTACCAGTGTGTTCAAGCTCTGACCATATTTAAACCCTGTCATGGTATTTGTCCTTGAAATCATACCTGCAGGCTGTAGCAATATGGTCTTATGCAGGTAATTCTCCACCAGGAACCAGACGAGGATGTTCATTTTCTCTGCACAGTCATCTAATTAAATTGTTGAAATTGAAGTAAGTATTGGCTACAGTACCTTGGGCTGATAGATGAGAGCATGGGTCCCATTTTTACATGCTAGAAGAGCTGGGAAGAGGGTTGAGTACAAGATGGTAATGTTTGCTGGTAATTAGCTTCTTTAGGTTAGATAAATCTTGAAAGAGTGAGAAGCTTCACAGTGATATAGCCCAAGATATGGGGATGGGGAGCAGGCTGGCCAGTCTGTGCATGAATGTGTGTTAGTAACTACTGAGGAGCTAGAGGCAGGTAGGGACTATTGATACATCTCATGTGAGTTACATGCAACCACAGAGCCAAGGCCGTTACTACCACTGACTGTCTAATGGTGCTTAATTGGCATTATGCTTTTGAAATAAGTTCTATCTGCTATGGATTACAGGACAAATTTATACCATTTCTCATATTTTGCCCATGTGTTGGCCTCTCATAGAGAAAATACCATGAGCTGGATGATCTTGCATGAACTGATCTGCCACAAAAAAACCCTTAAAAAGTAAAGGGCTCTGTAGTCCACTGCCACTCTTCTGAATCTTCCACATTATTAATTTCATCTCATTATAATGCCTGTTTTCAACAGGAAGCCATCAAGTGGATTCCAAGAATGTGGTCATTCTGTCCCAGCTCATTCAGATTCACTTATCTCATGATAAAAGGTGTAGCCAGAATAGACCAGCTGTAGAGAAGATAAATAGTTCAGATGTCTATTTGGAACCACTGTAAGTAGATCTTTTCTCTCCGGTAATGTAATTTTATCTTGCTGTATCTAATTGCAGGTAGTTGCTGAATCTAATGATGAGATTGCTCTGTTTTCTCTCTTAACAATGTCTCTAAAGCCCGAAGCAATGAGAAAAATCAAGATTATTTAAAATTGTCTGGAGTGATTGATTGCAGTATTGCACAGATGGATATTTTTCTTGGGCTTTAACAGATTTCAGTAGTTCAAAACTATACTGTCTTCTTTTATGGAAAAGAAGTTCTAAAACCTCCTGTAAGGTGAGAAGGTTCATGAATCGGTTCAGTAGTCAACCAGTGACATGTGAGACAGAGACTGAACTAGCCAAGTATTCTCCTAAACACATTACACCCAAAATCCATTTCTGACACTTCTGAAACATAAAATTATGATGTGATGCTTCTGTTTTATGATATTTTGCTGATTAACCCATGGTTTGCATGAGAATTTCTGTCTACAACAGAAGACATAACTCATTGGTCTGCACTGTTAAAGCAGATTGGTGGCCTCATATTCATGGCCAGTGTGCCACCTGGAATACAACTTGGGAGTCTCCTTGCCAGCCATGGACCTCTGATACTTGAGCACAAGGTGGCTGACCATTCAGGTCCAGGTGTCTGTTCCATTTGTTGCTATCCCCACCTTTTAAATTATTCAGCACTTGTGATCCCTTCACTAGAGGGCAGTCAGAGTCAGCTGCACCAGCTGGTAGGTATGTCACACCAGCCCCAGGAAGACTGGGACAAGTCTCAGGACTTGCCTTTTAGTCCTTCAGCCCCTTAGTATTAGCCCTTTGCCAGGGCCAGGAATGAGCAGCACAGGCACTGCCATTTCTCTTCACAAATGAGAAACTGAAGTGAGGTGGCTCCTGGATCCCTTTCCATAAGGCATTTACACAAGTTGATCCGTCTTCCTTGGCTATTCATAACCCCAAATTTGTACATATGGGATATTTTCTGGGCCCACCTCGTAAATTTTTAATGTAGATAAATCAAAAGGAAAATACATAGATAGGAATGAAATAGGAATGAAATTGCTGAATTATATGATTCCAACTGCAATTGATAACAATAAACATGTAAGTACTTTGGATTGTCTGGAAAATCAAGTGTGAATAGGTTTACCTGGTCCCTCACACCACTGTAGAAGCCATCAAAGCATTTCTGTCTCCAGCAAAACTTTGTGCTATTCACAAGTCTGGCTGACCTGCTCCACACCAGCTTCATGAAGGACCACATTCCCTTGTTTGGAAGGTCCTGCAACATTTCAAATCCTGCTTGAGTTGTGAGCAAGACACTAGAAGTATCCATTCACTCACCTTTCTCTCCAGGGCAGCTGAACATGCCTGGCTTCTGGCAGCAGTTTTGTATGGGCTCTTGGGGTGTGCCCTATAACGTGTGGCATGACAAGGGCAAGGGATTTGGTAGATCCTTTTACAAAGAGTGTGGGCTCTCATGAGACAGAGTTCACCCAAGATTTGGAAAAGAAACCCATCATGTGACTGGGGAAGTCTGCATGAAGCTCAAAGCAGAAGTGAAAATGGAGTTTGATGGAAATAGGTCTGGGATGTCGTGTAGTTGATTTATTTAGGAAGAAATAAATTCCCCCCTCCCCCACCCCCTTCATAGACAGCACTGAATCATCTATGAATCTGCCTTTCCAAAAGCAGGGATTGCCTCATGCCTCAGACAAGATATAGACTTGGTTGTTGCTAGTGTGACCTGGCCTCGCAGATCCTGTGGTATGCTGAAGGGAGAAGTCTAGCAACCACGTTTGGATATTTCTGCCCTTGCATGAAGCCAGATTTACAGCACCACCAGGATGAGGAAATCATATCAAAACAGAAATATCATGCTGTTGAGGGAATGACAGCTTTTTTTAAAGAGCAGTTGAGTTTGCAGACTGGCTCCAAATAGATTTTGGGTAAGAGCTGTTCTTCCATCAAAAAGCTGATGGGAGGCAGACAAACAGACATCTCTTTATTAGTTCTGCTTGAGGGCCCATGTCACCAAACCATCTTCCTCCTCCCTTTGCACCTCTCATGCACTGCTTAGGACTGTCCACAGCCCACTAGCTGCCAAGCCTAGTTTCCCACCGTCTGCGGTCTTTTCTTTTGGCTTGCTGCTCCTGTTCATGGCTCTGTCAGTTTGAATGGCAAACATGGATACAAGCATCACCAAAAGCAAAGCCCCATGTGGAGGTAACAGTGTGCATCTGGAACTGGTCAAAACCGAGTAAATGTTCCTTCTTTTTTCACAGGCTTAAGCAGGAACCAGGAAATATCTGCAAGGGATTTTTTTTTTTTTTCTAATTCCTTCTTATTCTATTCATAAGGGACTGGCAATTTGTAAACATCCCCAAACCATGAGGTGCACTCTGAGCTTTTGCTTGCTCAGGTTTCATGTCTGTTTACATTACAGTAAGCCCAAATAAATGAAAGGCAATAGTGCCATCTTTGTGCTTTGTTTTCTGGCTGGCATTTCCAGTCTGGTCCGGAACAGCTGAACCCAGGAAGGGATTCCCACTGTTGTCAAAGGGCTCTACATGGCTATGTTCCAGTGCCCGTCCTACAGTTCTTTTATTTTGCATGCCCTAAACTCCCACCAGTTTCAGTGGGTGCTGACACTTTTTGCCAATGGCAGCATCAAATCGCTCAATGGGAATCTATCCCCAGTGTTGAGGCTAGAGGAGATTTATGTCTCATTTCCCTGTGCTAGGTGTAATCCTTTTGCTGAAGCATAAGAACATAGGTAGTAGAAGGTTCTGCCATTCTGAATCCATAGTCTTTCACGACGCCTTTGTACTCTTGGTTTCTGTAGGGGACTGCATGTGATGCAGGGCAGTGAGGAGGGGGCCTTGGGAAGTGCTTGTTCTGATCATGAGACTTACTAGCTCTTGGGCATGAACAAATTAATGAAAAAACCCCCAAACCAACCAACTGAAAAAAACCCTAAACAAAAAAACCAACAAATCCTCCTTTAAAATGTTGAAGTCCTTTCCTTTGTCTCCTTTCTCTTCCCCTATCCCTTTCTTTCTTCCTTTTTCTTTTTACTTTTCTCCTTCGTTCTTTTTAATCTCTTCTATGAGCACCAAAATTTCTTTTAACCTTCTCTTACAAATTTTCAGACATCTCTGGCCTCAAACAGGAGCTGATGTACCAAAACCCCATGAGAGAGGTCTATTCTTACTGTATTTCTGGCCTATTTTTCTTACAAGGAGAGATGGGTGCTCTCTGAAGCTGAGAATGGTATCTAGAGCTTCAGATGCTTCCCCTGACCACTGTGGCACTTGCCCACCACTTGTCCCAAACACACATACTGTGTAAAGTATTTGTCCACCTACAAGGGAAAAAGAAGTCGCTACAGAGGTGAACTGCTGTCAGTTTGGAGAGTGGAAGGGTGGGAAATGTCACTCTGCTTTCTCCTTTTTGGGGAAAACAGTGGGAGAGCATGTCATAAAACAAGCACTTAAAAGGCAATAAAGGACAAAAGGACAGAATTCCAGGTCACATTCCAGCTCAGTTAGGTGCCTGCCAGATTTTCTCCTATCCAAGGTACATTGTTTGTTTCAAGCATTTTTCTTCACAGCAGTAATAGTAGACAAGGTACTTGATTTATGAATAAGAAACTGAAAGACAGAGAGATGAAGAGGGCGCTTGCTCCATAACCACAAAGTGGGGCTATTCCCAGGGAGGAAACACTGGCTCATGGAGATGGACCTAGGCCACTTTTACGTGAGGCAGCAGGATATGTGGTAGTACAATCCCATCAGTCCAGTGCTTACTCTGGCACTGACAATAAGTCCTTGGGCAGTTGTGCCTTTTTCTGTAGCTTTGTTGGCCAGTTTAGGACTAGCCTGTTTGTGTCTGTGCAGGCTGAGGTTGATTTTGGTTGTGAAAGAAATGGCAGAACAGAGACTGAGCAACACTCACAGATGCTCCACATCTTCTCTTTTTCCTGTGCTATCAAGTACTGCACCCCTTTTGTCACCTTGCACCAAAAGAAACATCATGTCAGATTGATTTCTGGGATATCATTTTGGGAGCGCAGACATATTGGCTTCTGTTGATGAAGGTTATATAAAGCGAAAAGTATCTTTAAAAAAAAGAGTACTACAGTTCTCTAAAACCCTTCATTGATCTGGATCAAGTCTTCCACATAAACATTTTTAAAGGCTCTGCAAGTCAAATCCTGCCTCCTCAATGCTTTTTGCCATGGGCCCATTATATTGCATTCATGGTGCAGAATTCAGGCAAGGGCAGAAAGGATGGCAGAGCAATAAACCCTACTGCGTTTCACTGAAGTGAGAAGAGTTGCTGCAGAACCATTTCCATGGCAGCAGTTCTGTTGATTTAGTAGTAATTTTGCATAACAGTTTATTAGACTAGAACCACAATTCCAAAAAGGTCCAAACCCTTTAATAATAAACCCTGGGTTTAAAGTAAGATTTATTTCACCTTTTTTTGTCTCTTTTCCTTTCATTTTCCTTTGGAAAAATGCCTAACAGAAACCGTATGTATTACTTGTATACAGTAGTACTTAAAATGAGAAAACTTCTCACAAATTTTTCTCTTCTTGTTTTAGAAGTGGATTCAGGCCTGTAAACAGATGCATTCTTTACCGTATTAGCAGTTTATTCCATTTTTAATCAACCACATGATGCTATCCCAATATCATTTAACCTATAATCGCCTTTTGTCCATAAGCTCGAATATTTGTATCACCAGTAAGAACTCATTAAGGTGGCACTCAGGGGTTTTTTGTGTCCCCTGAATCCTGCCAAGTAGTTAAGTTGTAATATATTCAGAGATTTGAAAGGCTACAGTCTAAGTACTCTCCCTAGTTATAAAATGATTATTCTAAGAACTAACCATCCAGTTAGTACAATTACTTATTTCCAGTAACAGCAGGTCCAACCTGGTTCAAAGGTAATACACCTGGTAATGTGTAATATCTATATGGAAGTTCCTGTCTGAGAACAACTATGATCACCTTGAAGCAAGTACTTTTAAAATCCTTGAAGATCCGTACTGTACACGGTGTTGCTAGCAATACTGCTTTTCTTAGATTCCTATCTTTTGTTTAGCAAAAAATTAGTAGGCTTTTTTCTTCATTAATGGATTGTGGCAATGTGTAGGGCAAAGCTAGGTGACACTGAATTGTAAAATGCCTGACTTAGCAGAGCTGAAGGGAAAGTTAGGAAGAACGTGTGCTGTGCATGGTAATCTAGAACTGTACACATAAGCAAATATTCTAGTACCATGGATATTTCGGATCTGAAATATATGAGCAGCCTCTAGATCAAAGGATTCCTAAATGTTTTATTATGCCATTCTATCTAATAATATTGTGCAAATTCCAAAGTACCAGCATTTGGTAAACATTCACTTACCCACCTCTGATAGGGAGCAATTGCAGGAATCAATCACAGTTACTCTCTAACAGCATGCCCCAAACTAATTTCAGTTTTGTGGCAGGGAGAGTGGAAGCTCTTACTCATGTATGAAATGACAGGGGAAAGTCTTGCAGCTGATGTCCTTGCCATAGTTTTGTGTATACATACCTCAGTCTTTCCAAAGGAGCAGAGGAGACTGAATGTAAGGCTGGGGCAAGGTCTTGAGTGCTGCTTGGGTGTGGGGATTGGCCTGGGGGTTCTCATGGGGCAGGGGGTAGGAGGCGGGGTGGGTCCACAAGCACTGACCCAGCACAGGGAGATCATTAGCAACTGATATCTCCTTGAAAGTACACTGAGCTGATGAAGAGTGACTGGGGGATGAACTGGGGAATCAGACCTTCAGTTCTAGGGGGGTGGGTTTGGGAAAGAGATGAAGGAGTGCAAGTATTTGCAAGACAAACACTTCTCCCCTATTGTCTGGTGTTGCACAGGTGGCTGTGCGGACAACAGTGGGGACTTCAGCACCTCTACCAGGTGTCTGTGAGTGTCAGCTGCGGAGAGTACACTGAAATGGCTGGCACTGAGAGTGTACAGAGTGCCAGTTGGTGTTCAGGCTGGGAAGTGGTGTCAGTGGTATCAAGTGGAGCTGGTCCAGAGGTGGCACTGCTGGGTTAGCTGCTGTTGACCATATCAACACACAAGGCGGTGCAGCAAGTGCCTGTAGGCTTGTCTCAGCAGGTGATAGTGGAAGGCTAAGAAGGGGCAGCAGGCTCACTAAAGGACAGGGCAGCTTGATCTTAAGAACACAGAGAAGTGGCATGAAACTAGTAGAGGAAGAAAAGGAAATACCCATTCCATACTCCTTGAAATGTCACTGGCTCCTCATTCATAAGGCTTAGTGGTATTGCCATGTTTTTCTGGTATTTGAATTGTGAAGAGTTCAATGTTGTTCTGTGGTTGGCAGGAATACTGAAAATCAGCCAGTCACCTTTTTCCTCTGCCAGTGCGACAGAGAAGCACCACAATTTTTCCTATGGTAGGGAAAAAAAAAGGAGTTAAGCTGTTGGAGCAAGGGTATATCTTTTTTCCTAGGTGTGGTTGGGTTTTCACTGGTTATTTTTTCCTCCATACCAAGCTTTTTCAGGTCTGTATTATTTTAGTTAGAACATGTTACTATTTTAATCTCTCATCAGTCCAAACCATTGACCTACCACGTCTTCTGAGATAAAATGCATTATTTGATAGAGGAAAATTTGTGTCAGTTTAAAAAAATAAATTGCATTCTCACCAATGAAAGAGAGCCCTTAAGGATCAAGTCTCAGGCTCTGAATTTACAAATGAGTGCTGATTCAAGTAACCCCATTTTTTACAAGCTAGGCAACACGCCACAATGCCACATTGAGGCCCATAATATATTTAAAGCATCTGTTTGCTAAGATCATGTATGTGTCCACCCATTCGTTTACAGAACTATCCTAAATAAAAGGTCAAAACTTCACTGTAGTTTAGCTAAGATTCTGAAAAGAAAGAAAATCCAGCATGATGTCCTTCTTAATTTTAGTGTATTATGTCTTAATTTTAAACTTTTCCACTGCTGTGGAAAGCAAAAAATGAAGCTGGCTAGAGGCAATGGTGAAGATAGACTTTGAATTATTCTGACCCTGCAAAGAGAAAATTCCAAGCACATGAATCAACTCTACTAACAGTAAAATAAATCAGGTCCTTAGCATTTTCACAGCTATATCTGAGTCATGGCATTTTAATAACACCACTAAGAATGCTATTGCAAATTATCTAATTATTCGAGGAAGAAAATCCCCAGCCTAGGCTTTCTACCAAATCTCTTCTCACCATTGCTGGAGGATTGCTCTGAAAAAAGATGGCCTTACGCTGGCAGAACCCTGTGGAAGTCTGTGGGAGTTTGCTTTCCCTTTGAGTTGCAGGAAGCAGTTGGTGAAAAACTAAGTCTGATGGCAAGTGCTGTCAGGCAAGTGGCCAAATCCAAGAAGGAATACAGGCACCTAAACACTCACTGATCTCTGTGACAGGCTGTGGCTTACATTTCTTCAGGTGGCTGGTCCTGTATCCTCTTTTGTCTATCAGGATTAACACACCAAAGTTCAAAATCTTGTTTATTCTCACAGAGAATAAAGAAGGGGTGTGTTTTCAAGAGCTGTGGGCAGACTGGGCAGCAGTGCAGAAAGGAGAGTCCTGGCCAGGGGCAAACAGATTACTTGACATACAGCTGGGCTGTGCCGAATGCACAGTGCTTTGGCTGTGCTGGGTTGGTGGGCAGAGGAGGACAATGAGTGCTGGTTCATAAGCAGTGGTACCTCACATATTGCTGATGCTAGTGATGCAATAGGTACATCCAAGGAATTAATCCCAGGGCAATTGGAGCCGGTGCACTGGTGGCTCTGAGTGTCTTGCACAACCTAGCTGCCCCAGGTTTCCTGAAGAAAACTGTGGCATGGGAGTAATGAAATACCAGGGCGAGTTGTATCCTCCAGTTTGAGGACCTTGTAGAAGTCCTCAGAGGCCACTAAACCTTACAATCCTTGGAGCAAGAAAATACAATGTGACTGAAAAAGCTTTCTCTTCCAGAGATCTAGGAATGCATCAGATCTAAGAATGGGTGGTCTACTGAACTGGAGCATATATTGCTTTGATTTGGAAGTCGACAAACACACAGGTACAGAAAAACATTGCACGAGAAATTAATATTTCCCTGGGCAGGCACAGAGCAAAGAGGATTTGTTCCACCCCTTGTCAGGTATCTGTAAGGTTGGTCTTGGTGGCAATGCAACCTGAGACGTGCTCTTTCCTGACTCCCACCTTTCATGATCCACAGTGGACTTTCTATTGCTTTGATACACTGTTTCAAGGGTTGGATTAACAACCACCTCTCGCTGGTTGGAGAGCTAACAGGAGCACAGCCCACAACCAAGTCAGCAATTCTGCCTCCTGACTCAACACACCTTCACTTGCTGTGAAACAATTTGGCTGTAAACCCAACCAGGCAGGTTGAACAGAAGTTTTAGTGAAGTAAGATTGATAAGTTCAAGCCTTTATTAGCATCTAACTTCCAGAAATGGATGTGGTCTAAGGAGATGGATAACTGCTATTATTCTTTGTGAGAAGGTACAGTGTTACTTAATTCATTGTGACAGGTCAAGGTTTCTGTTAGAACAAGAAGCTTGAAGAGGTTTTTTTGAGAGAGGGAAACAAAAAATAAATACAGTAAACTATCAAACATGTATAGCCACTGGACAAAGAAAAAAAGAAAAATCCAAACACTACAGCACACACATAGCAGAAATCACATAATTTTAAACATTTTAAGTGCACCACTCATCTTTGCGGTGACAAATTATCTTTTTTCTGTCTTAGGGAAAAGTATTTTAATAAATTTCAGGCCTTGATCAATGGTAGATGAGTCATTTCATGACAAACTGTAGCATCAAGTCCAAACCTTTTAATTCAAGTACATTTTAATCTCCTGTCCTGTTTCATTATCCAGTTATGGCAACTTGGAAGGAGAATGATGGACTTTTCATTTCAAGTGACCTAAACTCCAGATTTTATTTTGTAAACTGTCCGTGAAGAGGACTAGATCCTGACCTATCCTGAGTGGTATTGCACTTACTTAACCCAGATGAAGAGCATGCCTGGAAAGTTAAAAGGAGTTCAGTAAAACTTTAGTGAAACTGGGGAGTCATCACACTATGAAAGGAAGAAAGCGGAATATATGACAACTTGCATTATGACCTAGAAACTCGGTCACTGCATTTTTATAACCCTTCTGCTAAAACCAGAAACATAACCCTGCCCTGTTCCAGAAATTATAATGTCCTGTCATACAGTTTGTCTGGAAAATACAAGTATTCTCTGAGCTTACAGCAGCCCTTTGTTTTGTTTTGCTTTTTATCTACCTTGTTACTCTTAGTCTTTGGTCTTCTGTGTTTGCTAAAACTATTCAAGAATACAATGCCAAACAATGCCCCATTACTGATTGCAGATTTTATTTGAGCAGGCAGCCTCTCAGATGTATTCATCCTAGGCAGCAACAACTACTTTCACCCACAGTTAGGGTTGCGCAATCATTATATCACAAGAGTCTTTTCTTTTTTCTTTTTTCCCTTCCCCCCCCCCCGAAGTTGCTTCTTATTCTGCT
>JAYRBT010000001.1:21221518-21284697 GCA_036023395.1 Myiotriccus ornatus
TGCCAAATTAGTCCTGTTCCGTTTGCTTGTTATTAGGCAATGTGTTCTTGTGGATAAAGCACTGGTCTGGCAGTCAGGAAATGGGGTAGCAAGCAGGATCTACAGTTGTGCAACTGTAGAAAGCGAGCTGAAATATGTTTTTGCTTTGCACATCAGAAAGCATGGCTGATGCTTGTGGAGAGGTGAGACAAGTACATAGCCCAATATTTCTGAGCCATAGAAGCAATATTGGATAGGAAACTGGTTTCTGAAAAGGCAAGTAATGAAACGTGTTCATTGGCTAGAAGTTCTGAAACAGACCTTTCCTGAGATACTGTGTTACTACCTAGCGACACGTTCCTGGGACGCTGACAAAAGCGGATTTCCTAGAGTGATGGCAGCAGTAATAGTGCTGAAGATTTTGTGTTTCCATTTCCGAGTACCACGAGAACAATTTTCTGTGTGTAGAAGAGCTGTTTCTCCTGTACTACAGGAGGCAATAGTAGCATAGTACTTCATTGAGAAGATCAGTATTGTCTCCAGTTAAACTGCGTGAGCTGGCTGTGGTTCATCCTTTTTGTTAAAGACGCCATCGACCTTTTAACTTTGCCAGCAGACTTCCGAGGAGCATCACATTCACCTAATAAAATACAAGGACTACATTTTTCATTCTCCTTCCAAATTGCTGTGTGAATGCAACCAGCAGGTGGGACATCATCACCATATCTTACACCTCCTCAGTAAGCTACTGAGCTGATGAAGCTCTGTAAGAGGTCATGAAGGTTTTTGCAAGAGTTATGTGGAGAAGTGAATATTGGGGGGTAGGAGAAAGTCTAATTTTCCTACTGAACATGCCTTTTAGCCTGATGGATAGAAATATAGGAACAATGTGGATATTGCTTTCCTAAGATGGGATAGACAAATGTGGACTGCCCTCTTGCTGATTGGATATGCATCAAAATGCTGAACAGGTTCCTGAAAACCTGCCGCTAATTCTTCGTATCTCACAGTGCCAGAACGTTTTAAGTGGTTCTTGCTGCTTTCCTCAACAGCCAGTTCTTGCAGCTGGGTGTTTGGAAAGCAGAGAGTTTGTTTTTAGTGATCAGTTTTAACTGTGGACTAAAAAAGGATTTATCTCAGAAAGGGAGACAGCATACAAGGATCTTTAAACATTTTCATGATTGGAAATGAAACCTTCTGAACCTCTTCAAAAAGGAGTTTCTGAAGGAGAAAATACAAGGAGCAAAGGAATTTCTTCTATCACCTCTTCAAGGAATCAGCCCTAATTTGGTGGCTGAAGAGAACAGCCTGCTTCAGATTTAGTCTGTGTGAGGTGCAGAAGTAAGGAATGAAGGGGCATCACTTCTTTTCTAGGTACAGGGAGTATTTCAAGGTTAATATCTCACTCTCGCTGTCCTGCACCAGAATGAATCTGGATTCTTTCCACTGCAGACAGAGACAGAACACCCTGTGATTTACAGCTGAATCTTCATGTTTGGAGGCAGTCAGGGACAATTCTAGATAATTATCCATGACCCACTGTACTTGTATGCAGTTTTTATTCTACATCTGACCTCATGTCACCTCCATATATCTACTAAGCACTGCTGATGTCACACTGAATTCTAGGACTTGCAAGTGTACAGTACTCGTCTAATAATCTTGTAACTACTGAAAGGCTTCTCAGGAGTGGGATGTGCTGTTTGGGTCTGTTACTGCCTTCAATGTGTCCAGCCACCACCTCTCTCTTATCACACATACTCATATGGCATTAGAGAGCTGCCACACAGACACTCCTCTGCTGTCATTTTGGTGTAGGTCCCTGCTTTTTGGTTTGGAATTCAAACAAAGTCACACATGTCATTTACAAACCATGCAGCCCATGCTGAGTGTTGTCCAGACATGACGCTGCTGACCCACATGCCATTTGTATGAATTAGGTCACGTTGGCTGTGTTTTGTCTTCATAGTACAGATAAGGGAAATCACTTATCCTTCTGGAAAGTGGGCTGAAAGTCAGTGCAAGGATTTTAGTCCCAGCAGGACTTTTGTTGCTTTATTTACCAGCCCTGAGTAGGGATAATAAAAATGAACAGGGGGGAAAGAAGTCATAAAGTGCAAGGTGCATGCTGTGCCCCAGGAATAGTATGTTGTGTATATGAGCAAGGGCACTGCCTCTAAACAGAAGGCTATGTTATCCTGACGATACTGAGAGATCCCAGCAGGAGACAAATCTTATTTTACTGATCTGCAAGTAAATGCATAGAAATAGACCATTCTTGCCCCACAACCATTACAGTACATTTTCACGATGATGGGAGGGAAGCAGGAAGAGAATACAGCCCGTGGAGAACTGAGAGGAGGTATGGCTTTTCCCAAATAATATTCAAACCTGTGGCGAAGCCAAGACTTAAACCCCTTCCCCCCTTTCAGTGTTTAACCACCCCTCTCCCAGTGTCCCTGTGTGGCTGTCCCTGCAAAGCTGTCATTCTGAGGAGCATTGGGATCTGCCTCTGAAGTAACTTCAGTACAGTTTCTCTCTTCCTCACCCCCGCACCCCATCTCATTAGCTTGAAAGCTCCTATTTATAAACCTGCTCAAGCTTGCTTGTTCAGAAAGGAGGAGCCGAAACACTCCACACACAGACTAGGAGACTCAGCAGAGATGCAGGCAAGAGCTACTTCTCACTCAAAGGGTAATAACCAGATGGAACAAGTCAGCAGGAAGAGTGCCTGAAATGTCACAGAAATGAGATCAAGCAAGAGCTGTGTGTCTGCAGGCAGAAGGGGGAGAATCACAGGATCTCAGGAAACAGTGAGAAAAAAGGGCTGAGTGGAAACAAAATATTTCAGGGATAAGCACATTGGACTAAATGGCCTAATCATCTCCCTAGACTATCACAGTTCCATTATGCATGTTTTACCCCTCTCCCAGTCTCTCTGACACTGATGAACAGGATGCCTATAGAGCTGTCTTGCTCTGAAAAAGTGTGCCAGCCTAGTAACTGTGGAGTGACTTGTCACCTCTGTTGTTAAACGGATCACTTGCCTCCCTGAATCTCACTGGGATGCTGTTTGTAAGCACAAAACTTGTTAAAGTCAAGCTTGCCTACAATTTCTGTAGCACCCGGTGATTTTGTGCTGGCAAGCTAGAGAACAGACTGATGACAATTTGAACCCTTGTGAGGGGAGAAGTGATTACCTAAATAGCTGTCCTACATTGTATGGCATGATATACGATAGCCTGACTTCCCTTAGCTTTCCTTCTGACTATATTTTATGGTAATGACCTGGACACAACCTAGCTATTTCTGCTTTTCTGGAGAGCCACAAGACAATTATAAAAGACCAGACAAGCTTATCTACTATTAAGATAGAAAAACAAAACAAAACAAACAACAACAAAAAACCAACCAAACAAAGCCACCAAAACAAAACCCCCAATTCCTAAGTCTTATGTAAAGAACAAACAAAACTGCAGTAACCCATAAGGAGTTACATTCATGGGGAGAAACAGAATCACATTGTTCAATAAATCAGAGGAGAACAAAGCGGTTCAATGACAATCCAAGACCAAAGCCATTTCTGCTAAGGAGCTGCATCCGTGTATTGAACATAACCTCACCTCTTCCCCTTCCGGCTTAACAAGTGATTTCATGGAGCTCTTTGTGCCAGCATGCAGGGAACTCCCTGAGCTGCTTCTCTTCGCTGGGCTTCTCAGTACAGAGCAAAGGACCCACCGTACTGCTCTGCTCTTTTCCAGTCTGAATTCCTCCCCTTAGTTTCAATGATACCAGATTAACTCTCCTTGACATCTTTGCTCTTAGGTCCTTTGTCATCTGATACATCATTATGCTACTTCAAAAAAACATGTTTTAGTGCCCGCACTCTTACCAGGCCTAATTCCCAATGTATCAAGCAGTATGGAGATCTAGTAAAGGACAGGCATTCCCACCAAATGCCCGTGAGGTGTCAAAGATGAGACACAACCAGTGAAGGAAACAGGCAGACTGAGGGAGTGAGATCAAGAATTAGGACAACAAAAGTAATGTGATGCACACAGTTGTGGCATTTTAGTGATTTTAATTATGGTGTGCTGGACATACCAAAGTACTGGGACAATTACAATAATACCAAAAAAATTCTGAAAGGAAAGTCTCTGTATTTGCCTATATGTATTCTCTATTTGCTGGAGAAAACCTGATCCAGTTTGTGCTATCATCTGACATATCTTATGCATTTAAGAGGTTCTCTGCTAACATCAGAGAAAAAACCCGTCAGCCTGTCTAGAGTGTGTCTCTGTGTCAGACAGAGACTGAGGTGCGTTTATAAATGAGCAAAGAAAACTGTCACAGGTCCAGAACACGTGGTCAAAGAAAAATTATTGAAGAAATTATGTTTGCTGGGTTTAGGAAAAAGAAATTTGAGAAGGAACATGGAAAACTGTCTTCTAATATAGCTATAAAAAGGACAGGGATTAATTTGTTCTCAGCTTCTGTGGCAGGAGGGGTGTGCAAAAAACAGTGACCAGCTTTGTTTACATAAACAAAGATTTTGGTGAAGTATCAGAAGGAGATTTATTCTGAAAATAGGAAGAGAGAAGTGGTGAAGTCCCTTTTTATGGAGTCCTTTAAAATAAAGCTTTGGTAGTCAATGATGCTACTGGCATGTTTACTTTGTTGTAAGGAAGGGATTGCTGACGTCCTTCCAGCCAAATATTTCTATGATTTCTAGTAAGTCTGCGGTTCTAGAACAGCAAAACTGCAAACTATAATCTCATATAAATAAATGGAAATCTCCATTGTGTTCCAAATAACCAAATCTAGAAAGGGAAACATTTTTGGGGAAATAAATGCCCCAAGAACACTTAGAGATTTATAGGTGTAATTTGACCCTGTAGTTTTATTTAGCAGCATCTGTGAAAAGAGGCCTGGATTGAGTGCACTAAAGTGGGGAAAAAACCCTACTCCTTGTCCTTAGTTTTGTGACAGGACAACCTGGAGGAGATGGACTTATCCTGTGTTTCAACACGTGGCTTCAGAGCTGGCAGTGGGATCCAGCCTGCATCTCAGTGACTACACTCTCAAATGTACAAGTAACAAACCTCACATAGCAAATTTTATGATGGGAATACCCTGATGTAGCTAAAGTGGTTCACTATTTGAAAGTTGGAAGAGGAGAGAAATTTATGAAATTAGGATGCCTATATTCCTTGTCCAAAGTCAGGGGGAAAATCTGAACAGCACACAGGTAAGATGCATGGACCTCAAATTACATTATCAATAACCAATGGTATAAGCACTACATTTAAGATTGTTGAGTATTTTTAAACAGTATCCACTGGACTTGAGTTGAAACATTGGATTTACTCAAGTGTAAGTTCTCTTAGTTAATAAAACTCCATATGATTTGCCACTGTATACATGAAAATCTAGTATGTTTGCTTTGAGATAGCTTCATTAGGTTTCTTTCTTCATCCTGAGTAACTTACTGACTGTTCATTTTCTGTGGTTCTGTTTCATTTTTGGTTTTGTCTTTTGTGTTTTCCTGTTTAAAAAGGGTTTTCCATGTCGAATATAGAGATTCCTAAACAGTCATAGATCATGACCTATGATCCTAACTCAAGCTCTCAAGCACATGCAGAGGACTTGAAACACTGTGAGCTTAACTTGGAAAAATTATAAGAACTGTGGCTCCAGTCCAGCAAACTGTATTTGTCCTGGGAATAGTCTGATTCAGCTGAATTATCTGTGTGCTCCAATCTAATCACCAGGAAGGAGAGCAGTTAAATCAGGACCTGCTGAGATAAAGTGAAGCAGTGCAGATCTGATCACAGCAATGAATTGCACTCCCTTATCTTCTGTGCAGTTCCTCCAGTGTATGCAAGGGTAAGTGAAACTGGATCTGGATCTGTAAGATCGTTTCTCACTTTAGACTCCAGCTTTCAACATGACCTCTTTCACTTGGAATAACATCAGCTGATTGAGGTAATAGTTACATATCACTGGATTATGCCAGAAAACAATTGCCCACATTCTGTAGAAATTATTTGACTTTAAAAGAACCTAATTAACTTATATTGTCCAGAAGTTTAAGCTAGGAGTACCCTGAAGTCCTATCTGAAGTGCCCAATGGTGAAAAGAGCAGGCTCTGTCATACTGCCATTGTTAATGGTGTGGAAGGGTGGACTGCTTAGCCAGGTTGGTGTGAATTGATAAGTCTTGGTCCAGGTCACAACAGACTGTGGTGGATCTCATAGCTGCTCCATGTGAACATCCTTGCTAAATGAGGGACACATTCTGGAAATCTTCTCAAGCTGCAAAACTAAAAATGCTAAGGCTGCTAGCCTGCTAAGGATTACAGCTTTCATTGTTGTTTCCCTGCCTCCCATGTTGTTATGTGATTAGATAGATTATATTTTTCTAGGAGTCCCCTGGGATAGAGCAGATTGATGTAACTTAGCTGTAAAGGCATCAGGAGGAAAGTACTTAGGACAGGTATGAGGTATGTTAAGGATAAGGTATGGTGCTATTTACCTTTAGATGACATCTCCTGTTACTTTTGCTCCCTGATACCTGGTTTCTCTCCTGTTTTTTCGGTCCCTTCCTTCCCTAACCAACTCAGATCTGAAAGCAGCATGTTGTGGCCCAGAAGTGCATGAAAGTAGCTGTACTGCATCCACATTTAAACTGAGTACATCAGCACAGAAGCATGCTGCAGGGATCTGCAAAGGAGCCTTGGCTCAGCTCTGCCACAAACATCTCTGTCCCGTGCTCCACTGCCCAGGGCAGAGAAGTCCAAAACCTGATGGGAAACCCATAGAACAAACTGTTTCAGAGTTCAGATCTGTCCTAGGGTCTAGATGTTTGTCAACACTTCTCTGTCTATCCGAGGCTTTGTTCAGTGTGGTCCAGAAATAAATAATGCAAAAGACTATTTGAATCATGTGGCCTTTGCTTGCTCTCAAGTTTCTTGGATGAACAGCTGTTTCCTGTAATACTCCAGCATCTAGATCCTGCATCTAGGACTATTTTTTACCCCTTTCTTGCTTCAGAGAGAGCTTGGACCACTGAAAAAGATTAATGGAAATGCAGAACAGCATCAAGTCCAGAACTCCTGGCTTAGAGAAATGGACGCTTTCTGTATCCTGCCTCACCCATACAAGCTCATAGACTGAATCCAAAGGCTGGTTAGCTCACCTCACTGGTGGTCAGCTCTTTGCAGTTAATCAATCCAAAAGGACACAACTTGGAGCAGAGCTATAGGGCCATAGACAGATTGTCACTCAGTAGTGCTTACTGACATTGACCGGAAAAGGAAAAAAAAAAAAAGAAAAAAGAAAACAACTAACACAAGGTTGTTACAAACTGCAAAATAGGGGAAAACCACTGTTTGCCATACACCTGCAATTCCCTGCTCTTTACTCTCCTTGCTGTTCTCTATTCCTTTCATAGTGTCTCAGTGTGTAAAATCATAATTACATTGCATAACTTACAGTGTTGATATCACTGTGGAATTTAGTGCTTGACTGTTGGATTTATTTTTATTAGATGTAGTGATTAGAATCTAAGTAGTGATCATAGCATATGTAGCATTTTCCAGTGGGATTTTCTTTGTACTTCTTAAACATCTATGTGATTCAGAACAATTACGGCAACTTGGAGAATGAGTGTGTATGGAAAAGCAATGGGAGGGAAGGTTTGGATCTTAAAAGCCTAGTCAAATGACTTAAGGGACTCAAATTTGTACTGTAGGGTAAGGCTTTATTTCTTAGGTTATTGATAACTGGAAAATAGCTTCCAGAAGAAACATATGATCTCAAAATTATTGGTAAGGAGGTATGATGGGTCTTTTCATGGCACTGGTGAACCAAATCTAGCCCAAGGCTTGTGAGACCTATTACTATTGAACTTGCTGGGACTGTGGGAAAGGGGCTCGAATTCCAGTGCCTGGGTTCCCAAACACCAGGTCACTAGTGAAAGATCAAGAAATAATGTCTACCTTTCCTTTACCTTTATAAGATGAGGAGTCCCAGGAAGAGGAATAAGGAAACTGCACTTCAAGTACTACTGATTCATCTGCTTATGTGGGGATGACATGGGCTATCCCACTGAGGATAGTAGGCTAGGTCACATGAGGAGGGAAGGCTGTCCTTCTGTATGTATTTGATTTGTTTGGTTTGGGGGGCTGTATTAAATCCACATGCTACAGAAATGATAGTCTTAAAAGAACTGATTTTCTCACAAGGCTAAATTCAGTGTTTTCTGTGTTTCATTTTGGTGGTGCCTTTCCTTGACATATCTGGCTCTACCTGCAGTTGTAGTTATTCCAGAAAAGGAGTGCCCTTTTCTGGTTTAAGATAAGCCACTCCTGTACTAGGTTATAGGTGTTGCTCAGTGTTACCTTGATGGGTCTCTTCAGGACTGTTTGCTCTGCTTTTTATGGCCATCTTGTCTCTTCAGTTTGACAGTTTTTCTGTCTTGAGCTCTTTGCCTGTATAGTCTTTGGAAGAGGATCTTATCATGAGAAAAATAAAATATTTTTTGGACATTTCCCAGCATGCGTGCATGGACACAGGCAGCAGGTATGTCCTCAGGAGCTATCAACTCAGGGTCCACCTTTCAAAATGTGCTCTAGCACACATTGTTCATTCTGGAGAAGTCACACATATGTACTTCTGAGACACCTACACCTTGTTTATCAGTTCAATGTCATTGGACCTTTTCTCTCGTCCTTTCACCAGAAGGAAAAAAAAAAACCTGCAAGTGCACACAAAAGGGTCAATGTTTTTGAAAGGTCAGTAATTCCAGATGAAATGCAAACCTAAGTCTTAAAAAAAAAATCTCCATTGAGCAATAAAGCACTTAGAGTTTGACTTTGTTACGCAAGAGAGAAACTTTCCAGCTGGCTGGCAGTGGCTCCAAAGGGTGTCTGTGTGGTTATTGATTAATTAAATCTATTGTTACTCACTTCTTTCATTAATCCAAGTGTTTTCTCTTCGCTTATGTCCCTGCACAACCCTGTTTTAAAGACTTGGAATCTGTCAGAGACAACTGCTTTGAATATCAGGTTGCTTATTTGAAATGCTAACTCTTCCTGTCAGAAATTTCTAGGTGTGGCATTTTAGACCTCAGAAGAATGAGAAAGCTACTTAAAGTCAGAGGTGTCTTCAGTCTCATGTTCAGTCCTGGAACTCTGTGTGCATCTGTAACAGAGAGGAAGGGTGCAAATGGCTGTCCCAGACAGGTGACTCTGCTTTTTTCTGTAGGACTGCACTCAGTTCTGGGGCCGAAACACAAAGTTTATCAGGTTGCGTGAGGGGCAGATGCCTCTAGTGGCTTGACACTTGCTGTTTGTGATCCCGAATCTCTGGTGGCATTGTGTGGAGGATGAGATTAGTAGTGTCAGCAAGCCAGCAGTAGAGTTTTGCTTCTCTGTATGCCCACCTTGGCTGTAATGAAAATTTCTAAAAAGCCTT
Organism: Myiotriccus ornatus; assembly: GCA_036023395.1. NCBI lineage: Eukaryota > Metazoa > Chordata > Aves > Passeriformes > Tyrannidae > Myiotriccus > Myiotriccus ornatus. The sequence continues at coordinate 21,230,974 of JAYRBT010000001.1, forward strand.
GTACTCACACAGTCCTCTGCTCGTGGTCCCAACAACCAAAAAACCCTGAACAGTACTGCTGCCCCAGCAGCAGGAGGCTGTGTCTAGAAACCCAGAGAAGAGCCCAGCTTTTGCGAGGGCACCCAGTCCCTGGTGTCTCTGTTTGCTGTACTGAGGGTACTTTGTTTGCTGCTCCCTGGCCCAGCGCCATTGACTCATGTCACACAGGAAGCTGAACCCCTGCCAGCTGGGAACGCTTCTGTCTCTATCTCCAGCCATCAGTGCTTGATTGGAGCCTGTTAGCCAGGCTCCTGATGTGCCAGCCTTGCAGGTCCCAGGCATTTGCTTTCCCTTGCAAGCCCTTGAGATAGCAGCCTGTTCTACCGGGATGAATGTGTTTAGGAAATGCCACATTAGAACTAGCCACTGCTGGGAATTTTTAGCTTGACTGGAAACATTGGCCAGAAACTAGGACGGACTGAGTTTAAGCCCAAGAGGAGGGCAGACCTCCTTGATAAAGCTTTCCCACAGCAGTGATTCTTTGTCACAGTAGTAACAAGTCACTCCTGCTTCCTTCCTGCTCTATACCAGTGTTATTTCCACTGAAACAGAGGAGTCATTTCAAGGGTAAGCTGCTGCCATCAATAAGTTCAAGAGAGTATCATCTCTACCTTTCTGAAGCAGGGAAGGGGAGGAGACACTTTCAGTTCATGACTATTTGGCAGCTTTATAGTTTTGTTTGGTAGAACATAAAAAAGAGCTGGAAATTTCAGAAGGCTATTTCAGGAAATCCTTTACAAGTTCCTTTAGTAGATGGTTTTACCTCAACAACTCAGCTAATTACAATTAGTCACTTGATCCTGGAAGCAGAAGGAAATCGTATCATGCGTATTTTGTACAGGATTTACTTAAGTTTTCTGGTTTTTAGGTCTTTGGCACCTGCTGTTAGTCCTTTTGCCTGTAATTTCAGCTGGCAATAACACTGATGCCTTTGTACCAGAGAAATGGGCTTCCTCTTCTGAGGAGCAACAACAATAGTGTCTGCTTAGTGACAGGCTCAGCTCTTGCAAAACCTGGACATAAACAAAATGTGCGTACATTGGTCTTCCAGTCCAGTAAGGTAACACAGGAGGTATTTGCGCCTGGGGATGTCCATATTCCCGCAGCTGTAGAGGGAGAGGGAGGGAGATGCCCAAAGATTACCTTGCTGATAACGGTAGATCACCCCCGTTAGAGCAGTAGCAGTAATAAACTATGTGGTAAACCATCATGCAACATAATATCAGGAGGCCACCTAATTCCCTAAAGCATTTCCAAATAGGACCTTTTAACCAATTCTAGCCAGAGCAATGTGTTGGACATTGTGAGAGTCCCTCCAGAGGAGCTGAGACCTCGGAGGAGGGCTGGCACAGCAGATGGGGAGGAGCACCTGGTGATGTGTTTAGGTTGTGTGTTGCTTAGCAGTACAAATGCATTAAGCACTGAGGAAAGTTGCAGTTAATTTGGTGTAAACAAAATAATATATTTCAGCATAATTGCAGTAATTAAACAGGGATGCTGCTTTTAACTAAACATCTGTTACCTTCTCCTGATTGAATTAAATAGTAATAAGCCTCTGGGCTTGCCGTTACTCTCTCTTTCCTTCTGGCTTAAATCTCTTTTCCTGTCATCAGTTATGCCTGAGGTTTTTGCAGTGTCTCTCTTTGGTCAGATTAGAAATGTTTGTGGTTTCTTGCTCTCTGATACCTTGCACACACAGAGCAATTTTCTGCAGCCACCTTGGAACTGCCTTTGTGCCAGCAGCTACCCATGCTGGTCTGCTGCTGCCCCACTGCTCCCCAGTCTCTGTGGAAGGGACTGATCCTGGAAATAATTTGATCCTGATCTGGATAAGGCCATCAGTAGAAGCAGACAGTTCTTTGCTACTCATATATAGCGATATCTAATATGTAGGAATGAAGGTTCAGTGTTTCCCTGAATTACAGTGGTGCTTCATCTGCTTTTGTAGTTGTATTAAAGCAATGTAAAGTGCTGCAACCAAAGCAGATGTAGGCAAAACCATTTAACTCTGCATTATGTCAAAGAGTCGGATTGTTATTCTCTTCCTCCTGAAGAGTCACCACAAGCCCTGTTGTGAGTGGTGATGTTTACAAACTGCACCACCTGATCACAGGGCAATAGCAGCCTTGTGTCCCTTCAGATCATTTTCTGTTGCTTTCTCATCATCTTATCCTCATTGACCTTCAGTGTTTTTCTCTCTGCACTCTTCAAATATTTCTCTGTTGGAGTTTTAGGTCACCTTAGTGGAGCTGGAAGAAAAACTGCTTTTGAAAGAGCCACAGTGATAGTCAGCTCAGCAGCACAACTCCTGTGTACTCAACACCACTAGGTTCCCTCGAATGCAAGTGCCTGGCCTCACCTGACCTGTGGCCCCAAGCAATCCTGTCTTTGTGTTGGCTTAAATTTGCTGCAAATAGGTCACCCTATCTAGGAAAGACCGTAAGAAAAGAATCCTAAACATTTTAATTTCTGAACTGGCAATAATCTTCGACAGTGCATGAGAGAGCTTATAAATAGCACTTCGAGTGCTTGTGATGTCACAAGCCACAAGAGCGTCTGACTTGTGATTTATTACATCAGATCACAGCTTGTTCATAGGCTTGTAGCTTGCAGCTTATTTACAGTCAGTACACCCACTATTATTCCTAAGCCATTCCAGTGTTATGCAGACACATAAATGCTGCTTGGAATTGAAACAGTAAATAACCAATTAAAAGTTTAACCTCTTCCTTTCTGATCTCTTCCTATATGATTAACTGAGGGTACTGTTGCATACGGTTGTGTCAGATAATGACAAATTGGTGTTCTTTCATTTGCCTATGTATCACATTTATACAAAAAATACTTGTAGATTTTTTTGAGTATTTATGCTCACAAATAATTTATTAAGACTGCATTTATTTGAATACATGTTCTTTTCTTCACTGTGAGACTGTTGTTTTAAAAGATTTTTAGAAAAAAATAGCAAAAGTTAATTTCTAGAATTTAATGAAAGAAGGATTTTAATTCTTTCTGTAGTTCTTGAGATGGCACACATATGCACCCAAATTAGTTTATCTAAACAGCAGTTTGCAAAACCAGAGTTGGGCAATGTAATTAGAAAGGGAAAAGCTTGCTATTCAGATTAATTAAGCTAAGGAACATTCAAATTTTATGTTACATCTTTTTGGTAGAGGGAGTAACCTCATTTACTTTGGCCATGTTTTGGAAGAGTTCACAGTTAAGATTTAAATACAGAGCAATATAAACCTCAGGCATTAATGAATCCTGAGTATAATGATTTTAAGATTGGAAAAATTTCTTGTTCTGCTCATGTTTCCTATCTGTATCACTGAGTTCCAGGGATTATTTGATTTTTAATACCGAGTTGCAGGGAAGGGCACCCACCTTGAAATCTACAGAAAGAACTAAGCCATTTCAACCAGTGCTTTTCCAACCAGATGCATTTTAAAATAAAGAAAAACCCACCCTGAGAAAAATGTGTGATTATATTCAGGTATCTAAAAACTAGTATGTCCTGGTATCTAAGAGCGGGCCAGAAAGTAACTGCATCATTCAGAAATGGGAGAATGAGAAATAATTTACATAGCCTGTCTCAACTGAGTATGAGTGAATCTCTAGCTGGTACACTAGCATGTGTTCTCTATCACAGGTTACTTTAGAGCACTCCTAAACACATTGTTGTGATTTATTATCTTTCTGTTTAAAAAAATCCCTCAGGTGAATCTCAGGCTATAGGAGGAGAAAAGTAATTACTAGTAAGTAGTTATGAGTATCAGAATCCTGTATAATATCTCAGTCTATGACTCATAGTTTGGTAGTCTGTGATCTCAAAAGCATAGTCCTCAGAACAGAAGCAGCTTTTGTATTCTCACAGGACAAAGTACCCTAAACCAGCTAGTCGAAGGAGATCAAACGCTACGTGTCAGTGTGATTTGCAAGAGGGACACAAAGGAAACTTCTGCGGCCAACGGGTTCTTTCTAAACATTTGTTTGCGTTAACTGAAATATTTACAATGTTAGCAGCCCTTACTGGAGCTGGCACAGACTGCAGATATGATGGTGCAAGGTGCATGAGAAATCAGGCTTATTGGAGTCTTCACTGTACAGATTTTGCATTTTATATCTAATCTTGTTTTATGAGTAGAGAGTTTGCTAGCTAAGGTGTACCAGTGGCCATAAAAGAGAAATCTAATGCACAGCCTGTCAGCAGTATTTCTTCTAGCTGAGTTTACATACATCTGTAGGTGGCCTTCAAGAGGTATTTTTATTCTTTTTTTCTTTTTTTTTTACTGGACCTGCTTTTAAATATGAGTGTTTTGCTGGGGTAGGCAGAGGGCACTCATAGAAGTACTGTGTGCTTGCTGTCTCTGAAGAGAAGAGAGCCAAGGTACCTTAAACTGAAGAAATATGTTTATATTTGTGCAAAGAAAAAATATTTGAGTGCACTGCTACTAATCTCAGGTGTTTAGTCATCAAGGAAGAGGCCTTCAGAATTTAGACATCAACATATTAAATAAATAAATAAATAGGGAAAAAAAATCCTCCTTTTATGCCCTCTGAATATGGGTGACTTTGGCGTACAGAGAATTTCTGTTTTCAGGATTTTCTACGTAGTCATGTCAGCTCAAATCCCATTTCCATTTGATCAAAGTACCTACGCAATCCCTTGATACCGGGAATTGCAGCTTTAAGGAAAATATTGCACAACTTTCCTGTATAAAATTACGCAGATTTTTTGGTAACATTTATCATCGAGTTATTGGCAAACTGCCACTGGCACAGGGCAGTGCTGAAGGTTGACCGGGTGCCTCCAACAACTATCACTGTGTATTTTCCTGTCTTACCACATCCCTGGACATGTGGTAGGAGACAGTGTCAGAAGATGGGCAGTGGCTAAATATGCCTCTGCTGAGGCCTTTCCTATGTCTTATTTTGGATTTGGAAGAGTTAATAAATACACAAATCCATTTTTCTTCCTCCGTAATTAGATCCCAGAGGAAAAATGCCACAAGCCTCCACTACATCCTTAATCTCCTGAACAATAGAAACTGTGTTAAAAAGAAAACAAATAACCTGTTTGGCTGGGAAGGGTGGATACTAGTCTGTGATTCTCAGCTGGGTTTCTGGTTCAAGCCTTGCATGGGCTGGCTGGGGGCATCAAGAGGGGCTGCCCACTGAGATGTGTGGAGGCTGAGGGGGTGTGGAGGCACCTCCTGCTTAGCTGGGCTGGGTTGGTTTCCTGCCAGGCAAGAGTTTGTGGCTGAAGAACTGGCAGGGCAATTTGCAGCAGTGTGGGGAGACGTTAGGTAGGGGGGAGCCTGGGAAGTCAGGCAAACAGCTTGCTCACCTCTGTAAGAAGCATCTTCTTTCCAGGCTGGCAGTACTTTGGCAGAGGGACAGGGTTGACAGAAATCTTGCACTTGCCCAACTCAGCTCTTGGAGAAGTGCCTTCCCTTTCCAGGTCTCTCATCTCCCCTGCACTAAAAATACTTCTCTGAAACGTGCCCTCCTTTGCACTCAGTCATGCAGAGAGCCTGACCCTCAGCTCGGCTGGCAGAAAGCAATCTTCTGGCACTTTCTGTGTACTTCAGGAAGGGCACAATCAGCTGCCTGGAACCATTATCAAAAGAATTGGGACAGGGAATAGCATACATTAACCTGACCTCTCCTCTCTTCCTCCTCCCTCTGACTCAACAAGTGGTGTAACCAGCATCCTTATCCTACAAGCATGTGTTTTACTTCCGTAACAAATTGAGGTATTAGGAATTTTAAACTCCAGATGTTTTCCAGAGTTATGTAAACCAAGAGGCACCCAGATGCTCACGTAAGAGCAGAGGGAAAATCCCTTTGGGAACATGTGCCTTGCCCGTGGCTGCTCTGGGCAGCCGAGAAGTGTTACTCAAACTGTGACATGCGACAAACTGAGATAGCAAAGGCCCAAGAAGAATGAGGTGAAGGTATAAAATTGATCCTTTTTTTTCCCCCAGGTGGGCCTTGGGAAAATTAGAATATACTACAGTTTTAGCTTCCAAATCAAGAGCCAAGTTCTCCTACGCATGAACTCAGGCAGAAACCAGCTAACCAGAAAGAGGCACACATGTCAACAAGTATCAAAAGAAAAACGATGTAACAAAACATGTAAATATTAACATTAATTGTTTCCCAGTGTACCGTATTTCATTTTCCTCTCCTTGTTTCATTCCCCTTTTGAGAAAGAATTGTCATCTGGAAACAAGAAGAAATTTCCCCTTGTTTTGTTGTATTAGGGCATACAGAAATCTTTATAGAAAATGTTTAGGTTTTTGAAAATAATTTTCTATTTTTAGGACTTTCACAAACACTGAGTCTGTTTCTTGGAGGTCTTTCGTGGTGGACTTGGGATGTTGATCATGAAGTCTTTGAATTCTTAGAGAAAGTTGCTGGGGCTTTATTTCCTTCCAACTGCTTATTTTGTCCTTTCAATCAAAGAGATATTAATGAACACACACTGTTAAAAACAGCCATTCCTGCCTCATACTAGAGCTCATCTCCACCATAATAGCCCTGCTGAAAGGAGAAAAACAATCTCCTGGTGTAGATTCAGTCCTGTGTGAGCTTTTGATCTCCTTTCTTCTGTGAGGCTCTGTCTCTCACCCAGAATGGGCTGCCTGCCTCCATGGACTTCCTATCTGCCCTGGGATGTCCTGTGTTATACAGGGATCAATGACACAACCCAGCCCATCTTGTACTAGGAAATTATAGAGCTGTTAAGAATGCGGAAAATACCTTTTTTCTCCCTCTCCTTCCACCAGCCTACAGCAATCAGCACAAGCTTTACTGTAAATGCAGTGATAAGAGGCAAAAGCAGCAGCAGGAGGCTTTTTACTGGTGTGGCTTATTATTACTATCTGCAAATGCAGTACTGAGGTTTGCTAGCTATATCACTGCCTCCGTAGCTGTACCTTGTTTGGTGGAGGCAAAGAAGGAGATTTGAAACTGTGCAGACAGTGAGTCAGGATTTTATTAAAAGTTGCATCCTGATGAGTGAAGGAACTAAGCTGTAGGTACCTAATAAAAGCATTTGATAGTGTTTTGAGAACATCTACATGCATACAGGGCCTTTCTAAGGAGAGCTTCACAAAACTCTGTGTGTGTGACTTCTCATTCCAGCTTGCCACTGTTGGAATACTAAGAAATCCCATATTGGGATACCATCAGGCCTTTCTGGCTGAAAGGTACTGACTGTATTAGTAAGTGGCTGTCTCAGTTTCAGCCTAGTGGCCTCCTAAAACTCCAATATGGGCCAGTTATAAAGAACTCTTCATCATGCAGGTATCTCCAAAGAACCAAATTGAGGTCAGCATATCCTGGCATGTAGAGTACTAACCAGTCCTCTGAGGCTGAGTCACCACTGAATCTCACCAGATCAGGCTTTGAATCAGGTCATAGGATCAGTTGTTTATTGTCAAAATCCTTGAGCTCTCTGTCCCTCCTTGCCTGTAAGGTTATTTAGCTTTCTGCCACTGTTTCGAAGTGTTACTCTTTCAAAGTGGCCTGTGCTTGACTTCTCTTCAATGCTGCTCCCTGGAGAGAAGCAAACACAGCGTCACCCTTGGCCAAGGCTCCTGAGTGTCCGTGACCTTTACCATGCTAACCTACCCTCATCTTGCCTGGCAGCATTAATTGCCTCTTAAGGCAGCTTTGTTGCCAGGTCTGGGAGGTTAAGAGAGACAGCTCATTCTTCTGATAGTTAGGAACTAGTAATAGCCAGTTTGGGTCCCGGTATGAGAGAAGGAGAGGCTGGTAATACCCCTGCTTCAGTGCCTCATTAGACTGGAGGAATCCTCAAAATGTGGGTTAGTTTATGCTGTGCCCCCTCCCTCTCCAGCCCAGGCTCTTCCTCATCTTCTGTTTCAGCTCTGCACCACAACCCACGTGAGGAGGGCGTGATGCTATTTATTCTTGTTTCCTCCCTCTCTGAGATCCTATCAGAAACACCAGTCTGAGTCAGAGGCAGAGGCTGTGACTGAAATGAGAGAGAAAACTCGGAAATGCGCAGATTTTAGTCCAATGTGGCTATCCCAGCTCTGTGAAGGATAACTGGGCCTCAAAAAATGTGTGAGATACTCAGCAAAACTGCAGCTAAAGAAAGACTGTGAATTAGAAACTGCCTACCAAGCAACAAGAAAAGGAGTGGCTGGTTTGTCGTAGGTAATGAACAGCACTCAGAAGAGTGTTGTAGCATGGGTGTTACGTGACCTTCTAGCCTCTTGCAATATCTGCTATTTTTGGACATTTGCTGAGAAGAATCCCTCCAAGATCACTCCTCTGGTTTATTGGGTGGTGATAGCTGGGTTTTCCAGCACAAACAGAGCTGTGCTACAGTGAGAGGTTTCCAGCAGGGATACTTTTTCACATGCATTTGGATGAGAAGTCATCTAAAAGCCTACTCCCTGCATTTGGCAGGTAGGGGCAGGGTGCCACAAACCAACATGTGTCCAAATATTCCAGTCGCAGACACATAAATCTAGCTGCTTGCAAGGTGTTCCCATTACACACTAAGCAGCACAGATCTGGAAAGATCTGGAAAAACTTTCCACATCTAGATCTCCCCAGCAAGAACCGTGTCTTGGGCAGATTGCATTTTTATTGCCTTCATTGCCTTGCTGAGATGATGTCCCCAAGCTTAAGGTGAACTGTGTGAGTAGTGGTACTTCAGTAAATTGGAGCCATTTACTTCTGCCCAAGTGAACGGGTGCTTAATGGTCTGTACAGTTATATGACCTCTGGTTGCAATCTGATCAGATAGCACAAACTAAATGTAGTGAAGTCTTTCTGATAAGGGGAAAATGGAGGGTCAGGTTCTAGGGTATTGCCCCAAGTAAGGACAATTGGTCAGTAGGTGGCAATCTTATATCTGAAGCAGGAAAGGCCCCCACTGCTAGAAAAACCTGCTGCTGGCCATGTCTTCAGTGAGACATGTAGTCATGAGGTCTGGACCCATTGTGTGCTGGTTCTAATCACATGGATTTAATTTTTCTTTGCAGTCTGTTAGCAGTACACCTTTGCCAGGTCCCAGATGTTATGACTTAGTTTCCCTTCTCTCAATTTTACCGTGCCCTCTAGTTGCATATCTGATAGGTTATATACAGCCTTCTCCTTCACGAGACAGCAGCACAGGGCCAGACATGTAGCCTTGCTATTTGCAGCTAAAAAGCTGCTATGGAATGGATGCATGATGCAAATGTAAGTCATGTATTATCATTAACCAGATCCGCTGTTCGGATGGGTGAGAGGAGGGCATCTCAGTCCTTGCAGAGATGAATGACTCACTGACTCATGGACTGATTTGTTCATGAGAGTCAGTCAACTGCAGCAGTTTGATCAACACCACCTTTAATTCAAAACTTCAGTTTAGGCATCTTTGCTTATATAGTGTTGACTTGAGAAATGCTTTCATTTGGGGCTTTTTATTATATACAGAAAAGAGTGCCACAAACCATTTCCAGAGCATTTGACCTCATTTGCAGCCTGTCAAGTGGGAGAGAGGCCGTGAAGCATAAGGAGAGTGGTTGGAACCAGGCAGGGAGTATGCAGCAATGGCAGGGTTTTTGATACATGTTGTCCTAACAACAGCAGCTTTCTCTAACCGAAGATTTCCTGTGCTAACATCTCAAGGAATCCTTGGATGTGGCCTGTTACCTGAAAGGCACTTCATACACTTGTGGGGAGGGAGGAGGTGAGAAAAAAAACCTGATGATGCTGCTCCTAAAGTGAATTTAGCATTGATGAGAGTAACTTGTACCCAACCCTGATGCCTGAATCTTTGGCTTATCCACAGGGTATGGGAAACAGGCAGGGCTGGGGTAAATGTCCCTGTCCTGCACTTGTTCTGGGTGAACTGGGATTTTGCACCCATACGTGTGAAGGGCTGAAGGAAAGGGGCAGAGGTGTTAGTGCTAGCCAGTTCTTTCTTGTGGACCTTTCTGGGGCACATGTCACCTATAATGGCCAAACCTCTCACAGACCTCAGAGTACCAACATCCAGTAGCCTGCTGTGCTTACCTCAATTTCAGGGAAGCAATGTGAAGGGCTAAAACTGGGTGACTTGGGCATGGCCATGTGATAGCTTTGTGGCAGGTCAAGCAGTTATGCCAGAGCCTCCCAAATTCTTGCCCTTTCTTTTGGGTTAGGGCAGTTTCAGTTGCCCATTCAGATCTCAGCCCCATAACCGAACAGCTAATTTGGGCCCATTTGGGCAAGTGAGATGTGAACCACTGAGGATTAAAAGTCATTTTGTTCATCCTGCGGGCAGTCACTGACTGGAACTTGACAGCTGAGCACTGCTAGTCTGTGCTTCGCTTAATCTGTCAGCCTTCTTGCTGAAGTCAAGGTCACTGGGAGTAGTGCAGTAAGGTGAAGAGGCTATTACAATATACAGGAGCCACTTGGGCACTCATAGGGGGCTGATTTCTCACCCCTTCTGCTGCCTGGTTTTCACAACACACATCTAGGTTATAACCCCAGAGGTGTTGCAATAAGTTACGGCTTGGAGCACATGTTGTCTGCAATGTTTGCACGGTCTGTCGTGTGGGCAGCCAGGGCTGTCCCAGGCACATTGGCAATGCAGGCGGCAATGGCTGGATGAAGCTCCGAGGTTGCGAGTGGGGCTTTAGCTCTCATCCCTGTAACCCAAATGGCATCAAGCATAAGCTCCCTGAAACTGAGACCTGCCTACCTACTCCTTGCCTGGCTGCCCAGAGAGCTTGGGACACCGCTACAGTACAGATCAGTGATGCATGGGAAAGGAAGGGCAAGCATCAGAGCTGCACTGGCTCAGCCAGCTACCCTCACCCTGTCCACCAAAGCAGTGATCTGCATTCAGAACCTGACCCAATTTCAGCCCCTGCTGGCTTCAGAGGAAAAACACTCTGGGGTTTCCAGGAAGCGTTTGCACCACAGCCGATACCAGCTGAGCTGCAGGCCAAGGCAGATGCATCGTCAAATCATTGCTGCCACGTGTGTTGCAAGGATGAGTGAAGGATGTTGGCATTTTGTGTCATTCGTACCCAGGGAACCATGTTCTCTTTCCAAATGCAGTCAAAATGGAGGGGAGAAGGGAATAAGCATGGTTGTGACTTCAATACACCAGTTTTGAGTGGGAATGAGTGCCTGGCATAAAGTCAGTTAATTCAGTAATGCTTATGTTGTTTTTATGCTTGTAGAAAACTCATCAATGGAGTAACACCTAGAAAAGGATAGAGACCTTTACTTTAAGAGAAGGGCTCTGACCTGGTGGTGTGAAATTACTGTGTTTTGGAAATTTTCCGTGTATCTGACATTTGCTCTACATTTACCCAGGATGAGGAGGAAAAGCAGTGAAAACCACAGAAACTTATAGGGAAAGTCCACTCTTTACTATGAACCAGATGTCTTCTACCCTGAGGAGCTGATGTATGGCTCACAGCGGAGTGGAGTAGTGTTGGGATGGACAAGAGGGCTTGAAGCTCCACATCTGACCTGGCCTGGTCATGCACACTTCTTGTCATCTTTGGTGAAACACTGTTTGTTTATCTCTGAAAGCCATTTGCTTTCTACCCACCTACTGTGTCAGTCCTCAGGAAAGCTTGTCATGGAAAAAAATTCCTGGTCATCAGCCTGGTAAGTCAGGCTTCACATATTCTCTCTCTCAACCTCTCTTCCCAGCAGAACATTTGTCACATCCCCACAGAATCCACAGCAGAATCTCTGCTTTACCTTCTGTGAAACTGGGAACAAGTAGAGCACTAAAAGAGGGATATGAGAGGAGAAGATTGGTCAGGGAGGTATCAAAAGAAATGGACAAGAAAAATGAGATCAGTGTGTGATCCCAGGGTTAGGGTTAGGTGTATCTGAAGGAAAAGAGCAAACAGGACTTCTGGAGAGTCCTGCCCTGAGGGAACTAGCTGGAAGACATGGGAAATTTTATGAGAAAGGTCTCCAATGCCAAGATGTTAAAAGGCTGTTACGAGCAGAGAGACGAAACAGCATTCATCTTGGAAAATGGGAGGAATAGGGGTAGCTATGGCCCTGTGGAGAGCTTCACATTTGTCCTAGATGGTCTTTGCTTAGTTAAGTTGTGTACCAGTACTTACAGCACAGCCTTGTTTATGCTACAGCTTAACCCTGCAATGTTAGCAAGTGGCTGTAATCGCTGGCCCCAAACCACGTGGGTCAAGGCACCATGTGTCTTCACTCCTTGGATAATATCCAACAAGGAGCTGCAGCAGCTCCACAGGTCCCATCCCCACCCCTGTCTGCCTGGAGGCCTCCCAGTGTCCGGGCCAACTCGGTGTGGGGGCTGGGAGGACAGTGATGCTGGTGTAACTGGTTTGGTCAGCATACCAGACCAGAGCTGGTGCCAGACTGCTCCAGCCCCAGGGCTGCTCCTCCGGCACCTCCTCTGGGCACAGCAGCAGCAGGGTACCAGCACCCCGCACCTCCTTGGGATTTTTGCGAAGCTGGGCTGGGCCACTTAGGCAAGCGAGCAGGTTTCCACTGATGAAGGGTCCCATGCTGGCACATGGGCAGTGGGAAGCCAGTGGGGCACCAGAGCAAGCAGGAAAGAGCATGTGCCAGTGCCAGGTCCAGCTGCAGGTCAGCCCAGGTGACCAATGGAGCAGGGGCAGAGTTATCGCACATGAGGTGCCTCTGCCAGGCTGAGCGGAAGGACAGAGGTGCTTTACGTCAGCTCCAGCCACGTGTGCACAGGGTCAGTGCCCGGCACCGCCCTGGGCAACAGCGGGTGCCACGGGCTGGTGTGCAAGGGAACAGTGCCCTTGCAGAAAAATGACTCTCACGGTCACTCTCTTTTGCTGTCCCAAGCTGCCCTTAAGGGTAGTGGAAAAAGCCAGGGGTAGGAGTCCTGTTCTGCAGCATTTTCTCCTTGAACTCCAGAAGGAAAGTTGATGTTGCTGTAAAGGCAGCAACACACTTTGCTACTGAGGCAGTTCTGTGTGGCTGACGGGGATTTTGCCTAAATGTCATGCAGGAGGCCAGAAATACATGATCCTAGCCTTAACTGTTTTTGTGCTCCTCATGCTCTGAGGACTGGCATTAAATGTTGAAAAGGGCATCAGACAAGAACAGCTAGCCCCCGTCTTCTACCAGTCAGTCTCAGCTGGGGATTCCTACTCTGGGGATCATTAAGCCAAGGAAGCCTCCCTGGAACAAGCAGAAATACCAAATCCTAGACCTTGAGCCTAGACTTGGTCTTCACTGTTATCAGGTTAGAAGGCCAAAGCCAGATTGGGTTATTTCCTTTTCTTTTTTAAATTCTTTTTGTCTAGAGGTCCTGATGGTGTGGACAAAATTAAGAAACTTCTTCTTGGGCCTCTCTTTGGGAATTTTCACATGCTGCTTGTATTCTGGGAGCAGGCAAACTTCCCATCCCTCTAACTACAGATTATAGGTGTTTTTTTAACCCCTGTTTTCCACAATGCATTCCAGTGAGAAATGTGTCCTGTAAGTTCATTGTCTCGGATCATCCTGCCTTCCACAAGCCAGGACTTGTGGAAAGGAAGTCTATTCAGGCTAGGAATGTTAAATGTTTGCTGCTGACTCCCCCACTGGGGGTTGTGAGCTGTGCCAGGGATTTTCCACCGGCTCTGCCTATTCCAGCTTTTCAGCTGGGTGCATTTTCCCACAAAGATGTGGCCTCAGAAGGGCCATCTTCACTGCTTAGACACTCGGGTGAAGAAAATGGTTAGAGCATGGTTCTCGTGCTGCCTCCTTCCTACCAGGCACTTGGCTTTATCTTGCATTATAACTGAGACTAAATCTTTTTGAAAATCTGTGTGTCAGCACTGAATTATTTATAGACATGTCAAACATTCCTGAGCACATGGATAAAACCCAGGATAAAGTATCCTAGTGTGCCACTGATGACAAAAAAGTGTTTTGCTAGTCAGAGAGCTGACCAAGATATGATGTAGACTAAGATGGTTTTACCAGCTGGGGGGCAGGTGAGGGGGTGTGTTTATTTTGACAAAGTCAATATGTCATATTTTATGATTACCTTAACAATCACATACATAATAATGTAATTTTTTCAGCAGCAGACTGCAGCAGGAGATAAAAACCTAGAATTATGTTTGTGAATTTGACTGGAGGAGATTGCAGACTGTTCCCAGGCCATGTTTGTTCTCTTCACCAAAGCAAAGTATTACTTAAATAGAAGGGCAGAGACACTATGCTGCAGCTGAAATGTGACCCATTAGAACTGCCTGAGAAACCACAATTAAAAACTCAAGGAATTTTAAATAATTTCTCTCCCAAATAAAACTAAGGGGGGGGGATTGTATTGGTGCATAAATTATGAATCCAGATCTTGCTTTGTAGCTCCTCATTTTCTTCATATGGTATTTGACCTTTTTTAAAGAATAACACAGGCCTTATATATCTGCATATAAAGTATACAACAATATATCATCATTCTGTTCGTCCCTTATTAATTTCCTATATAAAAGTCTTCTAGCACTGCAAGTGCTCATCCTTGTATTCAGAAACTGCTTGACATTTGTTGCTGCCCTCTCCCGTTCCCAAAATAATTGAGATCTCCACATCCTAAATTTTTAATCTCATTTTTGTCTGTGTTCTGGCATGTATTGACCAATACTGCCCTCCATTAAAGTAAATTGTGACTGATAGATCTTGTCTTCAATTAGAAAAAGGTCTCTCAACCCTCTCAACACAGGCATTTAGGAATTCTTACTCCCTGCTTTGCTGTGAGTTCTCGTGCATTGTTCACATGAATGGGCTGGACTGTTGTCAAAGGAGTGGTTAAATCTCAGCCAGACCTGAGAGGGTTCAAGTGGGCAAGGAATGATAGCCTTTCACCTGTTTTGGTCTTCTCAGCCTTATCATAGCAATATATGCTTGCTTGGTCACTCCCTTTCGAAAAACAGTCAGTCTGCTGAAAAAATAGATCCTTCGGTTTGCTCTATGTTTAGGCAAAACCAGTCTTGTATCCAGGACTATACAAAAGCACAATTTTCTTCCCACCCTTCAGCTAAGAAAGAAGGGAAAACAAACATTTGAACAAATCCATCTATAGTAGTGTAATATTTTACGTGTCTGTTTAATAGACAACTACCACAGTGAGGGAAAACTCCGACAAGTCATTGCTGGGGAGTTCAGGCATTTTGTGTTGTTCGTGCTCTGAAGGCTGTTCAGCTTCTTCATTGTCCTGCAGAGTTTGCATATTGGATTGTGATTTCTTAATGGGTTTAGTTCATGGGTATAAACTTATTTTCTGGTAGTACTTAGATGGAGGTAGAAACTTCTCAACCATAAAGGAACCATTGCCATCCCCAAGGTCCTGAGAGCTGAAAACAGACCACTGAAGGGAAAAATTAAATAAGAGGCGGAAAAATTCGAGTTACTGCTGTTCTCTCCTCAGCAAAGCTGTGTGACTTCTCACAGTGGAGTAAATACTTGTCCCTGGGTTTGTTTTTCGCTTTCTAAAGGGTAATGGTGGTATTGATAACATGCATATGGATTACTCTGCATTGAAAAGTTTTGCTGTCTGATTGAGCTGGGAGTATATGGGAGAATATGCATCAAACTCATCACAATGCTGGCCCTAAAATAATTTCAATTATGCTTCAGAAAAAAAAAAAAAAAGGCAGCTTAGTCTATTTAGGTAGCTGAGAAAATAACTTCTCTCTGGTATGAATAGCATCTCCATTACTGAAATATTTTTGTCATGGCTCTAGCAATATATACATATGCTGGAAAACTCTTTTTAGTGTAGACACACCCTAGAGGAACTGGGTGTCCAGCTTGCTGAGAAGGTCACCTAGGTAGCTAACTCATTCAAAATCACTACCAAAAGTTTCTCTTCTGAACTGACAGTTTAACACATTTCATCATGTTCCTCCCCAACCCCAGTGAGGTCTTGATGAACAATATGATATCATCTTTCTTCAGTCTCAAATTCAGCCTACCTGGTGGTCACCCTACCTTTAGCACTGCCTTTCAGACATACCCCAGGCAGCAAAGCTGGCAGAGGAAGCCTGAGATGGTCTGGAGAGAAAGTGGAAGGGTAAGACTAGTTCTGTCAACAACAGACAGCAATTTTTTATTTTTTTTTAACGGGCAAATAGAGGGACATTTCCCTCTATTAGTGACAAGACCTGCCCATGTGATGCAAATTAAGTGGAAGATTTGCAGTGTCATACCAGTGGGTGTAGATTTCACTTCCTTTAAGATACACAAAACCTATTTTTCTTCTTCTTTTCTGCCTTTGGAGTTAATTCATTTAACTCTCAAAGAGGACACAGCTGGTTGTTAGCTTCAGCTTCTCTTGATGTTCATTTTCTTTTTAAACAAGCTTGCATATTATTCTAGCTTAATTATATCTTTCTGCAGATAAAATCATTGGAAAGGGTCCATTCCCCTCCCCCCATTCTGCTCTGTTTCTTCCTTGATTTCTTTCACATGTCACTTCCCCAGTGAATACATCTGAACCTTACATGGTGTTAATTAAGGATCTCAATTGCATATTCGCCTTTGCAAATCTTGCCAGTGTGCACAGGCAACCGTGATTGATTGACAGCCCTCGAAGAACAATGGAGAAGCCTTAAAAAGGCTTGGCAAAGCAGCACAATCAGTGGGGAGCATGCAGAGAGGAAGAGCTTCACACAAGGACTTCAGGAAGAACTGTGTTTGGTGACTTTTATTTCCTTAATCAGCATCAGGAAACAGTTCAGCCCTGCTGCAGCTTGTGATAAAGTAGCTCCCCCAGTGCCCACTGCTAGAAGAAATAACCACATGGCTTGAGGTAGAACAAGCTGTTCTGGAACATGCACTTTTGTGGTTGTTTGGGGAAATCTTAAGAAACTGTAATTCTTCCCAGCAGTGACCTGGAGGTGGGAGATTTTGATGTCGGGCTCTGCAGCTGTGCCAGGACAAGGTGCTTGTGGTGCTGGTACAGAGTCCCCTCCTAGCTGGGATACTGAGCTATGGGCCCAGTGTTAGACAGGTCAGCAATCTGTTCTGCTGCCATCTTAGGGCAAAGCTTAAGCATAGTGGAAGAGACAAAAGTCTGGATATACCTCAGCTTGTGCAGGAAGTCTTCCATAGGCAGAGTAAGCTTCAGTTGCAGCCTCCTGCCCTGAATATCTGGGGTAAAGCTCATCCCAGTTCCACTCATCAGGTGCCATACACAGGGCTTGCCTGTCTCACGTAATGTGGTGGCCTCTGGTACCACCAAATCTGAGTACCTCACAGCTTCCCTCAAATCTTTGCATTCTCCTCACATTCCTAAGGGGCTAAAAGCTGCTGCAAGCCCTGCTTTACAGGAGAGAAGTGGAGGCACAGAGATGTCACCTCTCCAGTTTCCTAAACAATGATGAGAAATCCTAGGGCAGAACCAGAAATAAAACATGCCTTTCCCAGTGGTGTTCCCTGGGGAGTTACCTCAGGGGTTTCCTGCCCGTGGGACCAAGTAGTACATAAGATGTTACAGTGGTTCAGGGAAAACTCTGAGGAATCCCAGCAGACTGGGATCTATTACATCTGTGAGCAATAGCAGAATGTACCAGCATTGGAAACTCCTTTCCCTCCATCTGTCATGCCCAGAGTGGCATTTACGCAGGCAGATCTCTATGCCAAGGGGTCATGTTACAGCCCAGTTCTCTGCTAACCATGTTACTGCATGTTTTTGTCTCACCTGTGTACCCAAGTCCAACCCATGTTACAGCTCAGAGGACAAATTCCTTGCTAGAACAGAGTTTGACCTCATGTATACCAGCAGTAATGACCACTATTGCAGCACAATTCCCAGGCACGTTCAGTTTTCTGTGCAGAGAGGACTGCTCACGCTGACAAAGAAGGCCATCAAAGTGAGGTGTGCCCTGTATACCTCAGGGATGGGGTGGGGGAGTGATGATATGCCAACCTATAAAAGTTTGCAATATCCTTTTAGCCAATTGCACAATTATTATTTCTTGCCTATTTTACCTCCTCCTCCTTCTCCTGCACTTATCTCCTGAGTTGAGAAGCACAATAAATCAGGTGTTTGAGTGCCAGCAAAGCACTTGGGAGACCTGGAATCTTTGCCTGCTGCAATACTTTGCATCTGAGTTGGGTGAACCCGTTATGGTATGCCTGCAACAGGTGAAGTGCCTGAGAAGTTCTACCTTCCTGTGGGCAACAGCCAGATAAATTAACCTGGAGAGAACATGGCATGACTGTCTCCTGATTGTTTTAGAGCTGGTCCCTTGAAGAGTTTGCCTGGGCTGCATGGATGGCTCAGCTACTTATAAAAAAACAATTGGTGAACCCCTGCGGTTAACAACCCTCGTCATTAAGGTAAATCAGTGCCAACACAGGAAGTTTTAAATGAAAAATGGGCACATTTAGATCACTCTATATGTCTGTCTACTTTAGTATCCTCTCTTCATCAGTGGTTGATAGCAGATGTTTAGAGAAAACTGTATGAGAAAGGCAAGCATGTAGTGGTAATTCTCTGGTGTAGTTGCCAGGCTGTGGGTTCTTGAAATCTTCCTAGAATCTTGCTGTTTAATAGCACTTAATAGATCTGTCCACAGCTTCATAAAATCATTTTTTGAAATCTATTTTAAGCATCCATAGCACTGTTGGCAGCAAGCTTCAGAACTTAATTATGCATTTGAGGAAGCACTTCCTTTTGTGAGCTTTGAATCTGCCACCTCGTAACTTTATTTTATGCTGTTTCTTCTGTGCGATCCTGCCATGTGAGCAAACTGCCTGGAAGTCACCATGACTTCTCAAGCTGGTGTCTCAGCTATAGCTGAATGCCTGTGCAACTGTGGTGGTTAGGCATATGTCTCAAGGGGAGGTGGTTTTTCACTTAACCAGGTCCATACCAGTGCAACTCCCAATTTTAAATAGCATTACAATAGAGTAAATAGGTCTGCCAATGTTTTAACTCTTGTCTCTTCTTAGAAGTGAAAGCTTTGCCAGTGTAGAGCACTGACACATGAGGGTGACCATGCTTGCTCAGAGAGCAGCTGTAGTCAAAAGAGCTTGTCTTTCAGTCACAGCTTTGTACAAACACTTTTCCAGCACTAGTGAGTTTTACCAGAGAGATGTTTCTGCGCTGGACATGATGTGTGTCAAGGCTGTGCTCCACACCAGCCTGTTACTCACAGGCAGAAAACAGGGCTTTGCTGCAGGACTGATGCCAGCAAGGCAGCTTGTCCAGACTTTGTCCACTCTTTGCTGTCCAGACCCATACATAGGCCAACAGAAGTCTCTTGTAGTCCAGCCTCTAGAGCTAAGCCAGCCTGACAGAATGCAAAGCTGTCCCTCAAGTGATTTGAAAGTAAAAGCACAAATATCTTCATGAGGTCTAAGGAGTGTCCCTGCCCAATACCTGTACTAATGGCACGAAGTTCACTGAAGGCCTGTGCCTATGATTTGCATAAAAAGCCATGTCCCCAGGACCGTATCTGAAAGTCTGATAAAAGACTTGATTTTTCAGGAACCCTTGAGTTTCTATTAAAAGCAGTGAGAGAGATTGTGAGCTCATTTCAGATTCAAGTCATTTACTCAGAAGTCTAAATATGGAGTTGGACTTTTATTTTATGATATACTGGCCTTTGTCTTGGGCTGTCATAAAGCAAACATGATAAGCTAACAACTGGCATAAAATTTTCAGTTACTTTCTAAATGTTACAGCAGCAGAGAACCAAGTAGAATTGCTGAAGGGTCAAAGGCATAGATTAGAAACATCATTAAGGAATGGTAAGAATTACTGATAAGTCCTAGTGTCTTTGTTTTATTACTTCCCTATCTCAGGCAGGTCTGCAAACACACTGATTCATGTTTAATTGAACAACAGCTTCATTGTGAAACCTGCCATTCTTAGCTGCAGTATAGAAAATATCTTTAAAAACACCACCCCCACTTTCTAACATTGTACAGACAAAGAATTACAGCTCAACTGCCATAGGATATACACTACAAGTGGCATCATCTTCCTTAAGTCTCGTTTCCTCTGTCACATGTGGTATGACAAACAGCAGTCTGGGCACCTGCATGCTGTGTGTGCCTTTGTGTGGAAGGGCTGCCCTGCACCTGCAACAGGCCCTCTCCTTCTCCCACTGTTCCCTCATGCATGCACCTTGTGTGTGTGCTTTGGTCACAACCAGCAACCTCTGGGCTAGTGTCCCAAAGCTTCAGTCTGGGGCAAGGCAGGCGATGCTGTGTGGAGGTGTGTAAGAATGGCCTTCTCTCTGAGTTCCCAAAGGCCTGTCCATGCTCTGGATTGTGCACAAGCAAACACATGTCCCAGTTTTCCAAGAACAAGCAGACAGTGAAGCGTGTTCAAGCTTTCGTTGTCCATGGGCTGCAACATTCACTACCTATGATCAGTCGTATATATTTGATTGCTCTCATATGAATAAAAAGGATTAGCTGGCTCTGTAGAGCATTTGGCCTACATTTCACTACTTTGCTTGTGAAGCTGAGCTGGATAGGAGTATGAAAAAAAGAGAGCTTGTTAAAGCCCTGGTGCTGACACAGTTATGTCAACAAAAAAAAAAAATTGTCTCAATACCTCATTTCATTTTAAGGGATGTATTCCTTTGCTGCTCTTAGCTGTGGCTTTCATTGCTGTACTGGCAAGCCCTGTCTCAAATACATCATTCAGTGCAGGGATGGTAGGGTACACAGTTCAGCTTGGCTGTGACTCCAGCTGTATGGTGCTGGCACCTACTCAATCTAGGTAGTAGTCTGGTGTCCTTGGTGCAACTCCTGGGAGAGGTGGGCATCTATTGCAAAGTTTAGGCTTGAGGAGGACACATGAGAGGCTTTGACCTGCCTCTGATATCAGATAGTGCATCCGTGTGCTCAAGAGTGCGTTCAACTCAGCTTACTTCAATTCCAGCACACAGAGCACAGTTCTGTGGTTTGGAGGAGAGTGGATGGTCCTTTAGGTCAGAAGACAGATGCAAACATATGCAGGATGCCCTGTGCTATGTAATAGATCCCTGTGTCTGCCTCAGACCATGTGAGATTTCACAGCTCTAGTGTCACCATAAGTAAGCTCACCAGAGTGATCTAAATTCACATAACCAAGCTAAAAGTGACAGTTCAGTACAGATAAGCCCTTCATCTTTTAAGTTGGTTATTTATATTAGATCAGTCTGTGTGAGTCACAGTATCTGACCTAACAGCCCGTTCCACTACGTGGGTAAGGATTTGTCTGGCTCTGTCATTTTTTTTGCATTGTAAAACTCCTCATGCAGTCAAGACTGTTAGAAGGACCTCTGGAAACTTCTCTGGACCAGTGACACCTTCCCTCCTGCTCAGGGTTTTAACCTTTAGTCATTTTATTTTTAGCCAAAATTGCTGAAAGATCTTTCCTCCCAATCTGTGCAGTGTAGATTATGAAAACCTAATGAGAAAAGCTAAAACTCATTTGCTCAGAAAGAATAATTCCAACTCTGTCCTTTGGCAAATGAGAAAATTAGGCAAACTAATGCATTTGTCATAGACTCAGTTGAATATGCTATTTTATTCAGCTTCATGTAAGGGTGCTGTAATAAGGGTCTGGGCATAGGTCCCTGAGAGGTTAATAACTCCAACATTGTTTCCACAGGGCTTTTCAGAGCACTGTAGTTTTCCAGATGGAGGACTGGCAGCCTCAGGAAAGATCTAGGCCCAAGGGATCCTGGCAACAGGGAAGGCAGGATGGGTAGGTATCTGTGAGTGTTGCAAGAGAAGATCATGTCTATAGACCACAGTCCTCCTCCACCTGAGGACTGTGCCCAGCTCTGCTGTGGACCTGTGAGCTTTGGACAGATGGGTCTATGAGTTATGGTGCCAAATGCAATGTAACTATAGTTTGATTTGTGAGTGTTGCCTCCAGTTCTCTAGTAAACTTCTGCCTTGTGTGGCCAAGGCCAAGTCACTTTTTCCCATTTCTCACTTTTTGCCTTAGGAAAAGGTAAGAAGCAGTGCTCTTGTCCTTAGTATTGTGTGAAGATCCAGCACTGGAAAACTGCCTATATGTATGTTCTGAACATTACTGATGATCCCAGAATGCAGAGACGGTCCAGCATGGTAAGTCTGGTCTGATATCTGAGACTTAAATAAGTCTCAAATTAAGACTACAATTGAATTACCTAGCCTATAGATGCTATTCATAATTTTTCTGTTTTGCTCACTTTTATGTTTTATTCCAGTGTGTATTTGAATCTCTCTGCACTGCCCAGCCTCATTCTGCCATTTGGGTGGGGGAAGACAAAAGGCTGAATTTGTGGCTTATATATGAAGAAACCTTTAAGTTGTCCACCAGATTCTTCTGTTGGCTCCTGCGGAGTGCCTGAGGCTGGGATCACCCTGTAAAGCTTGCAGGCTTTGGTATTCTTGTTCCAACTGCTTTGCTGGCATATTGAGGTAGAAAAATGGACTCACTTATGTCCTCAAGAACCTAGGCATAGCAGTGACAATAAGAGAGAGGTATTTGAGGTTAGGAGAAATTTGCATTCATGCTGGTGTAATAACTTCAGGCTCCTGGAAAGGTATGGGGGTTTCCCCTCTTCAAAAAAAAAAAATTGCTATAGGCCAAAGCCGCATCCTCAAGAAAGCAATGACTATGGTTTTGCACAAAGGCATGTCTGTCAGAGGGAAAAAAAGATTATAAAAAAGTAGTTTTCTAAAAGAAAAATTTGTTTTAGCGGAAAACATGTATCCAACAAAATGCCTGGAAAATTTGACTGCTGCAAATTTCTGACTTTATGTTTCAGTCAAAGATAAACTATCAGGCTGACTGAAGAAGTAATGGAATGAAATTATACTGTCTGTGTTATGCTGGAAGGGCAGAATAAATGATCCCTAGGCTGCAGTCTCAAAGGACCGTGGCATTTTCATGAATTTTCTGCACAGTGTTGCCTGGAGCCAGACAAGGCACCAGCTAGCTCACTCTTCCCATCTTGCCTCTGCTGTTTGGGTCTGTTGCAAAGCCTAATCTGTAAAGGGTAGAAAAAGAGTGCAGTGGGGCTAGATCTGCAAAAAGCATTTCCAGCAGTTCTAGAATGACAGTGGAGAGAAAAGCTTCTTACCTGAATACTTGTGTATGTCTGGCCTACCATAGTTATGCTCCTGGCACTTCTTTTGGATGATCCCAAACAAGTTCCTTCTCTCTCTTGAATGGCTTCTTTACAATGGAAAATGGAGGGAAAAGTCACCTAGGTGAACTAGAAGCACGGATTTCAAATAGGCGAGTCATCTGTATTAAAATGGACACCTTTAGTAAGAATAATGGTGGGCTAAATTAAAAGTTCTTCTTAAGTTAAAATGCCCACATGCGGCTTTAATGTGATTTAATTAAGTTTTGAAAAGTTTCATTAGCCTGAAAAGTTCATTCAAATTAAGTTTCTGGAGTATGTCCATGTACGTAAACCCATAGTTTTTCCCCCTGATGAAATGGGGACTTCACTACCTCAGAAAAGCGACGCTGCCAGTCTCAGTTCACTAATACCTAGAAAGCACTTTGTTCTGTGGGAGGCAGGAGGCCAAACATATGTAGTTCTCTCCTGTGAGTGCAGCATACACAGGCTTTGGGCAGCTGCACGTGGTTCTGTGCGAGGCTCCCAGCTGCAGGCCTCTCCCAGACACATGCCAGCTAGCAAGGACAGTGCTGTCACCTGCATGCAGCCATAACCAAGGTGCCAAAACACTGGTTCTGCTCTTTCTTCTGCCACCAGCTTCCCATGTCCCACACGGACCTACCAGCAAGAAACGGGGCGATAACAATGTATATGCATTTACTCTTCAATGTGCTTTGAAGTCAAGAGGGGAGAGGGGGATTTGCAGGCTTGTTTTGAGTGCCTGATGTGGGTGACTTTGCTGTGCCATTTCATTATGGGAACTCAACTGCAGCAGATTTCTGGAAACCTGATCCCTGAGATAAACGTGGAAGAACTGAAACAGCAGTATCTGTCCAGTGCTTCAGCCTGTCAGTTCAGAGACAGGTCAAAGCCTCCATGACCTGAACAGGGCTGTCAGTATAAGGACAGCTGCTCTCAGCCATGGGCACCCAGTGGACCTAAGTGGAGGCAAAAGTTACATTAAACAGCCACACTGCTTTCCAAGTCACATAAGACCTACTGACACACTGCAAGAGACTAATGATATTTAAAGCTCTTTGAGTAAACTATTTGCTTTACGTTTATAACAGGATAATCATTCCACTGCTTGTCATGGGAATCAGACCACTGATCACCATCCCAGTGACCAAAAATATTCTCCTGAAGAATAAAATATGCATCTTTATCATTTAATTCTGCCTCATCAATAATGCTGGGAAAGATTCTCTTACAAAGGTATCAGGTTTAAGAGAGCAGCCATCTTAAAAACCATGCCAGCCTCTTTCCAGATGGCATTTTGAATACAATATAGACCAGGACCTTTGCTCTCCAATCCGTTAGACAATTAATTAGTGCTTATAAATTAAATATGTGCCTAGCAGAATGTGTCTTTCCATGTGGCAAGCCTCGTGCAGCGAGAACAGACTGTGAGTCAGTGAGGCACCACAGGTGACACGGAGGCCACCTCAGTCCGTCATTTCAGCTGAAACATGAGAGGCAATTCGCATGGGCTAGGAGGCTGCATCTGAAGAAGGAGTGTGCTTTATGTACTCCTATAGGCTAGTATGTTGTCTGGTAGTGATGACGTGGGTCACTGCTTGAATACCACCATGACAGTAAGATAGGTACCTCACTCATCAGGCAAACTAGCACGTGTCCACTGAAGTTTATGGTTCACTTGTAACTGCACACCCCATAGGGAGGCTGATATGTGGGCCCCCTGAGGCTTGTGGTGACTTACACAGCAAGACCAGGGACAGCTTTCAACCATCTTGTTAAACCATGATGAAACACACTAGTGGACAGGCCAGTGCAGGCTCCAGCTCTGCACTGCCCTCACCTCTGTGCAGCTGTTGGCCTCTAAGGCTCACTCAGGTGAACTTGCAGAGGCTGCAGTCACACCACCAAGCTGGAGGGTGAGGTGCAATGTGCAGGATTCAAACTGCTTCTCCAAAGTGAGACATAGATTAGGTGGGGACTACGCCCAGTTTACTTAGCTGTCAGTGTACTGCCTGGCTTGGGAAATCCCTAGGCGGGGGACTACTGGCACCTGGGAGGTCACTGGTCACTTGCCCTCTTCTTAGGCTCTTTTTCTAAATATTTGCTACTGACCACAGCTGGAGAAGATGCACTGGATTAAACGGACCTTTGGTGTGTTCCAGGTGTTGCCAGTCTTATGTTCTTACAGTCACCAAAACTAGCTTATAATAAAACTGGTTAGCTAAGACCATTTTGATATTGAGTGTTCATTTGTGAAGTGCTTAGAATATCAGGCAATAGCAGCTAATCTTTGATTACCAGTAGTGACTGCTTTTTCAAAAGAAAATATGGGTGGGGAGAAAAAGGAATTTCTGTTCAGTTCCTGGTCCTGGTTGCCTGGTGAATTTTTTTAACACGCAGAAGAGCAGATTTTCATGTGGGTATTTTGGGGATGTTTCCCATGAGAAAAAAAGTGCAACTCAAAACTCTAAATGACTTGGGTGTCTTGTCATGATTATGTCCTCCAAGGGTTTGTGTTATTCAGCTGATAAATAGGGTTTAAATAACAGAAGAACAACAGTACAGCCTCATGTAAATAACAGCAGTATTGCCACATGCTACCTGTCGCATTGTTCATGCAGACATGATGGTTTGCTGATGGCATTCACTTCCCTGTGCCTGGCACTTGTGTTCTATTCATCCAGAATTGAGATTTTCTGAGAAATGCCCAATCAATCTGTGGACACCAGTGACACAAGTGCCCAGCCCAGCTCCCATCATGCTGCTGCAAAATGAATTCATTTTGACACAGGTCTGCTTACAAATGACCATGTCAAATGTATCCTGGCTATCTGAGTACAAAAGCAAAGTAGGTTTTCCAAGGTACGCAAGCATCTGAAAGCACAAAATGAGGTTCATCCAGCTTTTCAAGTAATTCACACAGGTCAGGTTCTTAGCTCCTACTGATTACAATAAGAAATTATATGAGAATTATAATAAGAAAAGTGCTTTTAAAACACCTGTTAGATGTGTGTCTGCCTCCCTGGGCCTGTATGTGAATACCTCTCAGCTGTGTGATCTGCTCCAGTTCACAGGACTGGTTAAAAGAGAAAAAGGAATTTCAGACTCCAGCATGGTTACCACAGCACCACATTTACATCAGGGGAATGAAGACAGGCAGTTTCCATCACAGCTGCACGATGCCTTTTGTCATGATAACTAGATGTTCAGGACTGTAGAGAGGTTCTCCAGTGAAAATGTGTTTGGTTTTTACCTGTTATGTGTCACTGTGTTGCAGGTGATGGTGCAGTGTTGGTCATCCCAGGATGTCACAGTGGAACCAGACAACCCAAAGCAAAGCAAAGTCCACCAAGAAGCCCACAGTGGGCAGCAGGCTTTTCTGTTTGCAGAGATATCTACCTTCAGTTGGTAAGAACTTCTAGTGCAAACAATGCTGGAGTAATCTTTAAAATTATCACATACATCTGTGACTTGTTTTAGGTAAAAGACCTCCCATGAGGATAAGGAGAAAGGCCTCTGGATGGCATTGTAAATCATGTAGCATCCCACTGATGTTTAGGAACAAGTCGAACCTTAACTTACTATTCCCATTGCCAGCTCCTGTGTGGTGCTGCTTAAATAAGTCTTGCTCCTGATGGCTAAAGATAGAAATGTTTTTCCACTCTGATTTTGTTTTTAATCTCCATTAGAGCAGGCCTCAAAATAGTTTTGGAGTTTATTTATTTCTTGTTCTTTGACTTGGTTTCATGCTGGATGTCCCAGGCTGCCTGGTGCTGTAGACAACTGGGCTCTAACTGGAGCAGACAAGCAGGCTGGTGCCCAAATAGAACCTGCCATCAGAAACCCTGCACAGAGTTTATGGCTAGGACTGAGTGGAGAGTGAAGCCTCACTGCCAAGACAGAAAACTAATGGCAGCCTGTTTTACTGGTGCACTGTGCTGCTATCTCCAGTAGGAGCCGAATGGGGACCGTTTTGTTTGGACCAGCAGGGGTGAAGCCGTATCAGTCCCCCAGAATTGTGGCTGAGTTCACAAAGCTGCCTAAGTTTGGTGGCTGCATACCAGGAAGCTGGTTGCTGCTGCAGTAAGGGCTCCAGGTGCCCATTGCCACAAAACATGTGCTGTTCTTGCTAGCATCATAGCTAGTTCCTGCGTAATGCTGCTTCCCTGTGTGGTGATCACTTCCAGACGTGCCAATGAAAACAGGGTGGATTTCACGTAAGGAAATATTTTCATATTATTTTTTCTGTTTTTCCCATATCAGCCTAAAAGAGAAATTCTGGCAGTATGATTTGACTTCTGCTGCCTTCACAAGTTCCTTTTGCCTCTATGTGTTGCCTCCAGTGTTGATAGCTGGCAGGTTTCACTGTAGCATCCAACAGAATTCTATACCATCCAGAAGAAGTATTCATCCTAGTTATCAAACATCAGGCACACAGCATGTTGTCTCTGTTGGATCTTCCTCTTCTGTCTCCAACTGCCAGCCAGTCCATCCCAGAAACCTTCTCTTGTTCTGCTCATAGTCACCAGTTCAACATGAGGTGAATTTTTTTTTCTATCACTGAGCATATAGGCCTTCTCCTTCCAGGACAGGTCAAAAGCCTTCACCAACTGATCATTCAGGCAGGGAAAAGTGGCTCAGCTCATGTAGGTTAAACCAAATCAGGATTGAAATGGTTTATTGATTTATTAAGAATAATCCTTGAACTATACATTTAGGATATATGTCAGCAATACAGCAGTTCAACCACAAGGTTAGACACTTAGAAAACACTAATAAATTCCTTCAAGTTCCTAAACACACTTTTGTAACTAATCCCCAGACACGCAGGCACCAACCCCTCTGTCAGTGGCGTGGGGGCCACTTCTGGGAGCACAGGTCCTGCCGCTTATGCCCTGCTCCCACTGGAGCTGTGGCCACTCCAGCTCTAGGGCCACTCCAACTCCACGCTACTCCCTACCATCAGCTAATGCACCTGCTGTGAGAAGGCGTCCCAGCAGGTCACACACACCGTCCCAAAGTGTGAGTCCCTACATGCTGCACCCCACAGGGTCAGGCCACATGTTGGTGCCAGTGCTGGAGCTTCTGCATCTGATCTCAACAGAGATTATGATGTGCCAGGCTGGTTTTTGACAGTCTGAGGCCTCTCCCTGCTCCATTACCATTTTCTATGTTTCTTTTATACAGCCTTTCAGACCAACTCATTCTTTGTCTCAGAATTGTCTTTCCCTGGTTACTGTTTAATCCAGCTGATAGTTGCCATCCTCTTTAGCATAATCAGCTAAGGCCTGGTGATTATTTCCTTCTTCCATCAGTTTCCCATCAGTTTGGGGCAAATGACCTCTCAGACACTTTTGGGTTTTCCATCCGTACATGCTGTTTACAGTCACTTATCTATCTTATCAGCTGTTGTCTTCCACAACATTTTGCCAAGTGCGAGCTGTGCAGGCACTCCCACACAACTATCAAACTGATACTAAAGAAAAGAATAGTGGCCCCATACCAGAATTTGGGGGGAGGCTATTTCTACATAAATTTACTTTCTCGGTGCCTACCAGTTCATGAATTTTTGAACTTAGTTACCTCAGCTTGTATAGCTATATACAATTGATCTGTTCAAGTGTAATCATTGTGCTCAGAGGACCACAGCATATAAGTCTAATCCCTAATGACCCCACATCTGTAAGGACAAGGAGAGAAAGAAGGAAGACTTGAAAGCTACTTTTGTCACACTGAGTTCTGGGAGATTGCTTATAGAGTGTTAAATTGTGTGGCAGCCATTGAGTGGCATTCTTTCTCCTGAACCTCCCAGGCAGAAAGTTGGAGGACAATCCTAAAGCTGTGTCCAGTAAGACCAAGAAGCTCGTGTGGGGACCAAACACCAGCACATGCCTTGCTGGGACACTGAGGACAGCTCTCAAGGGTCACACCTCTCCCCTTCAAGGCCTCTTGCAGCTCCCAGAGAAGTATAAAATGCCTCTTTGACACCAAGCATCTTGATTGTGGTCTGCAGGGCTGAGGCAGCTCTTGTCACCTGTTTTTAACTCACCTGTTGAGTGTGATGCAGGCTTGGTGCCAAGCTCTTGGCCAACTGCCCTTTTCCAGCTCCTGGGCATGCCAGCCCGAGGAGCCCCAATGGCAGTGTTTGCAGTACCAGCCCACAAATAGTAACTTTCTGAGGCCATTTCTTACACTTCGGTCACCTTATGGTTAGCACTTGGACCTGCAGTCTGTGAAAGGCTCCCCACCCTGGCATGCCTGTCTCCTTCTGCTGCAGATCACAGCATCATCCACAGCCACCATCAGAGACACTTCTAGATCACACATTATCCAGAGTTCCTGTATGTGACCACCAGCAGCACAGTCTCATTTCCCCTCCAAATGTCACTAATGGGCAGAATAGTCACCAAGCCACACAAATCGTTACTCTGTTTTGCTCTGCGCTGGGCGCTACTTTTTGCTGCTACATTAGAAGTAATTGTTCACCCTCCTGCTCTGTAGTGAGACACCTTTCCTTGCCCTAAGTGCTTTCTCCCAGTCTCTCAAGGCAGGAGACCCAAAGGAAGCAGGAATCTCATTGATGGCTATGCCCAAACCCATCGGAGAAAATCAGGGTTCTCTTCGCATGCTAACTGCTCAGGGCAGTGAGACAAACCCTTAGCAACTTCTATCTTGTAGGTTGTTCCTTCCTAGGTGTTGGTGCACAGCTTTCCCCAGCCCCGTTCTTCATCCTGCAGCTAATCTCTTGGACATACATTGCTTTGCACATTTTGTTCTTGGCAGTTTCCAATGTTGCCTCAGGCCCTTATCACCTTAAAAGATCAGATCATATAGTAGTGGCCTTAGAGACAGCCTGATTGATATCTGCACAGCCAAACAAACAGTAAATTTGAATAAAATTTGGCACCTTGTTGCCTATTAGTTCTGCTGATTCTGAGAGGATAATTCACAGACATCCATGTGTGTACGGAGCATGCATGGGACAGAGTTTTTGGTTGTGTAAAAGAGTTTGTATGGATGGTGTGCAACCCTCATGGAGGGCCTTTTGGACATTCCAGATCCTGCACACCCCAGCCTGTGCAGTCGTGAGGATTTGGTATCACTGGACATTGCTAATCCAACAGGACTTCTCTGTGTATTTATACAGAAATACAGATGCTTGCAGGAAGAGGAGAGAGTTTCACTGTGATCCTTGAACAAACACTGATGAAGCCAGGAGCTCCCGCAGCTCCACTAGAGCTTGTAGTGAAAGTGTGAGTGTGCTCAGAGAAGATCATGTTTCTGGGTGGCTGTTTACAGTGTAATTGTGATAGTTATTTAGATGCTCTCTAGTTGCTTTCTCCAAACTCATTCTCTGCAGTCATAGGAAATAACGCTGTGGAAGAGTGTATTCTTGTTCAAATCTTCCCTGATTTTAGTATCACCATGAGCATCCCTGAATATCCCACCCCTGTTTTATTTTGGGTGACCCCCTTTCTCAGACAGAAGGTAAGTAGGAGAGGGTTGCACCAACTGCTGCTGTTGCACGTGCCTTGAACTAACTCATGTGGTGTTTTCCTCTGCAGACCAGATTAACTGGGTCCTGGCCCATGGATAACATGAGACACAGCACTCAAGGGCAGGTTGTCTGGTGAGTAGGTTTGATGCTTGGGTGACACCACCACACACCTATACATAATTTCCAAACTGCTGCCCTCTGTAGAGTAGTATACCTGGGCTGTAAATTGCACACAGGGCATTAGAAGGAGAATTGGTTCAGCTCCCCAGTGGCCAGTGCAGACTGGGCTTCCCAGCATCTGAGAAGAATAGAGTAGTTGGTGAAAGCAGCAACTGTGCTAAGGTCTGGGGAGTTAAAAATGGGTGTTTTTTCCTTCAGCAGTGCTCATCTATTTATTGGCTTGATTGTAATCACAGCTGCCTTAACTTGTAACTGATACTGTCCTCCCTGCAGCGTAGATGATGTTCGCTTGGGTATCAGATACTGCTGTCTGTGTTTGTTTTTGTTATCACCCACCATCAGCAGGTATCTTTAAAAGACCAGCTCTGACCAGACACCAAGAAGAAAAGAGGGATTCGAGTTATCCTCTTCCCTGTGGCTGACCAGCTCCTTCCCGTCACATAAACACCACTGAGAGCTGATTCTCCTAACCCAGGATGCAAATCCGTGTCGCACACCTGGCTCTCTTTGATCATGTATAATGTATCATGGAGCATTGAGCAAAGCAGACACTCCCAATTAAATACAGCCTTCTAGGCACATGTCCTCTCTGTGCCTCTAACCCACAAGCCTTCATGGCTTTGAGAAATCTGGTCATATGCCTGAAGCTAAGGAGGCCGTGTTCAGACACTGGGTATCTGGCCTGTCTGGACCTAGTGTGGGTGCAGTAAGTGAAGGCTGACAGCCTAAAAAAAGCAAGTCTCAGTTGCTTCAGGGACTGGTTCTGGTTTGTAGCCATGGATCATTTGGAGAAGGGTGCCACATTATGACTTATCTCCTGACTGCTAGTTTTAATGGCTTAGGGAGGGTAGGAGATGATGGTGGCCACTTCTTGAGACCTGAGAAGAACATGCTCAGGTTGGCTGGGTGGCATGGTGGTGGTCAATTCCAGGCTAGGTCGTTCTGGCAAGTAACCTCCAGAACGTGCACCTGATAGGTGGTACCGAGGAACGGCCAATCTTATACGCATTCAGCGCAATTCCCAGATCTCAAAAAACCAGGAGGATGGAGTTAAAGTATCAGTAGCTTAAGGGCAAGAAAATACATGGAATATAATGTTGCAACCCAAAAAGAAAATTCAGAGGTAAATCCAAGTATGCTTGGACTTCCACACGTAGTTTAACTGTCTTGTAACGGTACCACGGGATCAAGGCACCGTAGTTAATTGTGATCGCAGAGAAACCCCAACCCCCTGCGGGCCGGGCCGAGGGTGCGGCAGCGGCGTTTGTGCAGCGCCCTGAAGGTCACCCCGCAAGGACGGCTGCGGCTGTCGCGTGTGTGAGTCGTGCCTCCCCCCCGCCCGTCCCCCGGTACAGGGGACAGGCCGGTCCTGCCGCCCCCGGGGAGCCCCAGCCCGGCCGCCCCTCCCGGCACGGGCGGCGGAGCGGGGCCGGGAGGGGAGCGCTGTTTGCGTTCGATATTCCGCAGCCGCGCTACACGTGAGCCCCGCGGAGCGCGGCGGGGCCGCCAGGAGCCGAAGCAAGAGCAGGAGGAGGGGAGGGAGTGAGGCGATGCTCCGCAGCGCCCGGGGGACCACCTCTGTGGCGCGGAGCCGGGACCGGCAGGGAGCGGGAGGGGCGGGAACACCGGGAACAGGCGGGCACGTGCGCGGGCCCGCGCGCTCAGGTGTGCGGGTGAGCGCGCGCTCAGACGCGCGCGTGCAGCCCCGGCCGGGCTCGGGGCGCGCGCCCCCGGGCACGCGCACGCCCGGGCACACCCCCTCTGTCCCCCGCCGCAACCCCGCCCGGCGGGCCAGAGCGCGGGGGCGCGGCGGGGCAGCCGGCACCGAGCCACGCTGACCGTGCCGGTGCCGCAGAGAGCCCCTCCCGCTTCCGCCCCGCCGCCGCTCCCGCCGCCGCGCTCCCGGCGCGCCCCGCCCGGCCCGGGGCCCGCCCCCCCGCGGCAGAGCCCTCCTCCGGACCGTCGGCGGGCGCGCATTGGCGGGGCGGCGGGCGGGGCGGAGCCCGCGGTGTATATGAAGGGGCGCGGCGCGGGCAGCGCGGCTGCTCCGTGCCCCGTGCGCTCCGCCGCGCTCCCCCAGCGCTCTCGCGTCCCCCCGGCCGCTCCCCTGCTCTGCCCCGCCGGGCCGGCGCCGCCGGGGCGGGCGCACCCACCCGCACCTTCCTGGTGCCGCGGAGCCCGGCCGGGCCCTGTCCCCTCCGCCCCCCGAGGGCTGTAGACCTCTCCACGCCGCTCGCCCGCCCCGCCGCTCGCCATGGCCCGCGGGAAGGCCAAGGACGCCGACGGCAACTGGAAGAAATTCATCTGGAACTCGGAAAAGAAGGAGCTGCTGGGCCGCACCGGGGGCAGCTGGTGTGAGTGCGGGGCTCGGGGGCGGCGATGCGGCGGGCGCTGCAGCACGGCCCCGGCGCTCCGCCTCCGCCGGCTGCGGCGGGGCTGCGGCCGGGGCGGGGGGGCTGGGGACGGGGCGTCCCCGCGGGGGAGGGAGGGAGGGACGGGGTCCCCTGCCCGCTACCCTCGGTGCCCGGTGGGGCCACGTGGGGGCCGGCGGGCGCTGCCCCCCGAGTGCGGCTCCAGGTGGGGCCGGGGGTGAGGCAGGGTCGGGCCGACCTTGTCCGAGGGCGCCTCGTCCTTGGGTCTCCTTCCTTTCCCGGTGGCTGGCCCGGCCCGGGAGCATCGCCGTCGGGGGAACCTGACCTCCCAGTCCTCATCTGCTTTAGACCGTACAGTGGCTCTTTTTTTTTTTTTTTTTTTTTTTATTTTCACTGGATAAATGAAACCAAACGAGTTTTACTCCGCCGAGAGGTAGCAATTGACTTTTAATGTCTCCGCAAGAAGGAAATGGCTCTATGTTAATTCCTGATTATGTGCTCGTGATGTATTCCGTGGGTGCTGTACAAATACCATTTAGACTAAAGAGGCTTTTAACAATTTCTTTATGCAAATAGACAGTCTTCCAGTTGCTGCCAACCACAGCTGCTGTTGCCACCCTTGCGATGTTGAATTCAGCTCCTGTTGTAATGGATCAGCCGGAGATGCCACATCCAGAGCTGCCAGAGCTAGAGCAGGCATCTGCCGTATCTTTACGTGAGCAGAATTGGGTTGTGGGTGCGCAAGGATAGGTATTTTCTGCTCCTGAAGCACCAGGCAACTGCGCAGTGCCTCAAACGCGGAGGCTGAACCAGGTCCTTCTCCCAGAGTGCCCGTACCTATCTGCCCAGGACTGATTTGCATTTGCTGAGTCGATCTGCAGGCTGATGATCAGATTCTTCTGTTATAAGCCTACCTGTTGCAGGAGGCTTTCTCGTTCAACCCTGTGGTGCTCGATTCCTAGACCCACTGCGTTTTTTCTGAGACCTTGGAGTGGCTTTGACCTTTAAGGTGTCTTTGGCGTTTAGAGCATCCTGGCTGGAAACCTGATTAAATAAGCTACCTCCCAGCGTTTACCTTTTGATGTTACAAAACTCAAAGGCATTACGCTGCAGACAACAGAATTAGTGTTTGGTTTGTTACAACAGCACCTCCTATGACCGTGCTCTGGAAAAAATTTCCACACGTCCCTGACGTCACGGCCATTTGCTTTACGCTGCCTGGATACCAAAGAGTGCTTTAACTCCTGGAGCACCACGTTACTTCAGCCGGCTCTGCCCTCAAGCCCTGGCTGCCTCCTCTGCCTCTGGTGCACAAGAGGAAGACGAGAGGATGGAGTGCCTTTCTGACAGTGTTCCTCAGCCTCTGTGTTGCTGGCTGTCCCTCCTGCTTTACTGTCTTTCATAGACTTTAAACGACCAGAACAGCCAGCTTTCATTGTGAGGCTTCTCCAGTGAGGTAGCGCCTTTTTTTTTTTATGATGGGGCTGGGGAGTGAGGAGGAATATTTCTACCTACTGCTTCCTCCCCTTCCTTTGTCGCTCATCACTTCAGGTCCTTCAAATAAACCACGTCTGTTTTGTTTGTAACTAGATGAGGACAGTCTGAGACCAAGCAAGCTCATTCTCAAGTACTCTTTGGCCTCTGCTTTTTCGTGCAGCCTGATTAGCATATAGTTGCTTGGCATGGGCTGGTTTATCCTTGTAGGCAGCCTGGTGATGTGTAATATGGCATGTTACTGTACAGTTAAGCAGTTGAGATAATCCTTGTAAAGTGGTAACTGATACCCAGAGTCTGAGCCATCCTGCATCTCCAGTCTCTTCTTGTTCTTCCCTCTGCCCCTCCACCCCAAGATTGTTTTAGACATTCCCTTTAGACCAAAACTACATCCAATCTTTCATTATTATGTAATTAACTCTTTAATTGGTGTGACCGGTGCTAGAGTGCCTTTGTAGGCACACAAGGCTGGTGAATCTGCAGTACTGTGACGTGTTATGAGTACTTTCCTACATTTGAGGTGAAGTACTGGAGATAACTTGGGCCTGAATTCTGTTTCTGTTGTCTTTATTAGCGGTGACAACTTGAATTACTAGGAGAGATCAGGCTTTACAATTGCTTGTAAACCTGAATGAAACATTTACTGTTACTGGTCCCAAAAATAGCTTTGAACCCCAAGCATACCCATGATATGGCCTTTTGCTCTTGGGCACCTGGATCACTGACAGTTTGTCAGCTGCAAGAGCCTGCTATGGTAGTTCTGAGTCAGCCAAGGGATCCTTGAAAATATGAGGGAATGTGGTTTAGTCTTTTATAATCCTAAATCCTGATTCATGGATTTCTAGATTTTCAGATGTTCATGCTTTCTGCCCCCTAAACAACTGGAGCGGTTTATGTTTCCTGTCTGCATCAGGGCATAATCTCACTGTTACCTATATGTCTTCTGAACGTCTGAATTCAGTGTGCTGGCTCTTCCTTGCAAGTGGCAAAGGTGGGAAATTCTGTCCTGAAATGTGACTGCTATGAAGGCTTGATTTGATTTCTCTTTCTGTTTTCTCTTGCAGTTAAGATCCTCCTCTTCTATGTCATCTTCTACGGTTGCCTGGCAGGTATATTCATTGGGACCATCCAAGTGATGTTGCTCACTGTCAGTGAATTTGAGCCCAAATACCAGGATCGAGTGGCACCTCCAGGTAACTAAATAGGAGGCCTGTGTTTGACTTGGTGCAAGCTGTTCTGGGGAGGCGGGGTTGGTTACTCACCTCAAGAAGGAGGATGAAATAAGCATGTCATTGCTGCAACACATATTTGTAGGGGGTGGGTATGTTCTCAGCCTTCTGTGTTAGCAGTACTGGGGCTTGAAGGCAATCCTGCTAGAATTAAAGGTTGCATCACATGAAAGATGTCTCCCCTCTGAGAGGAGCTTAAACTTGGTTCGCTTTTCCCTTCCCCTGTGCTAAAGTGATGAAGTGAGGCTAAGAGGATTCACTTTTGGGAACTGGCTATATGAGGAAGCTAAGTTTGGTTTTTTTTTTTTCTACATAGCTATTCTGTTTCACTGTGGGTAAGTGAAAGGGACAAAGGTAAAATGTTGCGTTTTTTGGTGGAACTGGCATGCGCAAGGAGAAAGAGGGCAATCCCAGTTTTGGGTGTGCTTACTGACTTGTATTATCCTACACTGGTGATCTAGAGGTGGGGGTAGCCTCCACTAGCGGGTATTTCAGTTGACTGTGTCGTGGGAGGTTAAAGGTGGGTCTTTTAGCTGCTAATATATGACCTGTCTTTACATAGACAAAAGAAATCTCTGCTCCAAATTAAAATGATGGCCTTAGCATTGTCTGTGGCCAGCCTGCCTCGGGTGGGGGCAAATGGAGTGAGGAGCCCTTGCCGCAGGTTCCCTGCTCCGCCTGTCCAGGCTGTGCTGCGCTATCCGATCCCCGCCGCAGCCAGCGGCGGCTCAGAGCGTGGGGGGGAGCTGCGCAACTGCTGCTTTCCCACATTACAAATGACCTTGAGGCTGCTTGGCACTGGGGTTCCTAACGATCCGTCTCCAGTTGCTCTGTAAAACAGTTCAGAAGCTTTTAATAACAGTGGTATTTAAGTGACAATTGTGAGGCTGATGGCTTGTAGCTACAGAAGTTGGCTCTGGTGCTGCACTGTGTCTTGCAGTCCTGCTGTCTGCAGTGCTGTGAATCTCTGCCCTAAACATGGGGAATGAATGTCGCCATCACCAAATGGTGTTATATCTCAGCAAAGGATCACCTTTTGCGAATAAATGCTTTTCCACCAGCACTTTTTAAAGACAGAACAGAGACTGGAACTGCTGTGTTAGTGTGTGGCACTTCTTTATGTTCCACTGTGGCTGGGGTAAATGCGGCCTTAAGCACTGAAAGTGGTCTTTTCATCTCTAGTGAGCCCTGACATTTGCAGGAAAGACTGTCACTGATAGTGCCCAGAGCCATTAGCTGCACCTGAAAAGCCAACATGGCTAATGGTGGGGTAGTTGTTACTTAATAACGTATTTTTTCCCGGCTGAAGTCCAGTGGTCTCACCAGACATGAAATAATTAGCAAAGAAGCCCATGGATCTTGGGTCTCATCCAGATAGACCTGCTGTTTAGCCAGATGTCACATAATTACTCATTCTAAATAAACTGTTTGCTTTCTGTGAAGTAGCAGTTTACAATTCCAATTTCAAAGCAACTCTGGTAAAATTTCTGTGAAAGACTTCAGCCTGCAGAGGATATTTATTCATCTCTTAATTGGATACTGCACCGGTTTTTCTGGGGCTTTTTTTTTTTCTTCTAAACAAAGAAAAGGAATTGAATTTCAAGACGCTCTTGTAGTGTGTACTGCAGGAATCAAAATGGAGGAACAATGAAAAGGTTGTTGGGGATCTTTTGTAATGAGCTTTTAGGACATGTACTGAAATCAAGGAGAACAAAATCCAGCTCCCTAAATATATGACAGTGGGCAACCAGTAAACAAGGTCTTTGAATCAAGCTGCAATGTCACATGCGTACAACTTCAAGGAAATAATTATTAGATTAATAGCGCTGGGCCCTTTTGGCAGGGCATCATGCGACAGCTTTTTTCTACAGATGTGGACAAGCTGGGTGTAAGGCATGGTGTGGGCTGGCTCTTTATGTCCAGTGTGTTCCTTGTCCTGTAGCACAGCAGCCATTAGGCCACAAGTCAAAAATAGCCCTTTGATGTAGGCTTTCAGAGAGATGGACAAGGTAGCGAGTTGCTGCACTGCTGTCTTTGGGAGGGCAGCAGTGCTTGTATTCCCCTGTGCTGCAAGCGCAACTGCTGCTCTGACAGGGTTCGCTGCTGCACTTGGTGAGCACCAAACTGGAATTTTTTTGTGATTTAAGACATCTGCAGATGATTAACTGTATAAAATAGGATGTTGTGCAATTCTAATTCCTAGTTCTTATGGGAAAATTTGCAAGCCGAGTAAGTATACTGGCAGTTTGATAAAGCCTTGGATTTTCTAGGAAGCCAGAAAACCTGGTTTTATTCTTGTTAGAGTGCTCTGTCCTCCTTGCCCAAGTCCCTGTTGTGTCAGCCTAGAATATCTGAGAAAGGGGAAACCAGACTTCCCTTTGGGGTTTGCAGGAAAAAAGGCTGTAGGGGCTGCTAGAATATCATTCTTGTTCTGAAATACAACAGATTTCATAACAGCAACAGAACCTACAGTGTGTTTTATTGAGTTATTGACATGGGTATAACATTGAAAGCCATAAAGTGCTATTTTTGTAGCCAAGTGTCATTAATATGGTAATTGGTTTCTGCATTGAACACAACAGGAATGTTATGCAGGGCTTCAGGGCAAGCTGAGTATTGTACCTTTCCATTATACTATTTTTTTCCTTCTTTTGTCTTGTGGTGGGGGAAGGGATGGTGCAGTTCACCTTGTCCAGGCCTGCCACTGCAACAGCCCCACCTCCCAGTTCCATGTGTGCTGCAGGCTCGGACTCTGCTTTAAGCACAGAGGACTTACCCTGCTAATAGGGAAGGATGAGGATATTGCCTCTTAAACAGTGTACTGAGTGTTTAAAAAATAATCCTCCTCCCCTTCCCCATCCCCAAAAAAATTGGGCTGTGTATCCTGCCATCTTGTGGTGCACATCCTGTGGAACAGCATCTGGTTATCCAATCACTGGGGCTGGCATTAGAGGACAGAGCTCACTG
This sequence comes from Myiotriccus ornatus, assembly GCA_036023395.1. NCBI lineage: Eukaryota > Metazoa > Chordata > Aves > Passeriformes > Tyrannidae > Myiotriccus > Myiotriccus ornatus. Next base: position 21,269,855 of record JAYRBT010000001.1, read on the forward strand.
CTGCCTGAGGCACTTTGTAAGTGGTGGCTGGAAGAAAGAATCCCTGCTCCTGCCAGGGGATTTCAGGTGTCCCTGCTTCAAGTGCTGCCTGGGCTGTGAGTGCGTCATGGAAAAGGCTTCTCTGTTATGTGTCCCCCACTTGGTTTATTTAGCCTGGAGAGCAGCAGGGAGGTGGCAGGAAGGCCTCAAAGGAACATGTCCTCCCTCCTGTCAAGTTGCACTTCTTTGTCTCGATCTCTTGTTGTCTCAGCATCTATGCTTGGAAAAATCTCTGAATCTCAACTCCAGGGATGTTACTATCAAGCAGGTTTTGCTGCGTTTGTAGAACACTTGCACCTGCTTTTTGCACTTTAGGGATGAAGTAGAGGGTGACTGGAAGCTGGGAAGGACATTGCTTGGTGTGGAGGCTTTTAAAATCTATCCTCATTTAGTGAGCTGGTGGGGGGAAGTGGGATGTAGTGATCACTCAGTTTGTCATCTGTGTCATCCCAGGAGTGTTCAGACTAATTCTGAACCAAGATTACATGGTACTTAGAAATGGCCATTGTATCATGAAGCAAAAGAGGTTACTACGGACTTATACAACCATTCCTAATAACAAGCCTCACTTCCCACTATTAGTTTCTTTCTCTTCACCCTCGGGACACATTCACCTCAAGTCTTACTCTTACAGCTTAAAATGATAAAATCTATGTGGAGAATTGTTTTTTAAATGAACTTGAATAAAGGTGATTTTAATCTGCAACAGTGTTTTGAAAGTGGAACTGTAGCTGGAAAAAAAACCCCAAACAAACCACCACATGACTTTACATGGGATTTTTTGGTGTTTCATATCCTTGTATATTCACAGACAGCCAACAGAAAGTGGTGTCCAGTACCAAGTCAAGGCATCACTCATCATTTATGTGGACAGTGTCAGTCAAATGAAGATGGGAATCATATTTCCCAGCAAGAAACTCTTAAGAGCCAATTGCAGCAATTTTCTAGTTTGTCAGTATTTTAGCAATAAGTTGATTCTTTCCTGTGGGAGGAAGAGCATTGCCACATGTTGACACCACTGTGCATCTCTGTGGTAATAACATGAGACATGGAACTGTGTACATACATTGCAGTCTGAAGGTGGGGGGAGAGGGTTTATACTCTTGGCAGTGAAAGCACGTGAGGCTTTGTTTCTTTTCTTCCATAGGACTTCCTCACGTGCATGAAAACCCTTAGAGCTGCATTCATGCCAGTAACTCATTGGAGCCACACACTTACTTGGATGTCTAGCAGCCCTTGGGAGGTAGCACTCTAATGGCTCAGCTTAGTAATTGTTTTTTCTTGTCCCTACTTGCTTCAGTTACCTAGTGGGGGTGATTGTTCCAGAAAGGTTAGTGTTCTGCAGAGGTTACCTTCTGTCATCATACAACACACTTGTTTTTTTACACAAGATTGCTTAAGAAGAATTCAATGATTGTGCTGCTCTGATAGCCAAAATAAAAGCTGCAGTGCTGTTATGGGATGTACAGATGGAAAACAAGGAAGTAATAAATCACTGCTTAGGGCTCTGCATTCAGTCAGTTGCAGGCATGTCAGAAGGGAGGTTGTGGTGGAAGCAGTAAGTAATAACTTTATCCTAATTTTACAAATATATTTTTCATGACAAGTCTTTCAAGTAAATCAGGAAGACTTACTTCCTTGCTTCATAAGTGGAAAGATTGATCTCCACTTTGCTCTTGCCCTAAACAAAGAAAGCACTGCTGTACCAAACCCTCGTCTAGTCTGGTTCATCAGAGTACCTGGAAGTGCCCCCAGCAAGGCAGAAAGCAGCAATGGCCACAGGCTACTTGGCAGGAACGGTGGTTTCCTTGTGCTGGCCACTGGAAGAGCTGTGTGGTGGTACTGTCTGGGCTTCACTGCAGTTCTGTGAAGACTTGCAAGACAAGGATGCTTTGGGATGGGAGTCTGTTCTCCCAGCCAAGTCACTTATCCATGGGCAGAGGGCTGGCTTTGGACTGCACCTATCAGTGGCCAGGTTCTCCTAAAGAGAGAACAGGGATGTTGTGGGTGGCTTTTACAGACCACAGGGTGTGTATTGCTGACCTTCGCTTCACCTTCACCAGGCCTGTGTGGGTGTCCTTATGTGTTACCTTGGCCAAGACAGGAAAGAGATGTGGGGAAGTGCCGAGTAAAACTAACAGCTTAACTTGCCTGACCAAGCTTAACAAGCCTGGCTGTGGTTTCTTGAATTTTTATTTTTTTTTAATGTATTCACTTGAATGACACACCTGTAACTTGAACTCTGGAAAAGGCAGACCCAGAAGAGTACCCAAGGTCTGGCCTGCCTCTTCTGCAATTCTAGACAGCCATTTCAGGTGACTCCGAGCCTGTTGCTTCCCAGCTGGTGGTAAAGTGAGAAGGGCTTGGCAGGATGGGATTTAAGTCCCTTACTAAAATTGAATCTGGTGTATTTATATATGGCTGTTTGTGAAGCAAGAAAATAAGTAATTGCTTGAAAGGGGGTTGAAAGCCACTGACTTTGGAAGGCAGAATGCAATTCTGCTAGTAGAATAGTAAGTTGCTTCTAAACTCAGCCTGGCTGGTTTGTATCAGAGGGAGTTCCGGGCAGTTAAAATATGGAATAAAATGGGAAGCACCTGAGGTCCTTGCTGGACGTCTCGCAATCTTAAGTGACCGGGAACTGTGTTTAGGGGAACAAAGCTAATCTTTGTCCTAGGTTACAAATTCCAAGTTAGTGGGTAGTAGAGGGGGGGGTGGGTAGGGGGAGTGGTGAGGTGGTTTGAGGAGGGACTAAGCAGAAGCACTTAACTAGCTTTGGAAAAATTGCTGGAGTCACAAGCTCTAGTGGGTTGGGGCCAACCAGCTAAGCTGCCGGTGTTTTGCACCAGAGGAAATTGTTGGCAGTAGGCCTGTTCTGAAAGCTGTCAAAGCAAATGCTGCTCCCCTGTTTCTTTTCTTGATCTTACTAAAATGAAGATGACAAACTGAAATGAAGTCAAGACCTCAGTATTTACCATGGCTGCCACAAAAGCAGCATGAACTCCGTTCCCATTACTTAAGTTTTAAAGTGTTAGCCATGTGTCAATACATTCAATTAAAATGTGACCTAAACATTGCACAGGAGCAACTACTTCCAAGTTCCACAATGAAGGGCAAAGGAGTTGGTGCTTTTCATCATCTGTAGGCTTTTCTTATCTATAGTCCTGTCTCTTTTCCATGCGTTACTTTTCTATTCATCCTCCTGAAGTCTAAAGCGGAGCCAGTCAATACAGCTCAGAATCTGGAGTGTCGTTTAAACAAACTCTCCTGTGTGGTGGCTTTTCCCACTCATCTACTTGGTGATGAGCTTCTGATGAGAGAGCTTAGAAGATGAGTTCTGCAGCCAGACATACTCACTTAGACAGTGAGAGGAGTGGAGGCAGTGATCAGGCTGATGAATTTACTGAGCGAGAAAATGTCTCCTGTCCTGCGTCCTACAAGACTACACAAAGGCAATGTGTATTACAGCTAGCAGAGAGTGACCTGACTTGGGGAACTTCTCTTGTCTTTTACTGCAAGGGTTTATGAGTGGACAGCTCAGATGTAGCCTAAACACAGTGTGTTTTGCAGGATTTTAAGTCAACCTGTTAGGGATATGTACATTCTGTGTGGTTGGTCTTGCATGCAGACAGCTTCCCTTCTGTCCTTGAGGAGGAGGTGGAAGTGCACAGTGGACCTGTGGTTAACTGTTTTTCTTGAGGAGGGCCTTGACTTGTAGCCTCCCTTCTGTATTTTGTGGGTTTTGTCCGCTTACTTGATGCAAACATTGTGATAAATATGCAAACTGTTGTTAGAAAGAGGAGATAAGAACTTCTCTAGTGAACTCAAGCTGTTTTGTCAAAGTTCTTAAGTCTGAAAAACAGAGATGATTATTATTAGGAGTTATGTTCTTGGTGTGCATTGTATTGCCTGGAGGCTGTGTAACCCTGCGGTGTAATTAATGTTTTCTTCCTGATTTTGCTTTTCTTAGGACTAACTCAAGTGCCCCAGGTTCAAAAGACAGAAATTACCTTTACTGCCTCTGATCCCAAAAGTTATGATATATATGTAAGAAACCTTGAGAATTTCTTAAAGGACTACAGCGCTGATCAGCAAACTGAAAACATAGTATTTCAGGACTGCGGGGGTAAGTCTCGATTATTTCCTATAGGATTCTGACCGATGCCTCTGTGTCAGGTTCACCAGAAGCTGAGAGTGAGCAGCGGTCGGTTTGGTCTTCAGCTGCTCCCTTTACCGCAGCCAGAGGCGTGTTGGTAAACTGGCAGGTTCTGGTTTCAGTCGTATGGCTGCTCTTTAATGTTGTTTGGACAGGACAGACCACAGCTTATTGTAGAGGTTATATGGCTGGGAGCTCCCACACTTCACTTGGAGAAAGTTGCAGCTGACTCTCTGAAGCACGTGGTGCTGGCCTTATCCTCTCTGAAAGCCATGGGGGTTTTACTCACAACTTTGCTAAACTCAGTGTTGGTCTTCTTGATGAGATGCAGCCAAACATCTGGGAAGTGTTAACCTTTAATAGGTTATATGTAATCATGTAAATGAGACTATCACCTCTTAATGTGTGCATATCAAATCTGAGGGGAACCTGCTTGTAAAAAAAAAAAAAAATATCTCTGAGCCAGGTGATTTCAAATGTGATTTCAAACCTTGTGTTCTGGAACAATCCTCAGTTATAAAAAAAACCCTTTAAATGTTCTGGTCTGGGACCAGCCCCCACGTGGCGGGCATATGTGCGTAGGTCTGTGGTGTCACTTAACTGCCTGGGCGAGGGGGAAATCCAAACTACACCAGGAAGTATAAACGTTTCTGTTCCTGACAAGCAAAAGATCACATTGCATATGATTTCCTTTTCATTCCCCTGCTGTGACAGACACACCTTCTGACTACAAAGAGAGAGGACCATATAATGATGCCCAGGGTCAGAAGAAGGTCTGCAAATTCAAACGTGAATGGCTGGAAAACTGTTCTGGATTAAGCGATCCCACCTTTGGGTACAGGGATGGCAAACCATGCATCCTCGTCAAGCTCAACAGAATTATTGGCTTCAAACCTCAGGCAAGTATCTCTTCCCTTTCTATCAGAAGCTACTGATCAGGAGGAGGAGCTGGCTACAGATTTGCTATGCCTGCTTTTGGGTTTATGGAAAGAGATCAGTATCAAGCCTTTTCTGCAGAGGATAAATCATGAGACCATTTAAGTAATTGAGTTTAAAACCACTTTTCATTAAAAAGCAGGGAAAACTGTGCACTTCAAGATGGTAACAAGTAGCAGTGAACCTTACAGTACAAATTCCCGGTTACTGAGCAGGTAACTTCTGAGCCTGCTAACGAAGTTCCTGTAACAGGGTGTTTTGTTCAAACCATAAGCCCTATTCTAAATTACTGTATGCTTCCATGGGACTATCCTAGACCAACTCTATCTGTAGTAACATCAGTACATTGTGTCATGCCCTGATCCACTCCATTCTTTCCTCAGGCAGCGTAGACTTGTCTGCCTTGCTAAAACTGCTTCATTAAATGATGAAGTGCTAATATTAACAACCAGACTGAAACACAGGCTCTAAAGAGTAAACGACATTTGAAAGTCAGGCACAGCTGCAAGAACGGTGAGGAGATCTATAGGTTATTTAATGTGATTTCCCAGAGGCTATAAGATGTCTCTGTCACTTGGTTGCTCTGTGATGCACCTGAAGGCAAATTTGCAATAATGCTAAGGGATGTTAATCTGGACATTCATGGCTTTTACTTCTGGGTTTTTTTTTTTCCCTAATACATTTAGATGCAAAAATTTCTTCAAGAATTCAGTGTCAAAGCACATGCTGTTGAATAAAGTGGTGTGCAAAACCTGCCACTCCATCTTCTGGATGGAGAACAGTGCAAATGGTGTGCTATGCTGCCTTCACCATCATCTGTCAGGGCAGTCGAGGACAGGGAATGGTGCTGTGTAGCTAACAAGTCCTGAGGAACATTTTTCTTCTAGTGGAGCATGTCCCATGCTACAATAAATGAGTTTAATTCTATCTGATTTGTGGTGAAAACAGTCAGTGCATTTGAGAAGGAATCTGTTGTGCTTGGTCTGTGGTGGCTGTGGGATGACATGAGATGTGCACATTTGATGGCTGGGGAAGTGAAGGGTTTGGTGTGTTCCTCTTTTCTTTGCCATGGAGCTGTGGAAAGCTCTAGACTGTATTAGACAGGAGGCTCTAGTCAAGGAATGACTTTACATGTTTCATTTAGAAATGACGTGTATCCAAAGCAGTATTTGTATTCCCTATTACATGCTTCAGCAAAGACACTGTAACTCTTGCTTTGGGCAAGGTGTGTGTAAAGCAGATCTGAAACTGCGAGGTTGTCAAGCAAAACTACTGCACTTAATGAGACCAAAGACCAACTGGGTTAATGGTTGGGCTATCAGAGTTGCCCTGACACCCAGAGCTTTTGTCCTTCCTCGTAGGTGGTGTCAAAGTTCAGCAATGTCAGGGTGTGACTCCCGCTCTTTGTTCTTTCTTCTGCATTTCCAGTCCTGACTGCACACACTTAGCAGGCAGGTGGCAAATCCTCCACAGTGCATCTTTTCCTGCCACTGCCTGAGCTTTGAACAAACAAGCCCTGCTAGCTATAGACACTCTGTGGTGAAGTGCTTACCCCAGTGGCACCATGGAATTAAAAACAGACTGACCTGTTTGTATCCACAGCAGGTAAAGCTGTAAGAACAGACAACAGTTCTCCTTGGGTTAAGTTCTCCTGGTTTTAGTTGTGTTACGCTATTTGTCTGTCCCAAGAACCACGAGGAGCTGTTGCCTCTGGAACTGTTCTAGAAAGGATTCCAGTTAACACGTTCAGTTCTGCTGAGCTTTGCTGCTGCAAAGGTGCTCTGGTCTGCAGAGAAGTGTCCACTTTGTAGTGTCCACTTTGTAATGTCCCCTTGTTCTGGATTTCTTCTAGGCTCCAGAAAATGAAAGCCTCCCTGTGGAGGTTATGGCAAAATACAACCAATATCTCATCCCTGTTCACTGCACTGCCAAGGTAAGTTGAAATATAATAGAGCAGAGTTGTGAAGCTGCAGGGGATAACTAAGTCTTTGTCCAAGTGTAGTTACCCCTCTCTGCCTTTCCACAGACAAATGGGATGGTTCTTGTTTGGGGTATCTCCCCCTCCAGAACAGAAGCTACTCAAAGTCCCCCTGATGGCTGAGTTTGTGCTGCCCTCACAGTGGAGGGTAAAAGCAGGGCCAGATAGCTAAAGGTATCCTCAGAAGTAGCCATTTGGCTTTCAAGTGCTGTGCTGAACCTGGAAAAGGGATCCCAGAAAAGAGATTTCATACTTGGCATTTGTAAAGCAGCTGAGAAAGAGCAAATTTTAGCCAAAGATTGTGCATGGATGCAATAGGCAGGTGTGGTGGTTTCCAACTGCATAAAGTGGCTGTGGTTTTAAATAAAGCAAGGCTCTTTTCCTGTCTGAGGTGTGCAGGAAGGTGCTTATTGTGTGTGCACTGATTCGATAGCGCTGACTTGCCCTCTCTACCACTGGTACATCTTCATGCTGCCAAGGTGGGGGTCAGTGATGACCAAAGCAGAGGTCACAGTCTTGCTGGAAAACAAACGCCGCTAGGGAAAAGGGCTGCCAAAGGAGGAGCACGGGTGATTGTCATTGGTTGTGCTTCCTTTTCCCTCCTCTAGCGAGAGGAAGATGTAGACAAAATAGGCACGGTGGAGTACTATGGGATGGGCGGCTTCCCCGGCTTTGGCCTGCAGTACTACCCCTACTACGGCAAACTGCTGCAGCCGCGGTACCTGCAGCCGCTCGTGGCTGTGCAGTTCACCAACCTGACCTACGACATGGAGGTGCGCGTGGAGTGCAGGGCCTACGGCCAGAACATCGTCTACAGCGACAAGGACCGCTTCCAGGGACGCTTTGATATTAAATTTGACATAAAAAGCAGCTGATTGTAAGCACAACTCTCTTCTTCCCCCCTCCTCCTCCTCCTCCTCCTAGCCATTTAAAAAGGTTAAAAAAAAAAAAGAACAAAAAAGAAAACCTACTAGTCTTGAACAAACTGTCATACGTATGGGACCTACACGTAATCTATATGCTTTACACTAGCTTTCTGCATTTACTAGGTTAGAATGTAAACAAAGTGTAGCAATAGCGACAAATATTTATTCTACTGTAAATGAAAAAAGAAAACAAAATTGAGCCTTGGGACATGCCCATTTTTACTGTAAATTATGATTCCATAACTGACTTGTAGTAAGCAGTGTTTCTGGCCCCTAAGTATTGCTGCCTTGTGTATTTTATTTAGTGTACAGTACTATAGGTGCATACTCTGGTCATTTTTCAAGCCATGTATTGTATCTGTTTTCTACTTCTTGTGAGCAAAGATTTTTGCTGTCCAAGGTGTAAATACTCAATGGGACTAGAACTGGCATGATACTTCTCATTATTTTGTTCCTTTTCAAAGAAAGGCCCACCTGTGAGACGATATTTAACAGCACTCCATAAGGCTTCTGGCTTTTCTGTGGTGTTAGGGTATTTTGTTTGGAGGGGTGTCAGGGGAAACTAACTTAAGTGAAGATAAAGAGAATAGATGATTGTGTACTGTGCTTTGTAGCGAATGCTGTCTCTCCACCTCTTCCCTCATCCTCCAGTATGCTGTGTGAGAGACTGGGTCAGGCTATCACTCTACTCAGTGATAGACATAACTGCTTTGTATATTTTCTTTTCTTTCTCTTTTTTTTTTCTTTTTTTTTCCTGCTGAAGGCATCGCACACTGTGGTGCTAATGTCTTTATTGAATGTTTTAGCCATTTTCATGGTGGAAGAATTTTATATTTATGCAGTTGTACAATTTTATTTTTTCTGCAAGAAAGTGTAATGTATGAAATAAACCAAAGTCACATGTTTGAAAATAAAATTTTATTTTAAACTTTATAAAAGCAATGCAGTACCCCATAGAATGGTGTTAAATGTTGTCTAAAGTGCAAAACTCTATGTTCTAACATGTAATAATAGCCAGGAGTACAGTGCTCTTGTTGATCTTGTATTTCAGTCAGGTTGAAACATTGGACAAATAAATGAATGAACACACTGTTCTGTGTGCATGTCTTTTGCAGGGGGTAAGGATGGAGGCTGTTAGTTGTCCAGAATCTTGAAGAAGTACTGCACCTATTTCAAACAGAAAATACACCTTTATCAGTCCCACCTGGTCTCAGTGGAAGGGAGTTGAAACACTGGAAATATTGAGCTGTTACACATTAGCGCTGGAGTCTGTTAGTTGTTTTCCCCTCTCCCGGCCATGGATTAGAGGCTGCTGAGGCCCTGCCTGTGAGGAACCCAAGAAGTCCCTTCCCCATTACTACAAGCTCTCCACATCTGGAGGCATAGGCCATGTGTTCTAGCCATAACCACAAGCTTAAAGCTTCCTGCACCAGTGTGTGCTGTGCAGCCAAAAGGGAGGGTGCACGCTGAGCTCATGAGAGTTTCACTGCAGCAACTTGCAGTGTGTTGCTGTTGGGCCAGTGGCCAGCACTGAGGACAGGCTGTGCCTGATGGGGCTGCTCAGATGTGACAAAACATGGCAGCTGGCTTCCTGCACGAGTCAGGCTCACTTTATGCTGCATGATGCAGATTACGGGAAGAATTTCTCTGGGTAAAGTGGCAAAACATGGCTACCCTAGAGCAAGCAGCTTGATAAAGAGTTCTTAATCTAAACACATAATAATGGAAAAGCAAGATGCTAAGCTTTTTGCTAGAAGGAAAAGCCTGGTTTCAGTACAGGCCATGCTGGTTTCTGCATTCCTTAGGCTGTTTCATGTTGTTCCCAAGGAGCAGGTGCCAGCAAAAATTGCACCTTGACCTGTTTCATTTGCTGCTCTATATTATAGCAAGGCAAGGACTTAACACAGAAGCTGCGAGGAAAGCTCTACAATATTCCCTGATGGAAGCTCCACCTGCAACAAGAGCTTCAGGAAAGCTGAGCCATTTTGATGGGTTCCTCCTGCCACCATTTTGGGTTGGGAGTGGGGGTGTTGCTGCATGGTTCAACATTTGGTAGGATCAACTGTCCCTACAATTCAATTCTTAAATGTGTAGTCTGTGACAGTTAATAAAACACCACCAACACAACAACAAAAAAAACCCCAAAACCAATCAAGCAACCAAAAAAAGCCCTAACTGCTTTATTTATACAAGACTTAAGTCATGGTTAGCTAATTTATCTCCTTTTAATTTTCTCTGTGAGTGCAAAGTCCAAGCATGAACTATTAATAAAGATAGTGGCTTATTCCAGGGGTTGGGATGAAAACTATGGAAAACTTACAGTGCTTGTGTTGGCTTCAGTGAGCAAGTGTTGAAAAAGTCTTAGGAGCTGCATATGAAATTAAGCAAAAACAAACCTTCTCGTACCACATCAGTGAAAGCAGGATGGCTGCTCAGATCACTAATTAACCAGGCAGAAGGGCAGTAGCTACCCCAGCCACATGCCTGTCAGCCGCCCACTGAAAAGACCCACCTGTTCAGAGGCTTCAGGAAACTCTGATACCAAAGGATCGCACCCCAACACCCCCCGCAAAAGACACACAACAGCCCACACGGCCAGATATATCCCTCTCCCCCATTAAAAATGCTGCAGTAATTTGTCAGACCTGGCTGAGATAAAGCAGTAAAAGGCTGCAGGATTATTTAAAAAAAAAAAAACCAAACAACCACAGTCCAAAAAAAAAACCTCACCCCACCCCTGCGACAAGCAGGTGTAGACTCTAGGCCGACCAACCAGCTCGCCCACTGGCACCAGTACTTTTGGTACACAAAAGCCTTGATACTAAAATGACCTTTCACAAACTGGCACTGACACAGTCTTGCAGGGCTAAGTGGCTGATCAACAACCTGGGGAGCTGCAGGCAGGAGAGGGGGTCAAGATGTGACATCTCATCAACCCAATTTGAAATGTGCTTTGCCATCAAGACTTTTCTTTTAATATGTGCTGTATTGTCTGTAAAACCCCAGTCTCCTCAGAAAGGCATCATTTTCCTTACTGCCTAATAGAACATTATGTTATAAACTGCCAGTTTGAACATGTTGTTCTTTCTGCCAGATTGGCTCAACATAGTAAAGAATAATTGCAGCTATTAAAGTGAATTTTATCTCCCTTCTTGTTATATGGGATACCTGCATTTCATAGTTAAGAGACACACACAAAAACACTCGTAAGATAAAAAGGGGTGGGGGGGAGAGAGAGAGAGAGAGAGATATGGAGAGATTTAACTACAAAAGCCTTTAAGGATGTGTCTCCACAAACACTTGCACTAACACACACCAGCTACCAGTTTTACAGCTCTGAGCACTGGCACTTCTGGGCTTCTGTTCCCAGCTTGGCCCAGGGGAGCTGACCAGCACAGGCTGGGCACGACCCTCAGCGTGTGTGTGGAGCTGTGCCAACAGGAAAGAAAAAGGCCAAGTGCAGTGGAATTTGCTCCTTCGTGGGTAATAACTGTGTCCAGCCTCAGCCTGGGCTGCTGATACAACTGCTGCCACCACAGCTCATTTCCCTGCCATGGGGCAGGTTTAATAGAGCTGAGTCAACCCCCACCCTTGCCTGGGCTGCCTGGCCTCCCCTGTGGTTAGTCCTGATCTGTGCCTGCAGCACACACTGACACAGGTGAATGCTGTCCTTGCCCAATGTCTGCTCACCTGCTTTTAGCAACAAAAGGTGTTGCTCTATTTTACTTCCTAAAGGCCCTGGATTTTGTGCAACCAATTTTCCCAGGCCAGGCTGAACAACTCAGCTTACAACCTGTGCAAAACCTCTTCCTCCTCAATTAGTTGTTGAAGATCCACACAGACTGTACTGGCAAGGCTTGGACATCAGAACAAGCACACTGTGAATCGTATACTGTGCAAACTAGGTGCTGGTATGTTCTCTTTATATATAATTATCTTTATGTGGGTCAGCCACCACCCAGCTCCCAGTAAAACCACTTAAGAGCTGGCATACCTGTGGTACACAGGAAGAATCCTTCTCTCGAAGAACCTCACCCTCAGGAGCATGGCAGTGCTGGACAAGAACCACCAGAATTTACCCCACTCACATGAGAACAGGTATGGTGTTATGCAGAAGAACCAAGACCAAGGATTTCAGCATTACCAAGAGAGTTGGGGTGCTCCAACTTATGAGGCCCCAGCTGAGACAGCTTGAAGAACGCCCATTCTGAAAGGACTGGGTCCTTTTCCAAGGGGATATAGAACTTGAAGATACTTGCACTGAGCATCCAGATGGGGGTTAGGCATTTCAAAGTACTCTGTATTTTAGGAAATACAGTTACTCTCTTTGCTAGGGTCCAAGCATAGTACAAACCATAAAAAAGGGAGCTGTGCCTGTACAAAACAACAAGACTCACATTTTACCACAGGCAAGGTCAGCCTCTCTGAGCCTCGCGTACCTCTGGTCTCTTTACAGGACCCAAGGATGTCAGAGCACAAATCCACACCAGGAACAGATCCAAAAACAATCCAACGCATTTCACAGATGCCACCCAAATGCCTTTCACATTCAGGTGTGCTCGTTCCTTCCCAGGGATGAGACAGGATTAAATTTAACATCAATACTCCTCTTACAGATCCCAGGAACCATCTACCTGCTTTTCAGCATTGCAGCTATGCCCTCTCTAGCTCCTGTTCAGGGACAAATAGCAATAATGCTCAGGAAGTATCAACGGGTGAATAACCACGACCTTCTGGCTCCTACCCTATAAACTGCTTCACCGAGGAGGGGCTGAGAGCTGCTTCAGTTCTGTGAAGTTTTGCTTGTCACACATGCTCTCTGCAAAACTCATTTAAACAAAATTGGCTGCTCCCTCTGAGCTCTTCCACTCAGTACCCCAAAGTTTCAGGATTTAATACAGCAGGCAGTAAAAAATCCAGTCTAATACCCTGGCTGGGCACAAACAACTGTCAGCTGAATAATGTGTGCCCTAAAAGCATGCAAAGGTTGGGCAAAATTAAAAAAAAAAAAAAAAAGAAAGAAAGAAAAAAGAGGAAGGCAAATCAAGTGAGACAGTTTTCCAAGGGAGAGAAAAAGATCTTGGTATTAATGCAGGACACAGCACAGGCACAAAGTGTCCTGAAGATTTCAAGTGTAAGAATTACAGGCACCTACAATTTAATTCTCCTTCTGCCCAGAAAACAAAGCAAACAGCAGTGATGATGAGAGGTGCCCGCTGAGCAGTTTTGGAGTCAGGTACTTTCATACACAGAAGAACAGACCAAGGCACACCTTGAACTGTACCAGTACTTCATACAGGCAGCATTACAGCTTTCCTCAAAGAAAACCCCAGCACTGAAAGGGTACCTCAACATTCACAATCCATTCCCCTTGTTTCCATGTCCTGACTGTTTTCCGTAAGAGGCCCTGTTAGTATCACTCATGGCAAAAGAAAGGGGGCTGAAAGGGAGACATACGAGCAAGAAAAATGCTAAATTCACAGATTCACTTTTCATCCATCACCAGAAAGATGATGGCAATTTCAGTCCTTCCTCATCCCTGCCAAACCAAAACTGGCAGCTGGGAGATGGAAGTCTTTTTCATCCGTGTTTGCATGTAGAGCCTGTCAGTAATCTTGGTGCCTTCCATGCAGCTGGACAGATGCTCACCAGTACCCTGTCCCCAAAACCACCACGAAACTGTACCTCCTTGACTGCATCCAGGCATATGATCCAGACAGTCTTTGCGGACTTGAAATTTCAGCATCATTACGCTCTCCCCAAACACTTAGGTGTGATAATTTTTTACACATTATCTCACTTTGAGGTCACAAGTAGAAACAAAAATCTCTTTTTATGCCCATTAATCTTGATTTGTACATCAGCATGAACTTGCCAACGCTGTTAGCAAGCACACTTGCTAACACCTACAATGCAATCCAGTTACAGTTCACTCAGCTGATTCACATGACTAAATCATTAGATTAACACACTGAAAGCCCCATGGATTCATACCATCCTTTCAGCCAAAAGCAGTCCAGAAATAAAAATGGTTGTCAAAAAAGAGAGCCTTTTTACTCACTGTAGTATGTGTTTGGAAAATAAAGAATTATTTTCCCACATAAACCTGAAGAGGGTTTAGTCCCAAGAAGTTTGTTCAAAAAAAAGGGAAAGTTCATCACTCCTGCCTCTCTCTCAAGCATCACGCAATGTAAGAAATAAAGCTGACCAGGCTGCCCAAGGCAGAACAATTTGTACACACGCACTTCAAATATCAAAGTTAAATTCTTAAGTAGAGCTGGGACAAAATTCCCTATGCACCAAAACCCCCAGCTTTACAATGGAAGGTTTTATTAAAGAAACACTACAGGGTAACACAGAGCGCTTTGTGCTGTGTGCTCTTAACACAGTCACCTCAAATGCTGCATATGGTTATGTTCAACTCTGAAAACACAGCAGACGAGAAGGGCAAGGAAAGCTATTTAGAAATTGTACCATAAAATAAAAGATAAGAAAAATCTGAATTCCAAACAGGATGAAAGTGAGAGGACAAGACAGTAGTTCACTACACCACAATCAGAACAGCAAGAAAGTGAGTTTTATGCTATTTACTCTGATATGCTATAAAAAAATAAGTGAACCACAAAACTTATTTAAAATAACAAGGTGTTGTTTTTACATCATACACAACTACTGTGCTGACTCAGACCACTGATTTCTGAAGCATAGATATTTGTAGATTTAACAAGAAGGTCACTGCCGAGACCCGGGTTCGATTCCTGGTCAGGGCCACTCCCCGGGCAGATGGAGCCCGTTAGCCCTATAAGGC
>JAYRBT010000001.1:21287347-21340286 GCA_036023395.1 Myiotriccus ornatus
CTGCGTTTTTCCTGGGGATCTAGCACAGAGACAAGAACCCCTTTGGTGCTGCGTGTCCCATCTCCACATCGGACTGCATCGGCTATGCTTCAGCTGGAGGAAGAGGGGTAATGAAAAGAGGACCTGGGCTTTTTGATGCAAAACGAAAACATGCTGAGAGAAAGAAAGAAGGCAGAAGCCTCAAAGACACAAACTGGGCCTCAGATGAGTTATTAAGAATTGTCACGCCTTCCCTCCGCCTTGACCTCCCCTCCACAAAATTACCTTGCTCAGCGCAACACAAACACATGCCAAAAGCCAAGCCCTGTTTATCACACAGGTTACCTTCAGGATCAGGTGAAACTTAAAGAGGTTTGCGAGCTGCTTAGTTCACACTCATTAACTTCTTCTCTCTGGCACTTACAAACCTCAGACTTGGCAGAACAAGGAGTAATCGGACCTCGGATTTTACCCAGAAGTGGAAGCACAAGAGGTGAACTATTTCACAACTATGTTTAAACAAGTTCCTAGTTTGGTTTGCCTGTCTGGCCCACAAGTATAATAATTATACAACCTACGCTCAAAATTAGGTGCAAGTGACCTCAGAATACCATAATTTATTTCTTTTTAAAGAGAAACTACCAACATGTGTTCAAAATCCACCCATCTACTATTAATACTTTTAATTCTTAATTTCTCTTCAGGTAGGCCTAGGTAAAGAGATTACTTAATTCTCTGTACAAGTATATATACAGCATCAGGAAACACTGTGAAACAGCATTCCAGTGCTGGCTGCTAACATCTTCTGATATGCAAAAACACCACCAAGTAAGATTAAGTTTTCCTAAACTCCAGATTCTTTCCAACCTGTTCCCACTTCTGTTGGATAAAAGTCGCAGAAAGTTAAAATGGAGAAGAACCTGAACCATAATAACCATTATCTGACAGACCTCTCTAGAAATCGTTTTGTACCAGGAGATATTGATATTTCCAACTGACAAAAACAGCTACTGCTTTGATGAAAACTTGCAAAGAAAAGTGCCAAAACCAACCTCACCCAAACCGTCCAATTTTTATTTCTTTTCACCAGAGATGTTGAAAAGCATTTTACCCTGGAGTATGCAGCTCAGCAGGGGCCACTAATAAAAGACTTCATTGCAAAATTGCTGTATGAGTGAAACAATGGGTCCTTTATTAAAATATTTTAAAGACTCCTGAGGGAAATGCGGCATGGCTGGAATGCCCTCAGTGAAAGGTTCATTGCCATGCTATGCACTTCTGCTGTGTAATGTTTTACAAGTTTGGCTGCCCTGTGAATGGGGAGAGTTAGTTCTCAGCTGGTAGAGGCAGCTTGCATAATACCAGACAAGTTAATCGGTAACAAGCAATGCAAGAGACCTTTGTTCCGAGTGTGACATACTCAAATTCCACACTAAGCACATTGACGGTTCTGAGAGTTACTCATTGACACGCTTTATTAAATTGCATGGACTACACCTTGATGCACCTAAAAAGACTAGCTGAGCAGAGCTGCATCCTTCTGATACCTTCCATCCTAAATTGCTGCACTATAACCTCAATCCACAGATCAGCTCAGGTACAAAAGCATTTCCAGGGTGGATGATCACAAGCACCTTGCAGCAGGCCCACAGGCCCAGACAATGGCAGCAGGCAGGCAGGGAAGAAGCAAACAGGAAAATGCAAGTTGGCAGCCAGAAGAGACCTTCTGTAACAGGACTCTTTTCTTATGGAAATGGTTATGGGAAGCATGCCTCCCCACTTCAAGAAGAGTGCTCACCTGTTCACTCTGAATAGCTTGCTAAAACATCCCCCCCTCCAACCCCTGCCCCCCCATTGCCCTCAGCCTCCATGAATAAATGCAAACGGAAAGAAGACATAAGGCATGCTTCTCCTGGCACTATCTGGAATGCCAGACAAGGACAGCTGGTCTCCAGCGGGTGGAAGACATGCTGCTCCAAAAGTTCAGACACAGTGCAGCTCTTAACTCCAGGCAGAGCCTTTAGTTAATACCAAGTCTTAAGAAGGAAAATGATCATGGTTTTCATCATCCACAGCACTTGCCTGGACAAAACACATCTGCTGAACTGGCCAGTCGCTTATCATACAGCATCACCGGCCATCTCCCCAAGGCTGGATCCAGGCAGCTGAACTTCCAGTGCCAGAACTCGGAGAGCCCCCATCTACCAGACTGCCATAGAGGATCCGTACAGCCAGATGATATTACTAGTTTGCTTTAAAGGCTTAGAAGCAGTAAGCCAGTCTCACTGGTGCAAGGCTGAGCAAGGGAATGAAGAGCTTCCAGTGGTACATTGCACAGTCCGCCAGTCCCCAGCCTTACTCTTGACCAACTGTGCAGCTGAAATTCAAAGATGTGACAGGGAAAAAAATCCAACCATCATGACAGCTCTCTCAGAAGACAGACAAAACCCACTCTTCTTTGATAACAGCAAAGTCATCCCCCTTTGATAGGTTATTTTCATGTCTGTGGGTGCCACAAATAGCTCTGAGGCAAGGGAAAAGGCCAGCAAACGATACTCGAGGAGGATCTCGCTACTGCGGGGCTGGAAAGCCGCCCGCGACACTGAAAGCTGACACATCTGCCCCCACAGTCCTGCGGCCCAAGGCAGAGCCTGACGGCACCTGGCAGCCATGTGGTGTCACAGACACAGCACCCCGAGGTGCCAGTGGAAAGAGCACCCATGGGGACGCTGGAGTACGTGTAAGTACACACACACAAATACATGTACGACTACTAAAGATTTTGTAACCGTGCAAAGGGACCCCAAGAGACCGACTGATTGCCCCAACACCACGGCATAGGAACATAAAACCAGCGCGGGTGGCTCAGCAGGCTGCACCGCCATGGAGAGACCTTTCAGGTTACCCCAGATCCATGCAGTCTCACATCCCCGGGGTGTTCTGCAGCATTACAAATGCCCTTTTGGAATTGCTCACACACATACAAAAAAAACCCCCGCAAACCCAAAAACTTTGAACTGCACAGTATGAGCAACAATGTACATGTAGAGCATGCCAAAGCCCAGAAATACTAGTTTTGTTATAACTGCAGTTCTAGGCTACTGCTTTTTTTAATTACGTAGATTCCTGCATAATCTGAAAGGTACTGAGCCACTTGAGACCCAGCAGACTGAAGTGTGTGTACAGCACCACCTCCTGTGGGAAGTTTTACTCACTGTACTTCCAGTGATGTGAATATGGTCTTCACTGATGGATTTTTAATTTGCCTTCACTTCTTTAAGGAGGCATGTAAACTGTGAAGTTTTGTAGCCACAACACCTTGCATGAAGTACTCTGATTAAAAACTATTCCAGGAATGACCAATTTCAAGGAAATTTGTCTAGAGAATGATGATTCATCAGATCCAATGGTTTGTAAGCTTCTATTTCAACAAGATATTTATCAGAAATGTTCCTCAGGTGAGTTGAGAAACAGAATCATCTTTCACCACATGTACATGACACATCTCTAGTCTGCTAAATAAAGCAGTTCCTTGGCATATAAAATATGCATGTTCCAGTCCTTGCTCTACTTGACTCAGAAAGAACACGAATGCAGGTGAGTACTGTGATTGCTTGCCCCAAAAGTATCTCCCTTATAAAAATCAGAAAAAAACAAACTGAGAAGAGGTAGAGCAGTACCTGCTTTGGATGTGGGAAACAAATGCAACCCTCTCCTCTGAAGGAATGTCCTACATAACATCAGTGGATACGAAAAATGAAGAAACTCCTGGGTAAGCCTTCACTCATGAATCACTCATGAAACTCCATCATCTCACAAATACTCCATTGCTATCAGTCTCCCTTCTCTACTTCCTCCTTTCTTTCCTCTCCTCATTAAAACGGGAAACTGATGACAAGCCTGAGAAAACGGACTGTTCTGAGCTATTTGTGTCTATCTATTGTCACTTGTGAAAATACATTTTGTACTGATATGAGGACACACAAGTCTATGAAGTGAAAAAGTAAGTGCCTGACCCAGTAAGTCAAACAACTCATCTAAGAGGCTTCAGGGCAATATTCACCCTCCCCTTTTATCACTAAACTAGTAATAAAAAGAGCAGTTACAGCTCTACAACTGAAAACACACTGATTTTTCCATTGCAACCAGTTGTGTTTTCGGCTCAACTGTATATCCCCTCCTTCCTTGAGCCAAAGTGAGTTATTCATTAATTGCGATATTCGTTAGTCACTGCCTAAAACATCAAGTAGTTTGTAGAACAAAAACAGGAGTTAAGGGTCAAACTAGTGGGTCCAAGTGCTCGTATTTGCTTTTGGGGCTGGTTTGTTTGTCTGAGGGGGTTTTAAGATTAAAAGTGAACTTTCCTTTTTTCCAGGTCCATGGAAAATAGGTCTAAGAAAAAAACATTGAAAAAATCCTGTACTATATTATTTAAACATAGTGTTCTAAACTAAGTGCACAAGCTGACCCTTCTTTAGTTAATTAGTCCTTGCTATTCCCAAGACGGTTGTTCTCTCTCCTTTCCCCAAGTACTCCATGGTCATGATTCTTGGGAGAAAGGTCACAACCTTACACTTCCTAGTGACAGTCAATTTAGTGCAAACCACCAAAGTCACCTAGAGTTTGCTATTAACTTCAGGAAGCATTTGATCTAACCCTCAATTACCTATCTCATCTCATCTTAGAAGTCTCCTTTTGGGGACAATCAGACAGCAGCTGCCATTGCAAAATCTTTTCAAATTTCAGTTATATCTGAAACTGTGGGTGATGAAAACTGCCAAGAAGGGTGGAGAAATCTTAAGATAAGCAGTATCTGGCACTAAGGCTACTTGAGTTCTCTGGAAAGCCCTGGAGTGTTTCCTTTTACACAGGAACATGCCTTTATTGTGCTCCATAAATACAACATATTTAAGGCTCATGATTCTACTGTCCGTAGATCAACCAGGTATCTCCCCTTTCCATCTCATTTGGTTCTGGAAGTTCCAAAGTCACAAAACCAATTAACACACAGACCAGCCTATTCAGCTTTCTAACCACAAAGTGGCAACAGCAGTAGTCCCCCCAGCCTCCAAAGTCCTCTGGGCACTGCTGACCCTGCAGATGTTCACACAGAACATGTGGCCAAAAAAGAGTTAGGACTGTGGCAGGGACCCCAATAAGCTGCTTTAGCATTAGCAGTGCAAGTACTGCACACATCAGCCAACAGATACAGCCAAGGCTCTCCTTGTACAAACCCACTGGGTTCAATTTAAGCTCAGAGATACTGGGACTTCCACTCTGCAGCCCTTAGACCTGCAGGGAGGTGCTGCACTGGAAATGAGAACCTCTGGAGTAGGCATGGCCAAAGTTGTACAAAAGCTCTGAAATAAAGGCAGTAAATATCTTTATTCATGGTGTATCAGACTGGGTCTTCCTGCTTTGGGGCTGGAACAGTTCCCTGAGGCCCACCTCCCTGGTTCACAAGATTTTCAGAAAGCTTACATCACAACATCCTCTCTCCAAGAAAGCTTTATGGGGTTTGGCAGAGTAATTATGGTATTTTCATCAGCAAAACAGGAGTGCAATATGCATAAACTCTGGATTTTGGAGCTATACTGGGTAGTGACTGAAGCAGAGCATTAAGACTGTACAAAAACCAATGACACTAGAAGAAAGGAAAAGAGACTGCTGGGGATGAACTCATTCTGAGGTTTTAGAAAGGATTCTTCATCTTTTTAGCATAAATCTAGCAGACCAGATTTCTCTCTGAAATTTACTCCAGACTCCTCCTCTACTAATCAGCTGGCCTAAAATGATACTGTAAAGCTTTAACAGGAACAACAGCATTAACATGTCAGCAACAGCAACATCTCCTACCAGAACATGGACACAATGAACAAACACTAACTCCATATTAAAAGAAACAAGCTTCATGGCACCAACATGGCCAAGGTCATTGACAAGGGCCTTACCTATCTCAGAATTCACCTCCTCCAAGGTCGAGAATAACTGCTCTGTTAAACTCATTATATTAAAATATCCACTAAAGAATCAAAACCCTCATTACCATTTACTGAACAGCATATTTCTTAAAGAGGTTTGTCTGGCTTGGTTTCCTTCTGTGGTTGTCCAGCAGGCCACGCAGTCACCCTGCTCTAGCCCGACACTTACAGCACTGTTACAGTTACTGAGGCTGGGGAAGAAAGGTCTAGTTTCCACTTGCCAGCAAATGAAGCCTCTGTGACTGGATTTAAGCTCCTCTCATAGAAAAGCTCACTGAGGAAAAAGTCCTTCCCAAGGATGATCTCTGCATACGCAGTACTTCTTTTTCATCAGTTGTGACAAGCCTTTGCACATAAGCAAATCCAGAGGTTACTGTTTGCTTTGCTTACCCATGTTTTCAGGCAACTGTGTTTCTTACAGAAGACAGATCTAAAGATACTCCAAGAATTAAAGTGCTAGCAGTAAAAAGGTTTCTGTAGTTTACATTATAATGCTTATTTGCCAAAAAATCAGAATGAAACATTCACTGCTTTGTTTCTCACTAAAGAACATTCAGCAATGTCCTTCACAACTGCTGGCTTAACCTGGACTGTTACAGAAGGAACTACAGACTGATGAAGAGTCATAATCTCCATGAAATTATGCCTATGGTAAAAAAAAGATTTTAGATTCCTCGCCCCAAAAAATATAATTAATAAACAACAGTTAAAATGATCAGACTGAAATGGGAACTGCAAGGTGTGTAGTCAGAGTAATACTAGATCAAGAACTTCGCTCATGATTCAGCTGTGAGATTCGAAGGACAAACTCAGATAATGGAGACCTTGAGAAAGAACCCAGCCTCAGTTTTTGCTTTGGAGAAGCAATTCCTGCCTCACTTACAGTAGCTATAAACTCAGTTTAAACAACCAGCAAAATGGGGTTATATTTGCTTTTCACCTAGGAAAGAAAACAATAAAGGAAACAGACTGCGGACACAAGAGAGAAAGAGATGGAAAATTCTGATGGAGTACTAAACTCTTCTGAGTGTTGGTGAGACTTTACTTTTTCCCTCACAGGCTATGCTTTTTTGTCTGCTGCAACTGTAAAGCCATGACTGAGGGACTTCAGGCATGTGGTGACAAATACCTGTTTGCTTGTTAAATCCAGTCTCTTTGGGAAGGAACTGGAAGTTATCAACTTTTAACGACACCTTGGAAATACTTTAAAAAGCTCCAACTTTGTTGATACTGGATGCCTTTCTAAGTATTGAATGTCACTAGTCTATGGCTTAAACTAAATGTAATTACCCAGCAAACAGCACCGTATCTCACAGGTTATTTCATGAAGGGAGATGGTGATGCAGTCAGCTCTTCCTCACTCCCCAGTGAAACCACCATTTTGGCAATGTAAAATTATCCAAGCCAGGACAACACTTGCTGCTCCATCGTTCTGCTATAACCTGACAGTTAAACAGTCATAAATATGTGCAACCAGTAAAACACAAGCTATGGATGGACTGGAAAAAGCATCTTCACTGACACAGTGATCCATCCAAGATATGCTTACACACCGCTTCAACCGCTTGTACAGATCTCAGTTTTGAGGCACAGAATTAAGTGAATGAGCTTGTTCTGGTTTTCATAGTGAGTACTTCTGTCTTTATAAACTCCCCTAATTTAACATTTTCGCATTTTACTGGACCTTAATGAAAGCATACAAAGCCAAAATCAGACAACGATTAGTAAGCTAATATAAAACACAGGAAATACAAAGTGATGTGCATAAGTATACTGTCTAAAAATAAACCTGTACCCTATCTGGAGAATTTGAATCCCTAATGCCTGTAATATTCCAAGCTTCACAAAAGCTCACTGTAGAAACAATCCAGATCAGGAGTCATGGTGGTCATCCAAGGGCTAAGAAGGTGTCCCTGCAGGAGCACTGTTAGGGCTGATATTCAGTGCCAAGGACACAGGATGTTCAGACAAAGAGAAGACTGTTGACTTTCATTTAATTAAATACTTCACTGTACTATATTCATTCAAGAAAAATGCATGGATGAATTTTTTATAGTATCAGAATTAACTAAGCTAAATGCCCTAAAAAACTTCAGCTTCTGTGTCTAGTCTGGTCTCCAACACAGCTACTCCACTTACCAGCTTCAAAGACTGTCAGGAATAGCTTTTCACTTTACAACTTCCTGTGATATAAGAGCACATGTTTGTCTAGCAGGTCTTACCTCCAAAAGCCCGTCTTCAGGAAGGTCTGTGCAGTGAACAGCATTCTGAATCTTGTCCTTCCCAAAGAGAGCACGCAGAGTACCAGGTCGGAGGTGACGGGCTAATTCCTATCAAACACAAGCAAACCAGAAGACCTTTGTGAATCACACTGTTCCTTTATATCATGGATGCAAATAATCTTATAAAGTAAAACATTTTTGTGCTATTAAAGTATGTGCAATACACTACAAAAGAAAACAAAGATTGAGAGCAGCCCTTAGGAGAAGGACTTGGGAGTGCTGGTGGACAAGAAGTCGACGTGACCCATCAACGTGCACTCGCAGCCCAGAAAGCCAAACATGTCCTGGGCTGCATCAAAAGCAGTGTGGCCAGCAGGTCAGGGCAGGTGATTCTCCCACTCTGTTCCACTCTGGTATGGAGTACCCCACCTTGAGTGCTGCATCCAGCTCTGGGGCCCCAAACACAAGAAGAATGTGAGCCTGCTGGAGCAAGTCCAGAGGAGGGCCATGAAGATGATCAGAACACCTCTACTATGAACACAGGTTGAGAAAGCTGGGGTTGTTCATCCTGGAGAAGACAAGGCTCCAGGAAGACCTTATAGAAGCCTCCCAGTACCTAAAGGGGGCTACAAGAAAGCTGGAGCTTACTAGGGTATGTAGTGATAGGACAAGGGGGAATGGTTTTAAACTGAAAGAAGGTAAGTTTAGATTAAATACCAGGAAGAAATTCTTTAGGTTCAGATTAAATATTAGGAAGAAATTCTTTACTGTGAGGTTGGTGAGACACTGGAGCAGGTTGTCCAGAGAAGTTGTAGATGCCCCATCCCTTAAAGTGTTCAAGGCCAGGTTGGATGGGGCTTTGAGGAACCTGGTCTAGTGGAAGGTATCCCTGCCTATGGCAAGGGGGTTGGAACTAGACGATCTTGAAAATCCCTTCCAACTCAAACTGTTCTATGATTCTATGAAGAGAGAAATTCCAGCCTGTACTACACACATAGACAACTGCTGAAAAAACATGACCAAAACTATGAAAACTACCTGCTTGAAATTGGGCCACTCAAGCCACCCTGGGTGAAACACAGGACCTTTCATTGCAGATACACCTCACTGGCACTTGTATAACACAACTAGCTCATGTTAATAGCTTTGCAGCTCTCAAGAACAGGCCTGCTGTCCTTACTGAGCAGACACAAGTGATCTACCTTGCAGATTGCCTCCCCTAACACTGAACTACCTGCCTCAAAACATGACATTTATGAAGTCCAGCTCCTGAACAGCCTCAGTCTTCTTCTCTGACTCCCTGACTACTGCCAACATCTGGTCCCCTTTAAGGATCAGTCCAGACTCTCTCTATATCTTTCTCTGTTCTCTGAAATTAACATTTCAATACTATTCCTCATCTACATGCCAAATACCTCCTAGGCCTCTGAGAGGCCTTTTTACTACAGGAGATACTCACGTCCTGAGATAACATTCCTCCCTTACCTCTTTACTGCGGTATTTCTCCCATCTTATGCCACAGGGGACTGCCTTTATTGGCTCTCACTCCACCGTACTCTTTCTTTCAAGCCATAATGCTGTCCTGATGTACTTCTCTGCCCTATCACCTTGCAGTGTGTCTTTTAACCCTTTTCCTATGCCACCTGAGCTACACTTGTTGACCTCCCTTCCCAACACCTTGAGGCCGATCTCCAAGCCTGCCTCATGCACAGTGAAATTCAGTGGTGATGGCATTAAATCAGTTTTTCCTCTTTAAAACCCTCTGGATGTTCTCCTATGAGTACCTGCGAGGGGAGAGGTTTGATGACAAGCTCACACTACAGCTATATAACAAAGAAAATAATTCTTTCCTTGCTAACAGAGCCTACATCAGCCCCTTTCTGAAAAGGCACTGAGTACATTTGGGTGTAATCACTTTGGAAGTGGCCAGTGCAGTTTCACTGTGCCACTCCCAGGTGTTTGTTTCAGTGTCACAGCTGGAGGTTACTGTTCCCACAGCCGAGTCATCAAACTGGATTGTCCAAGCATTTCTTAACTTTCAGTGTCAAATGGGTTCAAAGTGACTTCATCAGTAGCTCTTGGCTGACCTGGAAAACTTTGCACAGGTACGGATGAGAACCACTCTCATGGTGCACACTCTCTACTGGGATGGCAGTGAATGTTTTAAACTAGTCCCAAAAGACCTCACAAGAGCATTATCTGACAACTCCCTTTATCCACTTTCCAGCTTCACCCATTTGTCACGTCTCATTACTAAACTAAGACAACTGAACTTTAAGGGCAAGACCTTCTGTTACCCCAGCAAGTCCTAGATATTTTCCTGACATAACAATTAAGTTATTATGACCTGTTACCAACCCAGAAGACAATTAAGGTTGGAGTGTGTATAACCCAAAACATGATATGAGGAGAAGTTTCAGTTCCTCATTGTTACTGTGTGTACATCACAGGTTATACAAGATCTTTTTATATGGATGTCAAGGACATTTGAATGAGAAACACTTCACATCAAACGAATTTTGCTTCAGAGGAAAGTTCAAGAGTTTCACTTTAAAAAAAAAAAAGCCCCAAGGAGAAAAAAAAAAATCTCCTCTACATGGTCCTCATTAAAGGCTTGAGATAAGGAAGTCTGCTGGAGAAACAGAAGTCATATGCCAGTTAACTATAGCTACGTGACACTTTAATCAAGCCTTCCTTCAAACAATTGTTGATTGCAATATCAACTAGCTGCTTGGAAGCCAGCAATAGCAATGGAGCTTTCAATCACTTTAATGAAAGTTTGGGAACATTAGAAAGAAGTTATTGTGGCTATGAAACCTTTGGAAACAATTTAGCAAGAAACAGCTCAGATACAAAGCTTGGTATTTCATATTCTGTTTATTTGTTGTCCATCAAAATCTTCTGCTCAAACAAAAGAGTTCCATCTTTTTTTCCATCCTCCAACAGGTCCGGAAGTGCTGTTTCTTACGAAAATGTCAAGAGATTTCCCTTGACCCATCTTTCTCATCAAACCCACTCTTTTTTTCCTCTCTGTTCTTTAAAAGCAGCAATGGCCTTCTGAGTTATCATTTGTCCTAAGGTCTCATTTCTACTTCACAGCTTCATAACCAAAGACCTCACGTTTCTACCTGCAGACTCACTCTCTCACTAACACAGGCAAAAGCTCCTACTGTTGCACTGCACAGTCTCCTGTTCTTTCTTCAGTTTTTCAATGCAGGTTGCTACACATTCTCCTGCCCTCCTGAAACCCATCAGCCATCTTGCACAAAAAGGGACTCATTCTGTTCTGCCTGGGATTGCATCGGATCAGAAGTACACAAAGGTAGGTCCTCCAGCACTGTACATTGTTTGCACCTGATTAATAAGAATCTAAATAAGCCTTTCTTGCTCTCAGTTAACAAACAGGATGATGCAGTCTTTGCTTACATTTACATAACCCAAAAAAGGAAAACAATCGTCATTTCCAAAGTTTTACTATTGCAATGCTTTCTTGCTACACCACTGAGGAACCATGAAGGAACAAGGCCTCTGTAAATGATGGAGATACAAAGAGCTCATATATAGGTGTCCTTCTGTACGTATGGCTGGAAATCTTGGGAATGTTTCAAGGAAGGAGGAAGAAGTTCCTTCCAGAACTTATTTCTCATAGCAAGTATTAATATACAGTTGTCTGGTTCATGACAGGAAGCTTACCAATCATTGTATTTACAAAGCCTCATCTACAACAACAGGGAGATACAAACAGTGGGGTTTAGGTTGGTTCCACCACACCCCATCATCCCCTTTTAAACCTCTATTTCCTAAGCTTTCTGCTGAGTTTAGTTTCTGGAGTATGTATTTTGTGCACTGGTTTTCAAAAACTTTTTGAAAGGAGTTGAGAGTGGGATGATGGAGGAGTTAAGAGCAGCTACAGCTCTACCATATGCATGACAGGAAACTACTATGCATGTGCTGGAACTTCATGTGCATGTGTGAATGGGGATGACACAAAACTGGCACCTCACACCAAGAATACACTGTCTGTGGCAAAACAAACCAGGGCTGCTGTAGCAAAAATTTCCTCCTCTTTCGTCTTACTCAGCAGGCTATTTGATCACACCTTACAGGCTGGGCTTTGTTCTACCCTGAGCCCTCTGAAGATCCTTATCCTATACAACATACAGATGCATGTATCTTGTTTCTCTTTGGCATGTAACTGTGTCCAGTGTAATGCTGCCTGTATGAAATACTTAGCACATTTCTAAAATCTTTCTATTTCTATAGAAGTGAAAGGAAACAAAAGTGTCACCAATGCCAGTAACATGTCAAAATCAGACAGAAAAATCATCATAACCATATTCATAAGCAAAGCTCATTAACTGCTTTTCCTCCAAATGGCTGTTTTTTTCATGGGCTGGATGGCAAGTTATATAGAACAGCAACATATATTCCAGCCAAACCCTCAGATTTCAAGAAAATTTAGCCTAAACTGCAAATTTCAAGAAAATTTGGCCAGGTTCTTTACAGCATTTGTAATACTTAATTTGGTATCTAGAAAGGCTAAAAGACCACTGCCTTTAAGGCAGTACAAACTCCAAATAGATCAAAACAACACAAAGGAACTTTTAAAAACTAAAACTTCGTACTACTTGAACATGAACTAGAACAAGTGAACTTTGAAAATTAGTTACTGGTCCTCTTGAATGGAGCAAAATAAAAATAAGAGAGTTTGTGATCAAACCCTCTCTACCCACAGTGTGCTCATAGGACAGATTCATTCTTTTAGGTTTGCTTTCAGACCAGGAGCATTCAGAGAATCTCTTGGGCTGCAACAGACTCTGCACAGTCCCCTCTAAGCCCTCAGTAAAGTAGTTTTCCTACTCTAGCTGGGCCCTGACTGTGTGCCTGCTCCTTGCTCTTCTTGGCATTCCTTATTCGTCACACTTTCTGAAGGCTTTATGTTGATGGTCTCACCACCTCTGCTTTCTCCACCCTGCACTCATGAAGCTTTTTCCTTCTGCAGTTCTCGCCTACCATCATCAAAGAGATGGTCCCTCTTTCCCTTTGAGGGTGTCACCTGATCCAGAAGGCAGTAGCCAGCCTTGGGCAAACAAGGAAGTGCCTTTCTCCTTTTAAGGACCAGCTTTGCCCTTGTCAAGAGAACAGAACACACATTAACTGTGAACAAACAAAATAATGTAAATTCCACTCACTGTGGAATTTGTCTGTCTGAACCTGAGGCACTGGGAAGCCTACTGCCTTGTCCAAGCAAGGCACCTGTGCTTCCTCTGCAGTGAGCTGAAGGTGATAAGCCCTTTCAGGAAAAACAACCAAAACAACTTTTGCAGTACAGCAGTTATGCAAGCCAGGTAGGATAAACGCTTCTCTTTTCTCATCATTATAGCTCTTTAGCTGGCTTTTATTTTCAGGGCATTTTAGCGCAAGTCATATCACACCCAGCTGGCTGCAGCAGGGAGCTGGACAAAATATTCATTCCTACACAAGCCATCAGCAAGAAGCACCTCTTGTAATGCTCACTGAAGCTAAGAAACACCTTAACACTACTGTTACTGCAAGAACCACCTCAGCTGATCAGTCTGATACATCCTTCACAGAAGTTCCCACCCAAAGGCAAACGCTTAACTGTCAAAATGAAATCTGTAGTCACAGGTGACCTCATGCAGGACACCAAAAAGGCTAACTTGCCTCAGCTCTAGCCAATCACTTGTCATGTGTGTGCTTTCCCACTGATTACTGGTTTATGCTCCTCAGTTCCATGCAGTAAGCCACTTTCAAATCAACATCATCAATTTTCTACTCCAGTAGCAATTCAAGGTCCATTTCATCACCCCTAAATGCAGTGCTTCTGTCTAAATTACTGGAGAAAAATCTACATAAGATGGTGCTGTTGCCACTGTAAAGACTTTAACTGGGGAAGAGTTTTGCCTTGAAACCTGGGGTCTGCCTGTAGAAAGTTACTTCATAAAGTTTCTAAATACAAAACCAGGTCAATGCTGAAGAGCGTGCAAGAGGTTTCCTTCAGCTTACGTTTCAAAAACCAATCCAGAAGTTGCTTGTTGACAGTGACATGTTTTCTCTTTCTTTCTGTTCCACATGAGCTGCAGCAATGTCATGTACAAACACGGAGTCAGTATCAAAGGCCTTATGCAGACTTCAAGGGAGTCAGCATTACCTGAAAGTACTTTTGTACTTTCCACATATCAGGAGAAAAATTATCAAGCCAAAACAACCTCCTTCAAACACACACACACTAAACTCCCCTCATCTTTTAATTTTTATCACAAAACAAACTCAAAAGCCTGGAAAGGTTGCATTAAAAATCTTTGTAATATTTAGCCTAAGCTTCTCTCCCCTTAGCACTGTGCATTTCACCTTGGTTTTCAGGTTGTCTTTTCCTGGCAAAATAGATAACTTACTGGCCATCCTGACAAGTTTCTCGTCTTTAACTGAGCCATAGAGTTCTGTACTTGAAAGAGTGTGGCTGTAAAGGTTTGTTCAGCAAATGAAATGATCTAATCTAAATGTCAGTCAAAGCCTGTAAAAAGCGCATCTGAGGTGCAACTTTCCAAAATCAAACAGTCTTGCAACAGCAGCAGCAAGTACTCAAACCACAGTCTATATTATTAAAAAAGCCTACTGTGGTCTGCGTGGAAAAAAAAAAAAAATCCATCTGCTTTTCTGTTTATTTTAAAGTCAGTCAACCTCTGAACTACCTACCAGTCTGAAGCCCCGTATCTTTGGAACTTTTGTTAACGGACCTAAAATTATCTTCCATACTACAGTGCTGGCAGTTTCTCGGAACCTCACAAGTCTGTACAAGTTGTTACACTGTCTCCTTCTCACCCTCCATCCCCTCAGGCACTTTGATTCTCTCTGTTTCACTCCCACGAATTCCCTTCCACTCCTCCTCTCCGGCAGCCCAAAGGTGCTGCACCAGCTCTCCACAGGTTCTCTTCTGTGGGCAGCAAGCGTGGCACATTTGCCAGCCTGAGATAGTATTTTCACTGGTCTTGGTGCTTCTGGTTGATGTTTAAGTGATTCTAATGATAACTGCCCTGCTCAAAAATTTATTTACTGTCACACTCGTGTGCCTATCTGCCATTGGCAGCGCGCTGAATTTAGGCAGCCACACTCCTGAGTTAAGTATAAACTAGACTGGATGGCGAAGCCTTGAAGATAATTGACATACCGAATATAAGCTGCTTGCTAAACAGGAATAAAGATAAAATATCTTGCTATCTATCTGGTCACATTATCTGGGTGCCATTAGGGATATTTACGTTACCTGACAAGCTGGAAAAAGGAAGCATTTGAAACTTAAAAGCAATTAACCCCACAAGACATCTGAGCACACAGTATAGCTGTAAGTTTGATTATTAGTTGCTTTACTTCAAATTTTAAAGGTGAGATGGTCCTACTGATGCTTTTTCAATGCCTTTAAGGCACCCAGAATATCATCCATTTATTAATTCATCTGTGAAACAAGGATAAAAAAATACTAGGTGGCAAAGGATATTTTGGGATTTTATTAATTCATGTTAGCGAAATAGCTGGAGAGCCTCCAGTGAATGTCACTATGAAGTTGCAAGACATTATTTTTAGTCTGCAGATATCTTGGCTGAGTTTCCCCCAATAAGAACAAGAATAATTATATATTAACTTTTCCTCTGAAATTTTTGAGATGTAATTCTTCACTTGCAAAAGCAGGCCAGGTATCTGAGCTTTACACTTTGCAAAGCAGAAAAAAATGCTTTGAAATTCTACTGCGACTTCCCTAGCTGAACCACCTTCAGACCATCCACTTCAACAGAAGACAAAGATGGATTGAAAGAAAAAATTCACAAGTCTGCTGCAAACCCAAGAGATCCATTTCATCTGATGCTTAGCATGGAACATTAATTTCCCTTCCATTCTGTGCCCTAAAGCCTACCCAGTGCAACTCTGGAGTCAGCAGTGCAGCCACCTCCTCCTGCACAGTTGTGAGTAGCCCTTTTCTGATGGAAGGAATCCCTCACTTTTTTTGTGTTATAACTACTTTTTAAAAGCCCCTGCTCTGTTCAGGACTAGCTGTATTAGCCAGTGTGCCTATACATACTAACAGATGGTTGCTGGCCCAGAAAACTTCTATGAAGAGACACAAAGACAAGAAAATAGTAGAATGGACCCCATTTTTTGGAGCAGGAAACGAAGACAGACTAATTTCCCAAGGGCACAAAGAAATATACAGTTCACAAGGATCACAAGTTCACTGTCTAACTTTTAGCTCAGAGCTTTTGAATCCCAGGCCAGTTCCTCAGCTATTCCCTCTCCCTGATTTAATGCTGCTTTAATCCTTGTGTAGCACTCTGATGATAAGCCACAGTCTGCAGAACTCAGGCCATGCCACGTCACCTATGGGAACCTGAGAGCTCGTAGGGGGAACATGAAGAACTGCTGCTCTCTCACCCTCCACCCTGACCATGTTCCGGTCCCTCGATGTGGGAACACAATGGATGCACAGAAAGGGAAAACTTCTTACTAGGAATATCTGAGGGAAGTCCCATGTGCATCCCATTGCATGCAGTCTATCATACTGTAAGGGAAAGAAGCTGATAAAAATTCAGCTCAGGTGGCCCTGCAGTGGAACAGAGAATATCAGCCTGAATCAAACAGAACAGCAAGCTGCACCCCAAATTATTTAGCAGGTTCTCTGAATTTCAATTAGTCATCTTATATCCAGCTTTTAAAATGCCTTTGTTTAGCTAACAGTTTTATCCCCAGGCAATGAGAACCTGTGATACAGAATGAAAACTATTGCTGCAGTTGTTCTCATGGCTGTCAGCAACTGCAGAGAGAAGGATTTATAATAATAACAATAACAACAACAACAATAATAATAATCATCATCATCATAAATGTAAAACCAGACTACTTCTTTTTGTTACAGAAGGGAAGGCTGAGGCCACAGTATTTGTTTTCATCCACTTTGAAGTCTTAACTAATATCTGCAGAAAATAACTGCAGATACACTCTGACCACAGCATGTATTTCTTGCAATACTACAATGGCAAGCAAAGCACCTAGGGAATTTCGGTCCATACACACCCTGTTGCAATGTACAGTACAAGGATACCTCCTATGCTACCTAGAAAGCCAGCTGATCCCTCCTAGGGCAAACCAGCTTGAGAAACTCATAGATCTCCTTCCAGCAATGGTCATTTCCCCTTAGATCAATCTCTCTTGCATACTAATTTATCATCAAGATTACACAAGATACACTGTGCTCTGCAGCTCCTTTTCTGTTTGGGTATTATTAGCTCTACCACCGAGTTATTAACCAAGCAGAGCCTGAATAAGCAGTCCTCTGGGATAAGAATGAAAAGAAAAAAAGTCACGCACTTCCAAGAATTGACTATTCATAACCTTCTGGCTGAAAAACATGAAACCTTTTGGGACAGTTACAGTCAACTTCAGGATACTCAAGATCACGACATCATCATGGTTATATGGAAAAAGGTCCTACTGCCATTTTTCTACACCTTTATAACTTTCTCTATTGCACATTTTCATCAAGCACCTTTGGGCACTGACTCTTGCTAATTGCTACAGAGCTCTAGAAAAAGCCTGTTCTACCTTTAACGTTCTACCTTTATTATTTTCCTAATATTTTTAAACTGAAATATTATTCATATTACTTCATAACTTGAAGTATATGTAACAGCACTACATAATCAGTATGTTCCAACTAGAAGTCAGGATGAATTTAAGTGAAGGACGAGGATATCTACAGTCAACAAAAACCTGAGTCAGGCATGTTAGCAAATGCTCTTAATCTATTCAAATCAAAGATTCTACAAACACA
Organism: Myiotriccus ornatus; assembly: GCA_036023395.1. Taxonomy (NCBI): domain Eukaryota; kingdom Metazoa; phylum Chordata; class Aves; order Passeriformes; family Tyrannidae; genus Myiotriccus; species Myiotriccus ornatus. Next base: position 21,305,371 of record JAYRBT010000001.1, read on the forward strand.
CAAGGTCACCGTGACCAGAATGCTAAGAAACTAAAGCAGGAGAAAATATTGTTTAGTACAGCAACAGTATAATTTTCTTTCCCAGACAGAGTGACCTCAGAACTTCCCATATCTTCTGGAAACACTGCTCTCTTTTCACAAGGAAGAACTGAGCCTATAAAGCAATTTTTTTTCCCTAATGCTTCTTTTCTGGGATTTTACATATTCAAAAATATTGCTGGCCAAGGTAAAAGAGTGATCTGCTGTCTGCTGTAACCAAACAGAACACAAGGGAAGCAAAGAAAACAACCATGTACACTGAAATTAACCCAGAACCATCACGGTCTCAAAAAGGCTCTTACCTAGTGGCCTTATGGACTGAATATACTAATGAATCTATTCCTAGAAACCTCAGCAGCTACTGCAGAAGTTTAAATAAAACAGTCCAAAGGAAGTAAAAAGGAGAAAAAAAAAAACCCTAGTAAAATAAAAAGACAGGGAATCGCTAAGGAAAGTAGACATCTTCTGACTGCAGGAGACTACAACCCAACAATTCTGATAACCAGCTCTTTGTATTGCTGACAAAAACTATTTTCACAAGAGCGGATGTACTCTTATAATTAAAAAGTATTAAAACCCTCCCATAGGCAAGGTAAATCACATTTTAACCCAATGTAGCTGTGAGAAAGAAGTCCTAGAGAGAATCCTGTGGATTACCTTTGATCAGCCAAGTAGTGTAAAATTACATTGTGTATTTGTCTATACCAGGCTGGTATCACATTGGCAATCAGCTGATATGTTAGAAGCCTACCTATTTTTCTACAGTAATGAGAAACAAAACTCTTCTTCTCAATCCATCTAAGATACGTAAGCAGAGATACAACAAAGAAATGGTATTTTGAAATGTATTAGCTAGTATTATTTAAAAAACAAACCAAGCAAATGCCAAAAGAAACTAGGCAAGCACTTCTAAAGCTTTGTGTGGTCACTTCTTAAATAAACTACGATCCATCGATACGAGATACTAAATCTGTGACACCATTCTAATGCATGGCATGTATTCAAAGCTTGGAGAGAGCAAAACCAGGAAGACGCAATCCAAACAGGACGTGGAAGCATTCATTTTGCAAAACTAGACCTGCAGATGGGACAGTTATAACCAAAACCCTATTCAATCAGAAAAACTTCACTTCCTGAAGGCTGAATAGACAAATTTATGTAACTCAGAGCATGTATAAGAATCTTGTGTTCATCACAGATGCTTAAAATATCACTTCTTAATGACATCCACCTACTACTTTGGGATGCACTCAGTCTGAGTGCAAAGGGAGCCTTTATGATCTCTAAGCCAGTCTTTCAGTCCTCTTTCCCACCTACCTACAGATACAATTAGTTGCTGTGACTTCAGATTAGGTTGTATGTCTTCATGTGTCTGCAGAGCTCAACGGTACAAAGGCCTTGACTAAAAACCTGAGTTTTCTTGAAAAGTAAATATTCTGATTGCGACTTAAACTCTAGCAAAAATGGCTAGCCCTGCGATGCTTTGCAGGGAAAGGTCCAAAACACTAGCTCCAGGATACCCTGGCACATTAACCATTCCGGAGAGTAGCTAGGAGGTCTCTCTGGTAGCACAGCAAGTCAAGGAAGTAACCAGTGCTGTAAATGCCTTGTGGCACATTCCTGCTCTCCTTCAGTCTCTGGGCTCATGTTAAGCTAAAATAGAATAAACTATTCCAGCCTGGAACCAGGCAAGAGGTACCCAGGAAGAATCGGTTCAAAGCCATAGACAGACTGACATAAGGGAAAGATGTGAATGCAGATGGGAGCCCTGAGGCTTCTGAAGCTGATGTTACTTTCCAGGAGGGCATACCAAATCTTTGACAAAATCTTGTTAACTTTCTGAAAATGTCCAGAAATTGCAGTTAAGAAAGCGTCTCGTTGTCAGGTGATACTGAAATATCACAGTGTCAGGTGGCAGAGGAAACTACCAAAAAAACCCAACCCACATCAGCTAGAGGAGATTTAGTAGCCAGCTAAGAAAAAAACAAAAAGGATTCTAGCAATGGGAAATTAGATGCAAATGTACTCTCAGTTCTCTCCCAGAGGTCACCAGCACCTTCTCTCCAGAGGATGAAAGCAGCAGACTCCTCCATTATTATGCCTCTGTGGGCCTGGTAACAAACAATGCAGTATCTTTTACCATCTGCTTTACCAAATTACTGTAATTTGGTACCACTGAATCCAAGTCCAGTGACCTCACATCCAGGATTTATTAAGGTAGCAAAAGTTTCATTGTTGACACGTTCAAGTTCAGTAGCTCTGGAGCCTCAGACAAGGAGTGGCAGATAAAAGGGATTTTTTACAAACTGTAACCTTGCCAACACGCCTCAATCATACTGGATTTAAAGCAGAGTTTGGTCTCGAGGGCTCTGTCAGTATTTAGTCTCCTGATGGAGACTGTCAGTCACCACTAATAACAGCAATTTTCAACACACATGCACCTACCCATCAAGAATCAAAGGGAGCCTACAAGCTCCAGCTCCACATGACACTGAACAGCCATCATATGACAGCAACCTTCTGGCAATAACAAGTCACATTTAAAGCAAGCCACTTGCAAGCAAAAGATTCCTCCACTGCTGCTCTGATTTTTGTTCTAATCTCCGCACAAAGGCATACTTCTGTGAGCCTGAAGTCCCTCTTCCTATCAAAGGACTGCCCATAACCTGCAAAGGGTGGCTTGGAGAAAGAGCTCTGAGAAGGTCACATCAAAATAGTAACCAGATCATGTAAATGTGCCCCTACAAAGCACATACACACTCATGGTTAAAGTAAACAGGGGAGCAGTGGCATGGTGTCAAGGGATGGTAGATCTCTACGGCACTTATTCAGAAACAAAAGAAACATCAGGAAAACTTACTATGAACACTGAATTCATGCCTGTAAAAATTAATTCTTGGATTCTTAACTCTCAGCTACTCCCAGGGCTATACACAGCTTTGAGAGAAAGAACAAATATGATGCTTCTGTATCAGTCATGTTTCTGCTGCAGCTAGCGCAGATTCCATCCATTTTAAACCAAGGAAAGCAACTCACTGACACAGGTGTGGTGTTAGGCATCCACAGACACAGGCAAGAAGCTATAACACTTCTGGAGGCAAATTACAAATCATACACCAACATACTGACAGTCTAAAGCAGTGGTGACAACTCATAGTTGCAGTCACACCACAGCTGTGGGTTATTAGAGCACAGTTATCTTAACACTGCCTATCTTCTACATCCCCTGCCTGTGCCCAGAGGGCTGACATGGAACAAGACAGAAGTCCTGAACCCACAGAGACTTTGGGCTTTATGAATCAGTAGCATCAGCTCAAAAAAAATGGGCTGCACTCGAGGGAAGAGTCTACCTCCACAGACATCTCTTCAGGCAAAAATTACCATGTTTCCCAACTAAGAGGCCTTAGCACTGTCTAGAACACTTTTTCACTAGACTTGCAGAGGCTGATGTGGAAATTAAAAACTGAAAGGACAGAGTCAGATGATTGACCTTAAATAACATCTAAGCAATTCAGTCATGCCTTTCCCACTGCTGGCTTAGACAGCAGGATATTATAACTGGTATTGATTGGTCCGTTTGCTACCCTAGCTGATAATGGTCTGGATCTGAATGAAAGTTTTTATTTTTATTACATGACTCAGAGTATCTGAGCAGATAATCAATTATATTAAAATCTTATTCATTAAAGAATTAGATAGAAAAAAATCTTATTTCTCTTGAAACACATTATGTACTTCATTGTCAACACTCTTACCAAGGCTCACTAGGCTACGGGGAGAATCCACACTAAAACAACTATGAAGGTATTACCAGAAAATGAGTACTTGGAAGCTTAAAAAATAATCTTTATATTCCTTTATATCTTCCACTGAACTATTCTCTATGTGATGTAATGTGAAAATGTCATGCTGCTAATGTAGTTCTAGGAATGAACATGAACATTTTTGGCCTCGCATATAGAAATTTTTCAGTGTTAAGAGATTCACAGGAGGTCTATACAAACAAAAATCTTACAGCAACAGTGCTCTTTGGCTCATACTGTTATCCCTATTTAACTGATGTGATTAACTGAGGCAGAAACATATTGAACTTTTTGTCCAAGGTCACACAGTGAGGTCAGGAATGGAGCTAAAGCAGACTCCCGCTCTTTCAGTTCACTGCTTTGTTTTAAATCATCTAATCTCCCTTTCAGCTCTTTGATGCAAAAGGAAAAAAGACTGGTAATACACTGTTACCCATGAAAGTGCAAATCCCCAGTGTAAAAGGAATGCAGGTTAGGATTTAAAGCAAGTGTATGAAAATCCCTTTTCAGCCCACTGGATGCAGAAATATTGCAGCACATCCCATCACTTTAATAATATCTCACAACAGAAGGTACTTGAGTCACGTTTAATGTACTGCCAATCCCAGCTAAAAGCTCTTAAGAATATCAAAAGTTATGCAATCAGCCAGGAACATGTAGCTAATGAAGACTCCTGGAATCGCGTGTTCTAACCAACTTTTTCAATTGTGTATGAAGAAAGTTCAAAAGAAAAAAACAAATGCAACATACCCAATTTCTACAGCATTTTACAAGTGTCTTACAAATACTAAGTAATCATCTCAACGATTCCATCTTCAACAAAAATTTTACCAGCAGCTATTTCAAGGCAGAAGCTGCACGAAGATGATGTGACAACTGAAGCTGTAACTTGAGACCAAAGTGTTAACAAAAAGCCTCCCAGTGCTCCAGAGGCCAAAAATACACAAACATTAGTGAAATGAAATATCGATGCCAGCAAGCCCAAGCAGTGGCACGATTTCCTGGGCACCGTCACCCTTGTTCCAAGGTCTTGCACTACAGACTTCGCATCCTGGTCCATATTAAAGAAAGTCAAATCAATGCAAATCAAATCAAATGCACGTTGCTTTTTTTTTTCTTTTTCCTGCACTTAAACAAAACCACTTTCTTGATAATGCACACTGTGCTACATTTACCCCTACCCCTCCAAGTATTTCATTTTTTTACACTGAAGAAGAAACACAGCTTCATTTCTGTTGAATTTTGATTGCAGTTACTCACTCTCATTTCTAAGTGATACTGCATGGTGAAAATTCAAACGATTTGTGTTCTGCAGTAATCCTATTTAATTAACTTTTTAAGTACCCTTCCCAGCTTTCTAGAGCAGTTACTTGCAGGCACAAGGCAAAATTTCTTTCTCTTGATATCAGAACTGCGCCAGTAGAAACAGAGTGAAATAGTACCCAGCACAAGACCTGTAATTTAACATTGTGCATAGCAAGGTTCAATAGCCTATTTTTAAAAAGGGCTTAAATGATTCAGACATACCATGAAAATCAGTGGAACTCACACTCATTTCAGAAATCCCATTCCTATTTTAAATTTAAATATGTAAATAAAAGTCCTCAGCTGCTCACAGGATATGAAACCCCATAGCTTCAGATGCACAGCAGAGCCTATGGGTGCCTCCCCTCCTCAAAAAGCTACAGCCTTGTCTGAAATCCAGAGATCTTTTTTTCAAACAGCCCTTATTAACATGGCAAGGAAACCTTTTCAAGATGGGCACTAGTATGACTGCTGGCCTTTCATAGGGGTGAAGCAACAAGAAGTAAAGAGTAAATTCCGGTTTATTATAGTAGATGTGAGAGAGCCTTCCATGCCTAAGGCCCACATATTAGCCACAGAAGTTCAGGACAGAGAGAACAAGGCACAGAGAGACACCAAGAGCAAGTCATACAAGCAGTCTGGGACCTGGCTGTGAGAACAGCTAAGCCAGAGGCTGCAATCAAAGACAAGAACAAGCATCACAACTAGTCTGAAAGACTCCAGGAAGGCCTCAGAAGAGACCACCAATGACACAAAAGAAGGAGCTGCACACCAGGAGCCTAAGACAAGTACAACTAAAGATGCTGACAGTTCAACAGGAGGACACTGAGCCAGCCAGCCCCTCAATAGGAAAGTGCCAGTGTAGCAGAACGCAAGCAGCAGCAAGATCTGCAGAAAAGCACATATCCTAGTGCATATACTACCTACCAGGGACAAATGTTCCACAAGCCTGCAATCTGTGACACCGAGCCCTTCAATCAGGTCACAGTAATTTGGAGAGTGAGCACACCCAGCACAGCTCCTTACAGACATGTGTCTTTATCCCACTGCTTGCTTTCCTGATTTGGTAGGTCATTCCTACACTACTACAAAGGGGTTCAAAACAGGTTTTTGGTTATTCATCCTCCCTACCACCACAGGGGAGGTTTTAATATAATATTTATAAGCTAGTTTATAATGAAGAATATTTTTGGCAGAGAGCTTTACTGACCTGCAGTGCTAAAAAAATATTACCCTGTTACAGAAAATAGCCCAAAGTTCTATTTCATTTTTAGCATTATACACTTGGTATAAATTGCTATCTTATTAAAATATAACCCTCAAAATAGAAGAATTCTAACTCTTTCTTCAGCCCTTAACACCCTGCAAAACCAAAAACGGGCTGAAAGGCCTGCTAATATTCATAACCAGTTTAGATATCTGACTTGCCATAAAGTAATTATTACATTTGTTATGTATCTAAGATATAATTAACAGCACATGTGATTGGGAGAGATTAATTATATAAGTCAAATTCCAACACCTTTACTCACTTCAAACATCACCTTGCCTTGAGAGTAATGTCACTGACAGTGATGTCAATGGCACTGCTTGCCAAATAGGGTACTCTTTAACAGGAGCCTAAGTGACCCAAACAGGTACATTTTTGTAGTGAACTACACCCGTGGTTATAAACAGACTGCACACACATCAGGATCCAGCATATATAAACAAACAAACAAGCTGTAGAGAGATTCAGGTCTCTCAATGATAATGAACTATTTACATGACACTTAGATGTAGTTTAACCACTAGAATATCAAGTCCATCTTCATGGTCTGTATATAACCTTGCTGGTAATGAAACTGCTGATAGGGTTTCTGCTCCTGCTATTTGAGGCAAATGTAACCACAAAGTGCAGTTGTGAGCTTCTGTGACAATTCCAGTTGGGAATGAAAAAAGACACTGAAATACCTTAGGCCCTTCTTCCTCAAGGACAAGCCTCCACCACTCTCTGAAGAGATATATAAATTTCAGGCAACGATCAGTCTTGAGAGCAGCCGTACGTACTGTACCTATGCTTTATGCGCTCGGGAAATCAATTAATTTGCAGTTCTTACACAAAATAGTAGACAGAAATATATAACACAGCTGCCTGTCTTCCAAACATGCCATTAATGTAACTGCTATGAAGTCAATGTCCAAAACTTAGAGCCGCCTGCTTCCACTAGAAGCAGCTGGGTACTCATATTCACTTCCCAAGTCACACAGTTAGCCATTAAAAGGGAAACACAAACAGCATCAGTAGGTCACTAAAAAGAGATCTGGCAGACAGGAAATCAGGTCTGTTTTCTTCTGCTACCCAGAGGAGCCATCAGGTTATACATCCCTCAGATTCCTCAGCTCATCAACAGTTCCATACACACATGTTGTATGGCTATGACAGCTTTCCGTGTGAGAAGTAACGAAAAATAGTGAAATTCCCCTTGCACAGGTACACTTGTCTTTCATAACCAAATGCAGCTGTAATGTTTGCAAGCATATTTTGATTTTAACATATCATGCACTGAAAAAGCAGACACATGAAAAGGATATAATAGGTCCAAATAAAATGACTGCATCTTTGAAAGTTTTAAAGACCAGAAACCCTAAACACGGAATTTGAAACAAACCTGAAATTACCATATTGTGTACATTACTACTATCATCCTGCAGTTAAAAGATAAACGGCTTATGCTCTGCTTACAAGATGCTAACCCAGCAGAGAAACATTCGAATGTTACCAAACAGAAGAGGAAAAAAAGGCTTGGATAACGCCTTTAGCTTGTGCTTTCTGTAGTGGAAACTCTGGATCTGAAGAAAACTATATCCTGAATAACTTCTTCTCCCTTCAAACACTCATCTGTGTGATTTTTTTTTTTCCAAGAAAACTGGTAAATCCCCTCAGTCTACAACTAAAACATCAAATCATAACCAGAAAAACATACAAAACCTGACCCCATTGGCTTCATCTTGATATTTCACCTCATGGTTCTTGTGTTATATAGTAGCCTGCTTAACAAAAAACTGCAAACTTTCCGAGACAGCACTTATGCTTGTCTCCAAATTGCACACAGTATCACACATATCCAAATACCCACCTCAAGAAATGAAAAATAAAAGCTAGAAGCAAACAGGTATGAGAACTCTGACACTCTTTTTTTGTTTGCTTCCTTCTGAAAATGAAAGGAACCAATTCTCCTTTCAGAGTTTCACCACAGGAGAAAGGCACAGACTGCAGTGGACTAATGTTTGATTACACCGGCATCCACAAGCAATAATTGTTTGTTCCAGGGCTCTGAAACGTTGTGTTAGAGGTTGTGAACATTTAACACAGATCTTTGCTTAGATAGCTTTCCTTTCACTTAAATATCATCACAGTATTTTATCATCTGCTTTAGGTAAGATCAGAAGAGTTGCCAAAGGATTTGCAAATTGGTCGGCTAAGAGTAGTGTTTGAGCTCCATAAGATAATGCTCACGTTTCTAATGAATGCAGCAAGCATGTGGCAGCTGTACCATACTTTGATATTTTAATTCACATAGCGTAACATTTTTAAGCTTTCTTCATCACTCAAGAAAGTACTTACAGGGTCAGAAGGACCACAGAAGTCTCTGAACACTTTTGGAGGCTCGGATGGTGTAATCTCCATTGCTATGCAAGGCCCTGAACACAACTCTGAAACCATCTCCTGGAAGAGAAGAAAGACAGAAACAAAGCTGAGCTTCTCTGGGCATTAGCCTGGGCTGGATTCCTCCCTAAAACAAAGTCCAAATTTACGGGACAGGAACACTTAAAAAACACTGGTTCATTTAGGAAAGCAAGGACACAAAACAAAAATACCATTAGTATTCAGAACAAAAGAAATATTTTACATTTTGCTACTTGGTTTAGAAGGTGGAAATTGAGAAAAACCGGACATTCAGCTTCTAACAGGATATAACAGTATTCACAATACTTCAACCTGGACCTGGATTTCATGGCAGTGTCCCACAGCTTGTCAAACTAGACTGAATCTATGGAATGCACTCTGCTGGGTTTTAAGCCTGAAAAAAATCACACTATATTCAGCCAGTTCCACAGGCAGCGATGTACTTTGCAGTGTTCCATACAGGAAGCACAGTACATGGCCTATATTTGTTTCCAAATATACACCTGTCTGATGGTTTTAAGCCACTAAAATGTCTCCTGGGCTTTTGGTTCTCACAGTCTTTTCCTCACCTATTACTATAGAAGCCGAAACACACAAGCCAACAGAACCTGTGCCTGTGGCACAACTTGATAGGGAAAGGGTCCTTGATCTGGCAACATTCTTGGGGTGTACTATTACCAGAATCTTGGCTACACTGAAATCATCCATTTCCCTGGAGCCTCCTGGAGAGTAAAGAGACATTATGAGTTCCGCATGGGTGACGAAGATGGGTCTTACTTTTCATAAGCTTAAAATAACTCTGGGCATTAGTGTCAATTTGAAGTTTGTTAATTAGAGGTATAGGTTTCACAAGCAGAAAGAATCTATTTTGATGTTCTAGTCTGACTTCGTTTTTTAAATCATGCCCTTATAATTGCATACTTGTCTAGAAATCTGGGCAGACAAGTTTTAAACAAATCAGGACAATTAAAGGAATCAAAACCAATGACGAAAGAGAAAAAGAGAAAACCCACAAGAAAATAAAGGAGGATGGGTAAGGACAAGCAAGGTACTGCAATCATGTCCACCAGCCGCAGGCAGGTCAAGGATGAGCCGTGGCAAAGAATAATAGCATATTGAGTGGATTGAAGAGCAGTAGGAAGACAGTCCTTCTCTGCCTTTTTTGTGACAGAAACTAAATAAACAAACACTCCGAGTCAAGCAGCACTGTTCCAAAAAGTTTCTATCCCTATAACAGATTCCACGCTGAGAATGTGTGCCTAATCTTCCCACTCTGAATTTTAGTCAAGTGCCTCTATCATCAGCCTGATCCTAGGAAATCTAGGTAGATATATTCCAGAGAGGACATGAAAAGAGTGCAGACTAGTTTCATGCTCTACAACATGAACAAATAATTTAATTCCAAAACCTGTGTTATCACCAACAGATCCTCTGTTAAGAACAGGTCAAAGAGCAACATATTTCATTCTGTTAAGAAACAATAAATTGTTACAAAGTCACTACTTAGCACAATTTCACTGAATTCTGTCATTTAAATAACTGTTAACAGGCTAGTGGAGAAAAAAACAGGCTTTTAACTTTAGTTGAATCAATTCTGTAATTCTTTTCTGCAAACTGTGGTTATTCCTGTTCCTCCTTTTTCTGTCGTTTCTGTATCAGCACTGACATCCCACCAGCAACAGCAAACGTGACCAAAGTTAGCAGCACAAAGGCAGGTGGTACTATGTCAGACAGACCTGGTCTGCCTTACACAGCCTCATCAAGTTCAGAGTTGAATTTAAATAGCAGACACCACTTCTCCGGTAAGGCTCCCTGCTACAGCTAAATCAAATTTTCTTTAGCAAATAGTTTATTTGTCAAATAGCATGGCTTGTGGTCAGCCAAAACCATTCCTGAAGGTGAATCAAGCTCAAGCATTTGTGAATAACCAAGTGGATTCTGAGCTGACCTAAAATAATCTCACTTCTTTTTACCCCGTTTTTATTCTGGTTACAGCAGGAAATACAAAGCAAAACAACACAATAAGTAATCAATAGTATGCAAAATCCCATGAAGGAGAGACCAACAAAGCAAACATTTTGGGCAATTGCGCAGCTCTTTTCACAAAGAAATACTTTAAATACAGTGTCAAGCCTTTATCTGACTGACAAGGGATAACCAGAGGAAACGGGAGTTTTTTAAAAGGATTTCTGGATGCCAGTATCTTCTGTGCTGAGTTATTTTGGAATGATAAATAAAATATAGATCAAAACAGATGGTTCTGAGTCACATATATAAGGTCATATTCTTTCTTCAATATCCTATTTTGCAACATACTTCTTCCTATTTGGTCTGCACTGGCAATATCCGTTGCTGTTCCCATGTGTGCCCTCTCCGAAAGTTCTTTTCAGCTGAGTCAATCCAGCACATACAGCTTGCAGGACGGAGCCCTAGCTTCTCACTTTTCTTGAAATCACCTAAAACATATCTTATTTATTGACTTACCCTGTCTAAATGTCACTTTCCGTTCTGAGTAACTCTCCAATTAAATTATATAACTAACATTTGCAACGTGTTAGAGGGTCAGGGATTGTACAAAAGAGCTGCAGAAAATGGTAGAGAATTTCCAACTTGTTTCAAAGCAGAGACTTTTGCAGTACCACAGGACTCTTCAGGCCCTGAAATAATTTCAGACATTTCCATATTTTAATTCTGCCACATATCTACAAGTATGCCTGTGTAATTTCCCTCTAGTCTTTGTCAAAAATAATGTTATAAGAGGAGACCATAAGGGTATTCCCCAATCTGAGAGTGAACTAACAGCACTCCTAACCCACTTAAAGACCAATCTACAAACCCTGCTGAAATAAGTTAGACTGAACAATCATAAAGGAGGAGGAAAAAAGAAGAAAAATTTCATTATCAGAGTAGTATCAGTAATTGTCTGGAGTAATATTAGTACATATGTAGAAAACTTCTAATAATTTAACCATTTAAAAATTTAGGATAATTTGCATAGTACATAGCATGGTAGTGAAGCTAAACTCATTACTCTGAGTAAATTGCCAAAATTCCTATGAGTAAAATGAACTGAAATCCTCTGACAGAAGGTGATACAGAAATACAAGCTCATCTTCTTGTATTCCCATTGTTCTATCTGCAGTCAGAAAATTTTATGTGACAGTGTAACAAGGCATAACACTATAGAGAAGTCCACTGGGATCACAGCATATCTTAAACTTCTTGAGTTTTCTGAATATCTACAGAAGTCAGATCAATAAATCAAAGAATAGCTCAAAGTGTAATTAATAAAGCCTCAAATATAGAAACCCCACTGTAAATAAAATAATAAATATATATTCTGGTCCAAGCCACTATTGCAATATCAAATCAAAGAAAGATGCACATGTGACACGTTTTACAAATTCCTTGGCTGAGCAATTTTCAAGGAAGGCTCTCCTTTGTGACGACATACATAGCACAATTTTCAAGATTAATTTATTTGAGAACAAACTAGAACTAATAAATACCTGTTCATAAAATAAGTCATATCACAATCCCAAGCAACAAAAAATGTGATTAGTTCCTCATTTAAGCATATTTTGTTTTCATACAGATTCTTCTTAAACTTACCAGGTATTCAGGGACGACACCTTTGTAAATCTCATAAAATTCTTCTGCGTTTGGACGCTCCATGTTGAACTAAGAAAACCAAAATGCTAGTCAGGTGGTATTAAACAACAACAACAACAACAGACAGACACCTCTTATTAACCAGCAAATATTCAGAATTCTCTTTTAATTTTTACTAAGTAAAAGGAATGGCTTTACTGCTGCAATATGAAGTGTGCCAAAAACTTAGTCAATGATGCCACAGACAACATAGGACACAATATCTTATTCCACCTGAAATATAAGCAGACAACTTAGTGTAGGCTGACCCCACTAAGACATGCAATAACATCTTTTTGTTGGATAGTAAAGGAAAGGGGTTATTATTCATTTGTCATGGGGATTTGAGTGATACGGGAATTTCAGATCTCGAAACTTTCGCAAAAATTGAAAGGCAGGACTTACTGGACTACTCTTGGGAGCAATCTCTGTGCCAAATTCCTTTAACTGCTGAGGGTGTGCAGGGTGTCAATATCCTTAAAGAATCTTTAAAAGCATTCCCCATAATCCATACTAAAAATATATTTTTAAAAATTAAGGAAGGATATTAACAATAGCTTCATTAATTTTAGCTGGTACATTTTGTAAAGGTATCTCTAATTGCTCCAGAAGAGACAGATATCCTTATCCCCCTATCCAACTACAGGGAATCAGATGGAGAGAGGTAAAGTGTCTTGGCTCAAGGTCACCGAGCAAATATCAACAGAGCAGCTGATCAAACAAATAATAAAACACAAATATCACAAGGACAATGCTGATCCCAAAACATTGCTAGTCTGCGCAAGGGTTTTATATTGCAGGAAGACACCTGTGCAGTGCATATAGCACTTCTCCAACTTTTGCTTGTCAAAAAAACAAACAGAAAAGGAAACCTACCATCTGCAAAGCTGAGATCTGAAATCCTTCCTTGAGGATGGCTTTTATAATCTTTCCAGCGAGCCCTGAAGAAACATGGAAAATACAGTATTCAATTTTAAAAGCAGAATTTACAACTAAAAGGTATTATGTCAGTATACTGCTTATTTTCAAACTAAAAAAACAGTGTTGATGTAATGCTGTGAAAGGAAGCAGAGAGCAGAGCTGAATTCACATACTCTGTGTTCTATATGAAGTGACATGCTGATCGTTTCAAACAACTAAATTCCACGCAGCTGTTGAAAAGAATTTCTAATAAAACCAAGGTAATTGTTGAAGCCTTTGCTTGTCTCAGATCAACTGCAAAATACCCAGTTGCTGCAAGACCAAGATTCATATTTTTAATGAAGATCCATTGGCAATACTGATGCTTAATCAGTAAACAAATCAGAGCACAGGCTGTCTTTTTTTTTTTACAGTGTTCACTGGACTGCAGGTCCTACTTTAAGCCAGAAACAATGCAGGATGATAACAAATATTACCAATAAAACAGCACAAGTGTTCATGTCTTCCATGGGAAAAACACATTAGTGCAAAATAACCTACTCCTTCTAAGTTTATAGCTCACAAATATGCTACTGCTGATCATACTGCTTGCTTTATTCTCTCCAGAATGCATGCTCAAAGACTGAATGATGTTGTAAAATGAAACACTAAACTTTGGAGAACAAGAACCACTGATTTTCCACTGAATGTGTATTTTAGATTTGCCCGTGCTTACAAGATCAGGCCATTTTGAACATTATGTCAGCCAAGCACAGTACTCTGTGAGTGAATTTCATAGAATCACTGATTTTATAGAATGCAAATGCCTGTCCTCTAGTACAATTTGTGAGAAGCCACAGATTTCTGGGCATTTATTCAGAACAGAATTAACCATAGAAGAATACCCTGAAATGAACAACAACAGCAGGATTTGACTCCTGGTCATTAAATCCTTTTATTAACTAGTCCTTAAATTGCAGGATATTTTGCACTACATAAATTTGGGAGATGAGAAAAAAGCAAAGCTAGTACCAAGGTTATAGCATGCTCAGGACACAGTCTGCTAATACCTGTGGCATAGGATTGGTGAGCTTCCTACCACACTGAAAGGTCAGTGGGAGTGCTCAACAAAAGAGATGGATAGCTGGAGGGCTTTCAAAAATTGTATTTACATATGAAAAAACCTGTCTCTGAAGTATCTGCTATTATATTTTTACATTAAGGTTCATGTACAAAAACCTTCCCTACACAAAACAGGGCATATTTCTTCCAAAAATCTTCAAACTACTAAAGGGAACACTTGAAATTTTGGTACACACTCAGTCCATGCAGCAATTTGGGTTCACAGAACATAGAAACAAGCGGAGGCAGCTGCAGTTCCTGTCCCACTATACTGTTCCACCATGGCTCATCAGCACTGGTGGAAGTTTCCTTATAACACTCCTGTGAACCCAGGGGAAAAAAAAAAATCACCTTTTTCTCAGTGGAAAAAAAAAATAATTACAGTAGCAAAGGGACTTGGGCAGTTTTGCCCAGGAGATGCAAGACCATGTCAGAGAGAGAAACCAGAGCTCTAGTTTCTTTTTGTCCACCCTGCTGGAAAGGGTGAGCAGCTCAAACGCTTTCACACGGGTTTCACTGAGGCACTGAGCCTACTGTCTTGACTTCAGAGATGAATGGCCAGTTTATAAAGACAATAAGTGACTAGCTGGGAATCATTCAGGAAATAAAGAAAATAATAAATTATATGTGACAGAGCATAAACACTTCCTCGTTCTCAAAATTCAGAGACAATATTTCAGTCATCTGCTTCACCAGAAAACACCAAAGGCAAAGAAAGGGCACTGGCAGATAAATTGGCACTGCCACTTGCAGGGAAAAGGCTATGAGAAATGTATGGAAAAGCTGCTTTGCCTGACAGGTGTCCATTTTGCACTTTATCAGTTAAGAATGGGTCACTCACACAGGCACTCACACCCTGCAAGTATCTAATTAAAATTAATTAAGAGGTTCTGGGGTACTGTGGAAATCTGCTTTTTACAAAACTTTTGTCTTCAGCAGTTTCATGAGCTGTAAGCAAAATCCATGTTTTAGAGAAACAAAGGGGGACTCAAATATTCAGCTTTCTGGGCTGTTTCTCTACTGAAGTCACTAAGATATATCTTTTCTGTAGAGCGGAGATAGGCTCCTTTAATGACAGAAAAAAGTAGGAGGGTATTTTGGAAAAAGGTTTTTAAGGCAAGGTTTCTTTAATAACTAACCATGATAAACCTATGGAGATTTTCCTCTACATTGTAATTCTGAGTTCACTTTCACTCACCAGAGCAACAGAGCACTTTGTTGCTCCAGACAGATCGGCCACGCCTGCAACACCCAAAAGGCTTAACCAAAAGGGCTTGTTGTCACCATTGCAGACAGACAGATGCCTCACCAAAAAAATTTAAAGTACCTTGAGGAAGAGGCATGAGATTTCATTTATGTTTGCAAAGCAGGATGTTAGCTCCACTTCCCAGATGCAGGAATTAAGGCAGAGGATAAGCAAACTGCCAGTGACAGCACAAATCTGCAAACCCAGAGACTTGGCCTCCCTTGTCCCATTGAAGGCAATACACGTATCACTTCTCCTAGGGACACTTTCCTTTCAAATTTTACCTGAACCAAAACAGAAACAAAAAGCATAAAGGCAATCCCCAAGTAACAGAAGAGTGGAAGCTCAAGGCTCAGCCTGGGATCTGTTTCAGGCTTTAAGCCAGTTCCATGACTGAATTGGGATGTATCCTCTCCTTTGTGGGTAGATAAGGCTAAGGAAAAGACAAACTAATTAGAGCACCATTTCAGCAGCTTCCAATAATTCTTTTCAACTTTAAAATCCAAATCTGTAGTGAAAAAACAGCTTTCTAAGGACCCTTCAAATAGGGTCAGTGCATGTTTAAAATGTGATTACACTAAGAACCCAAATCAAAGCGGCAGATTAAGCACCAGTTATGATGAATTTTCAGTCCCAAAGCACAAAAGAATCACAAGCATTACTAAATACAATTGGGGGAATTGAATACTAATCCAAAAAAACAGGAAAGTGAGAGGAAGAAAAGGAGAACAGGAACACACTTTATGTCTTCTGGGCAGCACTGTGTTACTACATACCTAACACAGGACACATAATCTTCCAACATATTTTGATCAATTAAAATGCTAAGGTACCAAGACCTCCTCAGTTACATTCATCTTCTACAGTTTGTGCTTTACAATATATGGTATTTGAAAATTGTCCTTCTCTAAGAAACAGAAAGTAGCAGGGAACACATCGGACTGAGAAATGTTGCAATTGTTTGCAGAATTATGGCTCGGGATAAAATAAAACAATTAATAAAAGTCACTTTTAACCTAATATCACTTTAATCAATGAGAGGTAACAGCTGGGCTATTGGGACTGTTCAGTCCCAGTGCACAACAAACCACCAGCCCTACAAATAGGAATGTTACATTCTCTTCCATTTGTTCTTGGCCAGTTTCCTAATTTAACCATTCCACTGTTAAAAGCTTATTAGGCAAGACAGCAGATTGCCTTCAAAGCAAGGCAAGAACTAGCTTCCTCATCCCAACCTTCATATGTCATTTTTTAAAACCCTTCCAATACTTAAAAATAATTCCTCTGGAACAACAACAGGTTTTTTTGACAGGAATACACGAACTTCCACAACTAATCAGATCGATGATCCACCTAATCCAGTAACACATTTCTAAAAGTAACCAGTACAAGGTGCTTAATATAGCACTATAAGTAGCAATTTCATTTCATGTCTATTTTTGACATTTCAAAATGCAATTTTGCTTCACAGTATAATGAAATTATCTGATTTTATGGCCAAGTGTTAAGGTCCTGTCCCAAAACTCCAGAGAAGCACAATCAGGCTTGACTTCAAGCAAGGTCCTTTTGGATTTCTGTAAGATGGAAAAGTGGGATTTAGAGTTGGGCCCTCCTGCAATGTATTTCAGTTGAAGTTCTCACCAATCTTTGTTTCAGACAACATTGAAAAACACTGTGCAGTAAGAAAATTACAGATGTCCTTCTCAAAAGGTGCACTGCTTCCTATTCAGTTGGTCAACTTATTCCCTGAAAAACAAGGTTTATCTTTTGCTCTTTCTATTTGGGAATAACTCAGCTCTAGGCATTCTTACTATGCAACATAAATACACAATTTCTAGACTCCCCAAAAGTTTGATCAAAGTGATAATCTACAACTATTCATCTCCCAGCTCCACTGTGAAAAAGGACACGCAGTCATTTTTGTATCTGTGCTCTGGAGCACTGAGTGAGTCACGGAGGATCTTCTGAGCGACAGACACTGGGCCAACAAAGGAGAAGAGGAGCTCAAAAGCTACTCAGGCTAACCATAGGGATCTAAAAAAAAAAAAAAGAAAAGTGGATACAGACAGAAGATGAGGAGAAGCATGTGAGGAAAAGGTAAGAGAATATAATTTATAGTGACAGAATCCAAGAATTTCCATCACTCCTCACTTCAGTCTAGGCTTTGGTATTAAAGGAGAACCTCCAGAAGTTTGAAGGGCAGCTTTACAGATATTCATGGACAAACCTATCAACACTGCAGCACTGGTGAAAATCTTTACAAACAATAATCATTTGAAAATGCTAAAAGGTAACAGGGTGAAGGCAAAAGACATCACCACTGTTTTACTGAAGAATAGAAGTCAGCATTTTGCTAGCACAAGAAAAATTATGCAGATAGTAAATCTCAGGAGACCTTGAAGCCAAAAAAATAGAGCATATGATGCAAGTGAGAATGGGAACTGATAGAAAGGTTCAGAGCGAATGAAAGGTTCAAAGGCTTAATCCCAGTTGCAACTTTCTGAACTGCTATGAACAAGGCAAGACCATACTTGTGAATGCCAGACAGGGCATTAAGATGCAGAATGATGAAAATCTGTACAGAAAAAAATGTATTCTGGGGTTTCTTGCATGGGAACAGATGGGAAGAGTCACACAACATTTGAATACAAAGGCCCATACAGAAATTCAAGTCAAAGATCACGGACAGGCTACAGAAAGTATCCAGCAATTTGGCTGTGCAGAGTGTGCCATTTGAGAAGGGAATCTGAAAAAGAAAGATTAAGAAGGAAAGATCAATATCTCTGCAAGAGTTATGCTGAACTCAAACTGATGGTTGTATATCTACAAAAAACCAGAAAGGCTTAGGTTTGTCTTTCTTTGTTCTTGTGTTAAGAGAAAGTTTAAAAAGAAATATCCAGCTTGTTTTGCTCTTTCTTTCAAGATGTTTATTATTTTGTACTCCTTTAGCACATCCACTCTGATTTAATTTTTTCACTTAAGAAGATTATGGTCAATCACTCTGGCTAGAAGAATGTTTCTATGCCTACAATGACTTTCATTTACTTTTGCTTATTTCTTGAATGTGAAAAACCTAAACATGATATTTTAGCTGAGGCTTTACCACTGGAGTATATGACGGCATTTAGTATTGTAATTCAAACCATTCACATACATAAAAACATTTCTTTCTTTTTTATCTGGTTATCCCTACTGAACACTGAGCATGGGACAATGGTTACAGTTACAGAGAGGAAGTGGTTAAAATTATGCCTTGGAGTGTCCATTAGCCCATAATTATAAACAATAACTTTAATCTACTATTGCACTGTCAATTAACTTAACTCTGGAGGTTAAAACCCTCATGAGATCCCCTATAATCTGTTCCAGTCTTTACTAATTTTATATTCTACTTCCTGTGGAAGGTTCGCCAACTCACTGTCCTAGATCAATAGTAAATGTACTGGAAGCTCTATAATTTATTTTTGGTTTGGCAAAAGACTATCACACACTCCTACATTCTGTGCCTTGTCTGTTTTCAGATCTAGTACCTCGCCCTTTTCCTTACACTGTGATTTGAAAAGGGCAGTAACAGAAGAGATTTCAATATATTTATTTTTTGCTGCAAGGTATAGTGAGTTAGACTGTGCGTGGTTGCATTTTTTTCATTTTTCTAAAACGTTTTCAAAAATTTCTGGTAAATTCTGGTTCTGTTAAATCATCAGACATCAGGCCAGTGATAAACGATGAAGTTTTCCTTCATACTTCGATTAAATCTTCTTTCATCTAAATTAGTAAACATGCACATATTTTGTAAATTTACTTCTAGAAAGCTGTATATCCCTGTCTTATCCATCTCAGGTTAAATAAATTAAACCCTTCAAGTTTTGATTGGCTAAATTCCTTACTGTTTTTGCTCTCAGTTGATTATGTTGTTTTGAAACAGAGTGCCCAGAAACTGGACATGATACACAAGTTGGATTCTCACAAGCACTGAGCAGGACTAGTGGGTCCAACATTGTGAACACTGATTTTGCTTATGTTACATCACTATTCCAACCATTTCTCTACAGGCTTTCCAGTGATACCCTGCCAGTTCTTCTCTATTTTATATCTGTGCATTTATTGTCCCTTCTCTGTGGTAGTGCTATGCAGTTTATACTCGGTTTCATCATCTTCACATCGCTTCATTTCTGCAGTTCATCAGGAATGTTCTGAATTCTAATCACATCCTTAAAAATTGCAGTAGGCACTTGGCACCATCTGTGAACATTGCAGGCTTGCTCTGTCCTTCCTCATTCGAGCCATTAGTGGCAACACTGGCAAGAACTGGCTCCTAGATGGGTGACAAGACTTCATTTGTAAAGCCCTTTTAATTCCAAATGCTCATGTCCAGTCCAACATTCAGGGAAACATTTATGGATATGCTGCACAGATTTAAATGTAGAAATTCCTTCACTAAAGGAAAATTCTGCTTTCCTAACAGCAAAGAACTTTGACGAAGGCACTGATATTCAAGTGAATTAGACTATCTGGCTCTGTTCTACCTTCCTTTACAGAAAACATACTTAGAGAATGCAGAGATCAGCAAAGCTTATTTTCCTTCAAAAAAGACATGTTGGTAAATGTCCATCATATCATCACTGAGTGATCTAAATGAAATTACAGACTCCTGATTCACCAGTTTTCTTGATATGAAAGAAGTTTCATTAGCCTGAAATTCCCTGGTCTACTCCTAGAATTTATTTTTCTCTAACCCTTTAACAGTGAAAATCCCAAAATGCAGTAATAAACACTAATTTCTAATGTCTTTTTTAATACCATCGTCCCTGCAGAGAGATAAGTCTCCTCAACATGAACACCACTAATATAAGTCTACTAAACGCAAAAAGAAAGACTCTTTCCTGTTGAAGGACACTTACAAGCTTCAGCAAGGACTGGTTGTGCCATTTGATCTGTTTGTTTCTCTGAAATACACCTCAGTATATCTCCTCCTATTCCTTCCTGTCTCAAACTGTCAGAAAGGTTTTCCAGACTCAGTTCACCTCCCCCTCTACCTCAACCAGTTCAAATATAAAATATATTTTTCATACTTCAAAAAAATGAATGTCACTTCTCCACTAGCCACTGAAATCCAAAGTTAGTCTAAGTTGGGAAGCCAATGCCAAGCTGCTAAAACTTTATGCAGGAAATAACCAAGAAACAACATTGGCTTAGCTTCAAAAACAAACACCCCAGGCAAGGAATATCCATCATTAAAACTATAGCAAAGAATTCAAAACACAGATGGAAGCGGAGGGACTACTGTTCTCATGAAAGCTAGAATTTTTTTGTAAAAAATGGTGATAGAGTGGTAAAGTAGGTTGCTTTCATGTTAATCACTTTTTCCTAGCTTCTCAAAAGAGAAAAAAACCCAACCAACCAAAAAAAACTCAGCACCACTAGACACCACCAAATGCTTCACCACCCTATATATAATTTATTCAAGGAAAACACAAGAAACAAACTGCATTTAATTTTGCATAAATACATGTTCTGCCTGGGCAAATCTGTCTGCAAAAGAATGCCAGCATCTGAAAGCACAGTGCTTTACTAGATCGTTTTCACATGATTGCAGCACTAAGACTGCCATGTTGTGCGTGACCCAGAGGTCACATCTCAAGGAGTCCACTGTACTTTGAAGTATCTGCAAAGACTTGCCTTCATCCCACAACTTTTTTTCCACTTTGAGATTCTGTCTTCAAATAGTTCCTTACAGACTTCTAATTGTTAGGGGCATCAAGGCTATCGCTGATATCCCTTGGCACTCAACCTTGCAGACAAGATCCAAAGAGAAGTTCTACCTACATCGAGGTGAACTCCACAGCATCTGCACTTCACCTTTTTATTACAAATACTTGTCACAAACAGTTAGCATATACTTTCAGACTACTTATGAGAAAATTGCATTTCTCATTTTTTCTCAAGCATGAGAAGACAGCTTTCTGAAAATCTTGTTCTAATTCTAGGTTTGCTGAAAACAAAAATAATGAATTAGTCAAACTTACTCCTAAAATGGTAAAAAAAAGAAACAATTTCCAGGGTTTTACAATTTTTTAAAAAATCTTATCTAATGAATACAATTTGTCTTGATAAAAAAACATGAAATAGATACATAGTCCTGAGAATGATAACAGATTTGCACCTCCACTATCCCATTCTCTTTTTCTTTTCCAGCTTATTTTAATTTCCTTAGTACATACATGTAACTATACTTAGCATAATACAGAAGTGAATTTGACATTATCATAGCGATGCCTTCTCTCTTTCAAAGAGCAACAAGTATATCATGTGTCAGGAACAGTTCTTCAGTTGTTTGCAGTCAGACACATAATCTACTACAGTGCTGGACTCCCACTCTCTACAATCCTTTTCTCCTCACTCTCTCTTACACAGTAACTTCACTTGAGATCCTATGTAAGCAAACCTTGTTTCTCTACGTGCTTGAGACTGAACTAGTCCTTGATACTCTTTTTGTCAAAGTTAGGTTTGTCTTTGGAGCAACAAACTACTCTCTCAATTGGAATTTTTCTGATTCTTATGGTTACCTGTCATGCAGCATTTTGTTAATCAGTGTAAAGTTCTAGAAGCTTCTAAAGCTGTCCACTTACTACTAAGTTAAGATAGAAGAGGTCCGTAGGATTTATCATCCAATCAGAACAGGTCTAAAACCACGTTTCCTGCTCCTTTTGTTTACTATGAGACTTAAATTTTAGTTGAAGAATACCGTGGAAGATGTCACTGTATTTTTTTTTTTTTAATTACATAAGAGGAACAAGGATTTAACTTTTAAAAAAAAGTTAGAACAAAATCTCAAACTTAACACATACTAGGAGAACAAGCCTGTCTGGGTAATTAGTCTCATGCCTAAGAACTCTCAAGACCATTGAAGCTCCCTTGCCTCGAGGCAGACCTTTCAGTTTGCATCAGGTCCAATAAATTCTCAACTAGCAGCTTTGCTTTTCAAGTTTGTGGCTCAGTTCTAGCCCCAAATTCGTTTTAGGCAAAACTCTGACATTAGGAGAACCCATGTCGCAGGCTGGCAGTGCAGAAAAGAACAACAGGATTTCACCTCTCAAGCTCTGTGCTGCAACTTAAGTTCAAAATGTGAACTATAACACACTTCTTTAGCCTTATCATCACTCTTTTCAAATTTTTCCCCTGCTCATTTTTCAAAAGAAGTAACTAAAGGCCACATCAAAGAAACCAGTCAAGAAATACCAAACTCTAATTCCTATAGCAAACACGACTAAACTGTTACAAATAAATATGTTAAAGCTAATCCTACCCAGTGATCTATAAGGTGCTATTTCTGCTCACAAAACAGTCAAGTCATAACTGTCCTCAGGGCATTAAACTAGTATGTATCCATTTTGCTGAATTTACAGTTTTGGCTTCTGAGTGTTACAGTTAATACCTCTGGATCTAGTAACATGAGGGGAATTACAAAAAGAGAATATCTAAGTGATTGTAACTATGATCTTGTATCTGAAATATCACAAGCACAAGAAACAAGAGGATTACTGAACACAGATCCACACTAAAAATTTCAAATTATTAAATAGCTTAGCCATACAATCCTAGAGCTGTGCTTACTTGACTGAAATTTGATCTCTGGAGAAGAGAAGACTAAAAGAAAAGCATGACAGATGCTAGAGAGGTCAAACCACGACATCTCCCTTGTCAGAACAAGTTTGCACAGAGTAGCATCCGGTTGCTTTTGCATTCTAGCTCCCAATAAAGACGAACTGGATTGCTCTTGCAAATCCTCTTCAGAGCTAAAACACAACCATCTCACTGCTGCCAGCCAAGGATGCAGTTCATCTCCACTGGGAGGAGCCACCAGAGAATGAGTTAAAGCTGTTAAGTTCAGAGCTCTGGGATACACTGCCTTCCATGGCCTTCCCAGCCATTTTCCCATCTCTGATCCTCTACGGAAGACATTATGCTGACACCAGACTGACAAAATAGCTACTGCCTTACTTCTTTTAAGACACATGTATGATGCAGATTCCTAGAGTGTCAGTGACACCATATGAGGAGCAGCTGAGGTCACTTGGTCTGTTCAGCATGGAGGAGACTGAGGGGAGACCTCATCATTGTCTACAACTTCCTCACGAGGGGAAGAGGAGAGTCAGACACTGATCTCTTCTCTGTGATGACCTGTGACAGGACCATAGGGAATGGCCTGAAGTTGTGTTTAGGTTGGATATTAGAAGAAGGTCCTTGACACAGAGGGTGGTTGGGTACTGGAACAGGCTCCCCAGGGAAGTGGTCATGGCACCAAGCCTGACAGAGTTCAAGAAGTGTTTGGACGATACTCTCAGGCACATGGTGTGACTCTTGGGCTAAGGGTTGGACTCAATGATCCTTGTGGGTCCCTTCCAACTCAGCTTGTTCTGTGATTCTGTGATACCATCCCTCCAGCATTACCAGCACCCTTGGCAGCTGAAGTTAAGCTTCACATAACTCCCCTGACACCCTTTATCAGGCCTCAGAGTTCCCCTGCAGCCTGGCAGACTATTTGGATACTCCTACTTACAGGACTTCTCTAGTGGGTGGTGGCTGCAGCAGCTCCTGCTGCGGGTGGCGGGGCTGCGCTGCTGCGGCTGCCTAGGAACAGTTGTTCCTGTATGCCCATCAGGAGAGGGTCAGCAAGGCCAGAGATAAAACCAATACTGATTTTCCACTACTTTGTCATTGGATAGGAACCCTATAAACCCCCTATGGCAAACAAGGTCAATTCCTAAGGACTCTGTCCAAGAATTAACCAACATAAACTAGGAATTACATCCAGCCTTCTGACAGCAAGGTAAGCTCACTGAAAAGCACCCTAGTTTACAGCTGTTTTTCAAGCAAACCATCTTCCAGGATAGAAAATTAGAAGATTTCTCCTTCTAAGAATCAGTTATGCAATAGACCCTGGATTAAAAACAAGCCCCGGAAAAAAGAACCAGAAAGCAAAATTCAAATAATTAATTCTGTCAAATATTTCTGCAGAAATAAAGACGAAAGCTCTGCATAAACTCTAGTGTGTAAGTGAAACTTCGAGTAATTGTAAATATGTAATGAGCAGCTTATATTCATGGTAATTAGATAGTGAAGTTCAAAGCCTCAGTAGTGCATAGGAAGTGGTAAAAAGGTTTATTTTTAGAAACTCAATACTGAAAATTTGTAGAGCACAAATCAAAACTCCAGTGCATAAGAAGCTCTGCTGCTTTGATCCACTTAAATTCCTCTCTATGCCTCCGGCTCTGCCAAACCACCTTTTCACACTGGCCACAAAGGATTTCCTTTCCTCTCCAGCTGCTGTGTTTCCACTTACCTCCCTCCCACCAAAACAGCAGGGTGGACTAGGGGTAAGCAAGTAGCTCATTTTTGGGACCAAGCAGCCTCCTGCACGCAATTTTGCCGAAAGGGCAGCTCATTAGTTGCTACAGCACCTACTTCAGCTGAGATACAGGAAGACACAGGAGATGTTACTGGTACAACCAGAACATCTCAAGCGTCACTGAACACAGTCGCTAACAGACACTAAAAAGGAGATGAGGAGAACTCCCAAAAACTGTCACAAAGCTAGCACACGGCTCTCTACTCTGTTGGTATTCTTCCAACTGTGACAAAAATGTTTTGTAAGATGACCAAATGCACCAAGAGATGCCACTCAGTGATATTTTTGTTGTTACTCACAAAAATAAGCTGAAGAAGAATACAAGAAAGACTAAGGAAGACAGAAGAAGACAGGCTAAGCAAGCTAAATTCTCTCCCCTGCAACACTCCCGGCCCATTGGGCTGATGTCGGAAAGTTCCTGCAGCACTTGGGAAGAATGTTCCACCTCACATAAAACTGCAGACTGGAATCAGTCCAGCTGCAGTATGAAGAGCACCAGAGCTCTCAGCCAAAGACAGAGGCCACTGCTCAGACAGTGGCTCTACCCCTTCCTAAGACCAACTCCTCATCAGAAGTGAGACTTCTGCAAAGTTTTACAACACCTCCTCAGTCTCATAATCTCTTTAAGAGATGCGGTGCCTGGGGGTTTTGAAACGTACAAAGTAACACTGGAGAAAACAAGCTGGGACAAGAGGTCTTAGTACAGTAAAAACATGGCCAGTCCTTGAATTCCATCACTCTTGATGTTAATTTAAAATTATGTGCTGGTTTTGGCTGGGGTAGAGTTAATTTTCTTCACAGTAGCTACTGTGGGGCTGTATTTCGGATTTGTGCTGGAGACAGCACTGATAACACAGTTTATGTTATTGCTGAGCAGCTCTTACACAGAGTGGAGGCCTTTTCTTCCTATCACACCACCCTACCAGCGCGTGGGCTGAGGGTGCACAACAAGTTGTGATGGGACACACGTGGGACAGCTGACCCCAACCAAACACAGGGATATTCCATACATTATGGAGTCATGCTCAGCATATAAAGCCAGAGGAATAAGATGGAATGGTGTGTGGGGGACATTCAGAATTGTGGCATCTTCCCAAGTAACCTGGAGGTGGCTGAACACTTGCCTACCAGTGGAAGCAATGAATAAATTCCTTGTTTTGCTTTGCTTATTAAACTGTCTTTATCTCAACCCACAATTTTTCCCACTTTTACGCTTCCGAGTCTCTCCCCCATCCCACTGGGAAAGAATGAGTGAGCAGCTGTGTGGGGTTTAGTTGCCAGATGGGTTTAAACCACAACAGTCCTTTCTGGCACCCAAGGTGGGGCTCACAGGGTTTGTGACAGTGCCACATTTTATTGGAATGTGCTGGATCGAGTTTATAGCTGTTAGTGCAGTTCAGCTATTAATTGTGAGGCTCCTGTGCTTCCATGGAGCTTGTTTGCCTGAGTCCAGTGTTCGTGAGTGGTGGCTTTTTGCTTTCCCTGCTGGCTGTAGAGCTGTGCTGCCGATCACCTTACTCTGCTGATCCTGGGAGCATTTGGATAATGGCCCTGGTGATGCACCTTGGCTGGCAGGTGGCCAGGACATCGCTGCTGTTTCTGTGCTGCTGTGCTGGACAGGCTGGAACTCCAGTGTGAACTTGAGTCAAAGGGACTGTGACCTGTGGATGAGCCCACATGGGATCAGGACACCTCAAAGCATCTGTGCTCATGGATAAGCCTATGCCAGAGCAGGTACATCTACACACATCTATGGCCATGGTTCTGTCTGTGCTGCAGCAAGTATACTCTGAAGGGATTGTGGCTCAAGGATGAATCCACGCTGGAGCAGGTACATCTCTGAAAACAGTGTGACCTGTGGCTAATGACAGACTGGAACAGGTGCACCTCAAAGCAACTGCAACTGTGGATAAGTCTACGCTGCAGCAGGCATTCCCCTGGAGACACTGTGGCATACAGGTAAGGCTCCACTTGGAACAGGCACAACCCTAGGGGCTGCAGTGTGTGGGTAAGTCCAAGCCTGAGCAGGGTTAAGGGGAGGAATTAACTGCAATGTTAAACCCTACAGTCTGATCCAAATGGAACAGAGGTGAAGATTGTAACGGATAAACCTTCAAACTGTTTCAAGCTGTGATTTGAGTTGCATGTTATAGGAATTACTGTAGCAGGAACCACCTAAAGCAGTGAAAGACAAGTCTTATATGAAGCACTGCAAGTGCAGCAGGAACCTGACCTGAGCTGGCTGTAGTGCTCAGTAACTCCACACAAAATACCCTCTCCTGTCCTGAGTGACCACCATAACAGATGGAGTCCAAAGTCATGGACTAAACGAACTCAACAGGCCTTTTGTGGAGATTTGTGGACCTTTTGCAGACATTTCATGAGGATGGTCCCCAAATTAAGGGAAGCATATCTGCATATTGTATTAAAGGATGGGAAGGCAGGGGATGGTTTGTGAGGATATATTGGATAGTGTGGGGTCTGAGCATGAGGTAAATGGTATGGAACAAGTCATGGAGAACGTACAGGTTTGGGGCGGGGCAGAGTTAATTTTGTTCACAGTAGCTGGTATGGAGCAGTGTCTTGGATCTGTGCTGGAGACAGTGTTGATAATTCAGGGATTTTTATGTTATTGCTGAGCAGCTCTTACAAGGCCTTTTCTGCCTCTGATACCACCCCCCCAGCAAGTGGGTTGGAGGTGAAAAGAGGGTAGGAAAGGACACAGATGAGACAACTGTCCACAGGGATATTCCAGACCATATGATATCATGCTTAGCTATAAAACCTGGGGAAGGAAGAAGGAAGTGGGAAACATTCAGAGTAATGGCATATGTCTTCTCAAGTCACCATCACATGTGATGGATTCCGGCTCTCCTGGGGATGGGTGAACACTTGCCCATGGGAAGTGGTGAATTAATTCTTCGTTTTGCTTTGTTTGTGTGCACTGGTTTTTGCTTTTCTTATTAAACTGTCTTTATCTCAAGCCACTTGCTTTCTCACTTTTACTCTTCTGATTCTCTCACCCATCTCATCCCTCACTGGGGGAAAGTGCACGAGTGGCTGTGTGGGGTTTAGTTGCCAGCTGGGGTTAAACCACAACAGACTAATAAAAAGCTTTGCTGACTTCCAAGAAATCAAAACTGAATTTTCTTTCTCTTCAAGGCAGTAATCAAAGCTGCATGGAGGGAGAACGCCCAGACAAGGTACACTTAATCTTTCAAATTTCAGTTCTGTTTGGCAGCTGTCAACTACCTTTCCAGCCCTCTGTGGTGTGAGAAAATGAAGTATACAGTGGATATTAAGCTGAACCTTAGGCCAGTCTTTCTGGAGCTCACACTGCAAAGCTGGGTGTGCACATAAATTTTTTGTTTATCTGTATCCATTCCTCTCTCTCTGACCACCCTCAGCTCCTACAGACACTCACACTCCCAGAGATGAGTACAAACAGGGTCAGAATTTGTCTTTTGGTGACTCAGAAAAATCAGCAAAATCCAAGAAAAAGGAAAGAGAGTAGAAGACAGGGCACTATGAAATCTACAGAAACAGAGAAGATTAAAAATAGGAAGAGACAACCTGCACTCACTAAGATAGAGCCTGAGTCTCTACATGTAATAGAAATTATATCAAGTACAGAAAAGCACAGTCCAAGCCATCTACATATCAATCCTGTCACATAAAAATTTGTCCTCTGCAAACATGTAGGTAGGTAAAATCACAGTCCCAGCTGCTGCCCATATTTCTGTAAAAGGAACATCACCCTGTCTCTGCTGCCTGGCAGACTTATCAGTAGCAGATACCATGCAAGGCCTGGAAGAGATAACAGGCATATTATCAGCAGGGACTGCGAGACTCTTTCTTGTGAAAGCCTTTTCGTTTTTTTTCAGCAAGCTCTCCAGACATCCCACATGAGGTGTGAAAGGCCTGGAAACTGCTCCAGCCACTTCTGCTGTTTCCATTTCAGCTATCCACAGAGAAGTGATTAAAATGCTGCAGTGTGCTGTGCATCTTACTACGAAAAAACTCAATGCTCTCACACGGCAATATTTATTCTGCACTCAAAAATACTGTTTCAGTGACAGAGCCAAAATATTTTACTGCACTCACTGCTCCTACATCTAAGTACAGGACACATGAGTGAGATTATTTTTGCATAGTAACTGTAGGGTATTAAACATTTCCAATACTCATATGGCAAACTCACAGGACATTCTCTGGCACAGAAAGGATCACAGAGTCCACCAAATGCTTTAGGTCTTTGGCTCATTTTCACTAACAAGCCTTTTCTACTTTCCATCCTCACTGCATTCAGCAGAACAAGATTCATAAGAGCACAAATCTCCCTCTGTGAGTAGTTTTAATCTAATCTAATGTGTTACTGCAGGAGTGGAAGGCCCTACAATATAGTCAGGTGTCCTACTTCACTCTGTTGTGAGGATGCTAACCTCCAGCAGGTGACTGGGGTGGGCAGACAGGAGCAAGGACAAGGTAAGTTGTCACAATAAGATTCATCAAATCTCATTATGTTTTGATCCTTCTTTTTTCACCTCTCCCTTCTTATCCTGAAATTAACAAGTATCCACATGGAAAGCATAGGATGCACTCACTCTTCATGGAACTGAACCACAGAAACACTAAATGTGCATGAAAAACAAGGTATCTGCATGCTTTTGTAACTACTACGAAATATACCCTGTGTTCTGGCAGTCTCATTCTCCCAAAAAATGGGCATAGGAATGATCATGGATACAGTGAAGCACACACTGCTTTCCCCTCTGCTATCTGCATTGCTTACCTTCATTAACAGCATGAGGCTTAATAATGCAACAAGTACAGTTCGTGAATGTTGCACTGCTCACTGGTCCACGACCCCCACTGGAGGGAAAGAACAACTCCAGCTCCTGAAAACAAGTGTAATTGAACACATTTTAGATTGATCTAGCTGCATGTATCAGCTTTCATCATAAGTAACAAATATGTGAAGTATCCATAAGTACAGAAGATAAACCTTAAGTAACAGGTTGGGGTTTTTTTTTTTTTTGCTACAAATATTTCTTCCCTATACTATTACCTCAAATGTATCTTTTCATCTTTGGCACCATTGCTACAATCATAAAAACATGACAGGAATATTTCTTGCAGTGTCTTTGCTTTCACTTCTGCAATGCAATCTGTTAACACTCAGAGCATTCAAAATGCTGCTGTCACAATCATTTGTAGAGGTGCTCCCAGTTTTCCAAATTCTCTCTCTCTTTCCTCACTATCTTCCCAAATACACTCCCATATACACATTTTGTCTTCCCTTTTTTCAAACCATCTTTCCCACTGTATAAGCAAAAATACAACTACTATCCATTTCTCAGTAGGTTTTCTTTCCATATGCAAAAGTGACCTCCTTCCCATTTGTTTACATTTTTCCCCTTTCCTCTTAAACAACTAAACTTTGTCTAAAATTGCAGACTCATTCCTCATGCCTTATTGACCTTATATATATATATATTTTTTTTTTTTTTCTTAATCTTACTGAAATTGAAGCTGATGAACTCAATTCCTTTGATTTCTGGGATAAATCAAAAGAACCTTTGTCCTCTGATCGCTTCTTCCCATCATTACTATTTGATTATCATACAGCTTTGGACCTTAGACCATCCTGGGGTGAGCTCGACAGTCAGTTTTTAACTCAGTGATATTTTTTCACTGTTCACTGCCAGCTTCACACTTTTCCCATACCATTTATTCCCATATGTTACACAATCTGCAAATTAACAAACATGCAAAACACAAATTCCATTTCAGACCTATTGGTCAAATTCAGTAAGAGAATTGATAAATTTCTATTTAAGGGAAAAAATTACATCCAGGAAATACTACTACCAAATCTATCTGATTTTTTCCTTTATAACAGTAGCAATGCTAAAGGCCATTTCCTGGAGTTGTCTCATTTAATTTATTAGCTCAATTCAAACTGAATAGACTTACCTATCTCCCAGTCTTTAGCACTTGACAATTTCTGTAATCCTTACTTGAACAATTATACAATTCAAACTAATGGATTTTTCCACAGAAAGAAAAACAGCTTTTGTTTTTCTGCTATATGTGCTACATCAAAATAATCCACATTTTGAATGGGCATATCTGAGACAAAAGGATTCATTGCCTACATTCTTATACTGATAAAATGCTGCATGTTTCAAAGACCTTGTCCCACTCTGTTAACTTCTGTTTACTCTAAAAGTAGTGGCCAGGAAAAGGCAGCAAAATATGTATACTATTCAAGACTTACTTTTATCCACTAAAATACATAAAAGGAAATTAACTTGATAACGTTGAAGGACTGGCATAATGAAATGCCAAACTATAACGATGTAGAGCCTTAAAAAATAAAATTCTTTTCCTTTCCCTTTACTCCCGATTTAAAGAAATCACAAAATTTGGCCTGTAGAGAGACAGCAGCTTAGAGTGTATCAGAGACATACTTTCACTTGTCACTTAGCCCCCAAAAGAACAATGCAGCCTTCCAGTCTAACTGTTCAGCTTATAATACGTTCATTAAATGTGTTTGGGACTTCAGTTTTCTGTCAGAAGACTTCATTTAGGTCCTTTTATCTTATATTCCTTTCTTTTCAGCAAAGCTTCTGCAAGGCACAGACAACTAGTTTCCACAGCAACCCGCTATACAGCCATATAATGCTGGGCCTACTGAATTAAAATAGGCGCAGGGGCATTAAATTCACACTTTTGGTTGATTTATTGAAGATCGGTATCAGCAACACCACAAAAATGCAACACCTACAGAGGTCCAGCAAAATAATCCCAGTGTCATAAAAATGCAGATGAACAGGGCCTTTCAGACAGCATTTCAAAAACAATGAAATGCGAAAAGAACAACAAACTTAAAGCAAAGAACAGACTTACGTTCCTAATCAAGATTTTATGCTAATAGATACTCTTTCCTACACTCTCGATTCAGAAGCTGGCACAGTTGTCATGGTAGTACACCAGAACAAAGAGAAACTATCACTCTTACATTTGAACACATCTAATATTTAACCAGAACTTCAAAGACTTTTCTGATTATAATTCTCCTTCATCAGAAAAGACCAATTTTATCCGAACTCTTTCTGACTCTGCAACATCTTCATCAAGTCTGCCACCAGAGAAAGTACCTCAGGTCCAGCATATGATTTCTTGCCAAAACCAGAGGCACTGGAGCCAGCAGCTGAGGCATGGTGCAGATCAGCAAGATGAGTCCTCGACCAGCAGAAAACTGCCCATGCTTTGCAGTCAGCCTTCTACACCACACAGCCTAACACCAGCCACAAGAGGAGCCTGAACAACCCTGCCCTTATCACCGGAATATGATCTCTGTAAACATTTTCTAGTATGCAGTGAATGGCAGCTTTTAGGTGTTCTGAGGCAGATCTCTCTCCAGCTGTACTACTGCAGCTGTTCCAAGTTAAACAGACGAAAGACAAGGATGAAGGAAGCAAAAACTGCCATCTTTTCCCCACTGGTGTACAGCTAAGACATCAGAGCAACATACCAATCAACCATGAGATAAACTTTATTTTCAACATCACTTATCAGCATGTCTATCCCACAGCAATGCACACAAATAGTCACCTTAATTCTACAGAAATGTTGGCAATACCTATCACCCAGTCCAAGGGCTTTTTCCTAGACACTGCAAAGAAAGCAAAGAGAACCAAACTCCTCAAAGTCATGTTCAATTTATCACCTCTCAAAGCACAAAGCACTACAGAGTGGCCTGTTTTCATATTTTTTCATTCTGAACAGTAACAGGAAAGTAGTCTGCAGGCAGAGGACTAGTGAGGACTGTGGAGGAGAACAGATAAGCGAAACACAGGAGGGCACAGAAGGATTTAATTGTTTAATCCCTTTCTTTTTATGACCAACAGTGGTAGGCTCTAGGTAGACTACACAGACTGTGCAATTAACTCATTGTTTGTGATGTACAGAAGACATTAAAAATGACCAGGCATGCCCTCTTGATCAAAGGGCCCAAGGTTCCTCTTTGTGACAGAGATAAACTAGACTTCTCTTTTCAGACAGTTTATTTTTCCATTCTAACACGGATCCATGAAGAATATGTAAACTAGTTCTGAACTCAAGTGTGGAAAAAAAATGAGATTCCTGACCCAATTGCTAAAAGACAAAGTTAAAATAAACCTCAGACAAGAAAGTCAAAAACTTACTTTAGCAGCTGAAGCAACTGAATCTGGGCCATGAGCTGCATCTCTTAGGCCACCGTGTCCGAAGTTCTCTCTGATGCTGTCCAGTGTATCAGTTTCAGTCGCTGCAGGGTTTGCTGGCCCCACTATCGCTTTCCACTTACTAACTGCATCATCTCCTAAGATCTCCATGGCAAGAACGGGACCACTCGTTATAAACTGGAGAAGCTCACTGCAAAATGGAAACAGCACATGGTGATCCATGCTACCAAGAAAAACATGATCCAGGGGAGATGCTCGGAACACAACTTGGCAAGGCTTTGAACAACCTGATCTAACTTCGAAGTTGACCCTTCTTTGAGGAAGAGGTTAGACTAGTGCAGACATTCCCTTATTATGGTTAAAGAACCAGATTACACAAACCCACTCAAGCTACTTTGTAGAATGGCAGATTTCAAAAGAATTTGTAAAGGATCAGTACTGGTGTCCTGGCAACAGTGAAAGAGAGACCCTGCTAACCACTTGTCTGACAGGAATGATTCCTAAGCATGTCTCCTCTGCACAGCAGGATTTCAAGGCTCTTGCACATGACCTGTGTAGGTACCCCACTGACAGAACTTCAGCACTGCTTTTGAAATGGATTTCTGCACTGCCCCATGGACCTCTCCCATGGATTTTGCCCAGCCAAAGCTCAAAGTGGGAGAAAAGGGAAAGACTTCTAAAGTTTGTGTGGAAGAGAGGACTTAATCACAAAATGAGTTATTACATCCTGGCATAAGCAGAAGTCAACTTATTTTAATGGGACAAATTCAAGGAGAAGAAATTGTCAAGAGCAGCCTGCGTCCTATCCTGACCACCTCACTAACAGAAAACAACGACCCAAAAGTGGTAAACCAAACATTCTATTTAAAAACTAAACAAAACACCACAACTATAATTCTGGGTCTTTACAAAGCATGCATACCAACAAGTCTGTCTTTTCAACGTGTAGTCTGGACAGAACCAACAAAGGAGAACATTGACTCAATGCTTTTTGCACTATTTTGTTAAAAAAATAGAGCTTCACACAAATATAACTGTGGATGTGTATGTTTCTCCAACCATCTTCTGCCTAATGATCATTTATGCAATGATCACTGGGCAAAAAGAGAAGAGAAATCCTACTAGTTCTAAGAAATTATATTAAACCTATGAAAAGTTACATACAGAAACTACCCAGCAGAAAGCTACTGGAACTCAGGTTCTGTTGGTCACAGACTGCTTGTTTAGGACAGTTAAACAGCTTACACATACATACACACAAGAAAAAAACAACTTCTACAACACTGCTTACCGTGCAGACTATCCTTGTATATTATATTTTTAAAATTAAATTCTTTAATATGAAAACCATAACTTTCCACACAAGTAGAATTGTTATTTTTCCCTACTATTCACTAGACTTATACTGACTAGTGAACTTGCAAACTAAATCTGAATTTAAAGGGAAGATAAATGAGCTGTAGATTTCACATTTCACTGCCTTGAAGATTCTTGTTTCTATTTGATTTGTAATGGTTTGGAACTATTTATTTCTAATTTA
>JAYRBT010000001.1:21340386-21362932 GCA_036023395.1 Myiotriccus ornatus
ATTTCACATTTCACTGCCTTGAAGATTCTTGTTTCTATTTGATTTGTAATGGTTTGGAACTATTTATTTCTAATTTAGAGAAAAATCCCATAGAGAAAATGTAGCCAGTAGTACTGTACAATGGGAGACAGGCACTTCACAGTGGACAAAGGCTTCAATTCCTCAGACAATTGCCATCAGTGTAGATAGACATCTGTGAAATAACACTGCAGGCAAAATTCTTGCTTATTTATCAACATATTCAAGCAGGCTTACTCAGCAAAGGCAATTCTAAATCATCTGTTCTCTGACCTCCAACATGGTCAGACATTGCCTGGGGCCATGTCTCTGTGAAGGGCTTGAGCTTGGACCCACAATAAATCAGCTGCTGTTGCAGGAGAGCTGCTGCTGCTGCTGCTTCTCAAGCATTTCATTCAGAACTGAAACCAGGTTTTCTGACCAAGTCAGTTCAAACCCAGGCATCAAAATGGTTGAAAAACACAAGGCACCCTCTTCCTACAAGAGGCAGACTGCCAAATCCAGAGGGAGGAAAAGAAAGCTGGCACCTTTAGGGAAAGCAGAAAGGTTAAAAGCTCTGGGTAATAAGCATCAGTCTGGTCAGTTATGGAAAGACTCAGGTCTTTCATGTTAGGCTGAGCAGTCCAGCATCATGGAATTATGACATTTTGTCCAAAGGTAGCAGTACAGTTGGAACTGCCCCATGCACTGTACTTCCAGTCACTTAAGACCTGGGGGGACGTGCTACTAAATAGATTCTTACAGCTTAAGTGTTCCCCCTAATTCTCATTATCTGCAAGCTCCACCCTGATCCTGAAGATGCTCCTTCCCTTAGCTTTGAAGTTGTGACTCGCTAGGAGCGTTTTCACTTCTGAGAGACAAAAGACATTCCCCTGGTATCATCAGGCTGTAAAGAGTGTGAGTTAAAACCCTGAATAGCTGAAATAAGGATCTGTCCCTGGAGGAAGATGAAAAGGGTGCATACTTTTGCAAAGGGCAACTTTGCAAAACTCAACTAAGACAAGCTCTGATTTTCCCATGGTCCCACAGTAACAAATGTAGTAAATATAGTAAATCCTGTGCATTCAATAAATAAGCTTAATATACGTCAAGCTGAAATCGATATACCTACTGATAAAAAGGTTTTGCTCGATGGTCTACATAGAAATCAGCTGCTTCTTTTCTGGAAAAGTAAAAAGACAGAGATATAGCTATATATACACACACACATAAATATAAAACACCCCCTGAAAACCACAAACTATCATTCATCAAAATGTTTCTACAGGTGATGTATTCCTAAGCTGGACAGCTTGTTGGGTGTTCATGCCCAGTAACAGAAACTACATTTGGTTTTGTCATATTTTGTGTGGCTACATCCTTGTGCTCCTGCTCTGGGAAGGAAGTAATTACTGAAGCCTATTTCAGGGTAACTGCTGGTCCCCATATTGTCAAGTTGAGAAACAATGCAGCAGAGTAACCTTCTTGCCAAGCCATTTGCTGTTGTTTTCATCTTTTATCTGTAGAAGGAATATTGGTTAACGAAGTTTGACTTTAAAGCAAAAATAAACAATTTATCTGCTTCACTGGAACATTTCCTTATCAAGGCTAATTTTTTATTACATTGGTGCCCAACAAAATATTGCATAACCATGTTTCTATACAGTATCCTCAAACCTTAAAAGTCCCATAGGCAGCTCAATGCCCTCCAGATTAAAACTTGATTTCTCCCACATTTTCACACTTAAAAACTCAATTTGGTTTGCACATCCCCTCAGTGACTACATGCCGCTTTCTTCCAAAGCAATGGGGTTTCTGCAGTGAGGAGTTCCTCACATTGCCAGGCAACTAAAGGCACTGGAAGCAAAAGAAAAATACCCTTTTCAGACAGGGTGGTGGCCCTTTCTGAGCTCTGCATTGCCCCAGCCACACTACCCAACTACACACATTTTGGGGACCACCACAGTACATACCACCATCCATCCTCTGATGGGCATACTGTTTTGTGGCTTTTCACCCCACCACCCCCTGCAACCAGCCAACCTATTTTTTCCCTATGTTTTTCCACAGCTGCCTCTCACGTTTAACTCTTGCTTACTAAATTGCTTTTTCTGCATGGCAACAGCTAGAAAAATCCACAGAGGTTTTCAGCTCTAAACCTGCTATTTTGAAGCTTCAGAATTCCAGTGCAGAACACAGGCTCAGTCATGCCTTGCTCCAAATCCTGGTGTGTGCCACTTTCTGAAGCTGGAATTTGTGGAGAAGGACAAGCTCTTCAGGAGGACTGACAGGTGACAGGAAGCAACATTGCTGGCCTCTACTCTGGGTACAAAGTTCATAAGCAAACCAGTATGTGTAGGGTGACTAAAAGATTCCAAATCGTAAAATTGTTTTTACCTGCAGAAACAGTCTTCTAATTTTTTCTGGTCACTTTGAGCAGCTCTCTTTACTGAACGAAACTGCCTCCATATTTTTCAAATAACAGATTCCAAGTATGAACAAAGGCATAGTTCTATCATCTGAAATGGAATTTTGGACATCTCTCTCCCATTTACAGTCCAGACTTACACCAAATATTGCCAGAGCAAACAAATAACATCAAGAAGGATCTAAGAAAAATGTAATTTTCCTAACATTTATCAATGTTTGAACAGTTGCATCTTTCTCCAGCTTTTTTATTAAAACAACCTGATTTATTCCTGATTTACTGCTTTCAGTTCAGTGTAAGTACGAGCCACTAAAAATCCAAAAGATTTTCATTAAACATATAGCAAATATGCCTTCCTTCCATTTCCCAACTGAGGCAGAAACATGATGTAAAACTTATAAAAAATATAAAAAATTATAATAATTATACCAGACACAGGAACTCTCTCAATCTCAAGCTTCAAGCCTACACTCTGCAAAAGTTTTGCCTACAATTCACTATTTCACCAGAAAATCCACTTCTGAAACTAAGTCACGCAATAATTTTGGAAAGCAAATATGAAAAAGGTATTCAAAGAGATTAAGTATTATAATTTCTGAATGCAAAGGACTATTTGAGGGATATATTTCTGAAGCAAATTGAGCTCTGCTACTCAGTTAACAAATTCAATTGAAATAAATATTAAAGTGCAGTTGTGCTGTGTAACTTAGTTCCTTTTCAACTTCATTATTAGTTGTAAGTTTTTAAGGAATGGAAAACAGCGTTCACATAGGTATAATAGACTGAACTGACATACGATTAAACAAAGAGACTAGAGAAACAAGTGCCTGCCCACGCTTCCATATTTTGGCTACAACCTTTACAGAAGGTTTGAATCTACTTAACAGTAACTGACAGACAAATGTTGTTAATAATCCCTTTAAAGAAAGCAGTAGATGATAATGATGATTTGAACAAGAATGCCTGCAGAAATCTAAGGGTAGGACACTTTGGCAAAGCCGTAGTTCTATCATTTTCAAATGGCACAGTCCCAAGAAACAGAGTGTGCAAAGAAACCACAAAATACTCAAGGCATTATTTAAATACATTCGGTATCACGGCAGAATCTTGTGCTCATTAGTAATTATTTTCAATTATACAAGACAACCAGAAATTTTTATATAGAAATAGGTAATAAAAGTTCATGTCTCAGTTTCTTCCCTTCAGTATGAGTCAACCCCAACACATGTGACTTGGCTCAACAGTTCAACTTCTCAGACAGACACTGAAATAAAGCACCATACAAAATAACACATCAGATCAAATCCTTCAGATTGCAGGAGAGAAAGACAAAAAAGGCTGGTTTGAAAGACACTGTGCATTGTAAATCAACATCAACATTAGAAACTTGGTTGAACTCGTAAATTGGAATTGTTTGATGGAAAATCTGGGACCAGATCTGGGACCAATCATCAATCATTGCAGCAGGTGAATGCAGAGATGAGGAAGAAGTCATATAGTTGTTTTATCAGTATTTCAGAAAGCCAGAAAGGTTTTGAGGTAATTTGTTCCTGACCTCACACCTAAACCATAAGAACACATAAATATGGTATTGCATAAGATAGATAGCTTTTCTTTTCAAAAACACGTTGTATATGCAAAGCAATAATGGAGAAATACTGCAGTAACTTTGGGGAAGTCTTCTAAGGTAAAATGATCATGTTCTCTTTCCTCTACAGTATGCCTTCTTTTAAATGTTGTGGCTCAACGAGGCAAGTGGAGAACAGTGAAGGATGGGAGGATTAGGAAGATGCACAAGTAAAATCTGTCCAACCCTGCAATATCATCATCAGATCACTTGCTTTGCCTGGGACTTCCAGTCATTAAAAAGCACAAATCTGAGAGCACAAATTAAGACAACAGATTTACTGAGAGTAAGCAAACCACATACTTCAAAGACAACACTGTCGAAATCAGCAACACAGTCTGTATGAGGAAGCCATGAGGTGAGGACACACAGATGTGTCAGTAGGAAACACTGCCAAATTGCTAAAGATATGGTAGCCACCTTGGATTCATACAGACATTACATACTTCATTTCTACAGCACTTTTTGATACTTAACTTAAATCTCTACATACTTTCTGAAACCTACAGGATTATGAAACTGATGAGTCTTACCTCTGTTACTCACTGGAATAAATCTGATGTGTGGAGCAACACAGAATAGCTTTAGAGAACATTCTTAACTGCAAAAATACTTAGACACAATAGAGCTAATCTTAAAAATTCCTTACCTTGAAAGCAGCATCATTTTGGCTTTAGTTATTGTCAATCCTGAATTAATAATGATATCAATTAATTCTCCAATCTTGTGCATTGCATCTGGTTTAATCAAAGCCAGTGTTCTGGGGGGAAAAACAGAAAAGTAGAGAGATACAGCCAACATTACTTTCCTTAGAGCATTTGGTGTGCATGTTGGGTTTATATTCAGACAAAAAACATCACATCAAAGCGAGAAATTCTGTCACAGTCACATATCCCAGTCCCAGTGTCTCATCAATTTCCATGCTGTTCTTGAATGCCTGTGCAACACATTATTCTGCTAAGAATGAGCTTTGCGCATTATAATTTCCTTGGCTTTCTGGACCAAGTCAGCTCACAGTGTTCCACCAGCAGTCATTATTTACTGACTTCTCCCTTTGCTGTCAGAGCAACCAATCTGACCACTTCCTCCTTAGCTAATGGATATCTCTATAGCTCCTCGCTCACAGCTCTGGGTTAGAACACAACCGACTTGCTAATCTGTCCCTGCTCAGCTCCCTTTTTATCTATTGTTAATCATTATACATGTAAAATTGGAGCTGTTAAAATTCCCTGTTTAAAAATGTTACTTCATCATGGACCTCTGCCACAAAACTCAAAGTTAAATGATTTTTTTTTTTTATTATTACTTCTAAAATATTTGTAGTGCTCAGTGAGAAGAACGTTCTATTGTACTTGGTACAGTACAAAAACTCCATGGCATACAAAGTGCATGCCAAATAGCTGACACTGTTAATAGACACACTAAAAGGATGGCAGAGGAGGTATTACATCTCTTATATTGACTGACAGCTATATTCTAAGGGACATCAATTAAAAAATCTCTACACTCTCCTCCACATCTTTGTTTCCAAGTACATCCCGTCTTATGGGTAATTATCTTTTTATACTGTACATTCCCAAGGCCAGGACTGTTTCATTAGTGCTCTTTGCATAGCACCCAGTACATCATCAGCACTAAATGTGTTATTAATCAAAAATAACAAGCACAAAAAGAAGGTCTGTAAAACTGCATTTTCTATTTGTATTCATCTTGTGGTGAGTCAGCTTCAAATGTGCTCAGCTTACAAACCAACATATTTATTCAACCCTGTATCTCAGAAACTCCACATCTCTGACAATCCTAAAGAGCACTTTCCATCTTTTCAACTGTTTCAAATAAAGGCTACCCAAGAGGCAATTTTTTATTTCAGTGCTTCCCTAAACGAAAGACAAATAATTGAAAATTATTTTTTCCTATTTTATATACCAGCATAGCATGGAAAACAGCCATTGCTGAGGATACAGGAGATGGGTGAACTTCCACTACATTTACTCTGAACCTTAAGCGATCCCAGATTGACAGATGCTTTGGCAAGAGACAGACGATTTCACAGCAAATGCAAAGCAAGGGAGGTGTTAGGACCAGGAAATGCAATGAGGAAGATTTGAATGTATTCGACATTTCATCTGAAACTAAGGGAGAGACCTAGATGACCTTCAGAGCTCAGAAACAAACAGATTTCCTCAAGCATCATGAAGTTCATATGCACAGACCACCTTAGGCTCAGACCCATTGGGAAGTATGACACAAAAAGACAGATGGACTAAGGATGTGGCCAGGAACTGCATGGAAGTAGACAACCAAGACTGCGCCTCAGTACACTGCAGTGCAAACTAAAGCTGGTTTAGCCTTATCTTCAGATCAGCAAAGTCTGGCCTCTCACCAACATTCAACACTTTGCCAGCACACTCCATGCAGCCTATAGCCTGTCCCCCTCTTCCCCAAGGAAGCTCCACCTCATTTTGTGATATTATTTATCACATGACAGGGTGTTCCATGTGATTGAGGCCCATGAGGGGCAGCAGCTGCCTGCTTGACCGATGACACAAACCTACTCAGTCACACAGCGCATGACCTGCATTCTGGCATAAGCTGTTCTCTATACTGTCATTTCCGATGAACAATAAGGATCTAACCACTGGAGTGAGATCTCCAGTGCCGTTTGCATTTCTTGAGGAACGCTTCTTTCAGTCCACGTTATTACACAGGCTATTTGAGATAGACTACTAATGCTAGAAATAAATTGTCCCTTACTTTTCTACTTTCAGCCTTTCTAGTAATACTGTAATTCCTACAGATATGTAAAGAAATATTGCATTATGAAGCAATTTACCTAGAAGACTTTAATACAAACTGCAATGAGCAACTCTTATAACATCTTTTCTCTAACTAATATATAAACATTAACATGTCAGTGTGAGCTTCTCAGACAAAAAGTATAGCTCAGGATGCTGAAGACTGTTTCTGAGACTGGATTTTGATTCACGTGCCCTATTTTTAGTTTTAATTAGGAATATGTTTCTTGTGGTTTGACAGGATGCAGTCCGTAAAGCAGATTTTGAAACAGTTTTGTCTTTAGAAACAAAGGAGAAAATGAAAATTAAGTTAATTTGCTTACATTTTCAGAGGGACTGTGAGACAGTACTGCAATGAGTACTGAAACAACAGAGGATGAGAACTGATCAAAGGAACAAAGCACAGAGCATGCTGTGACTATGCTTTTGAGATCTACTTACTTCTAATAATAGGACTGCTGCATGCACAGTGGCTTATGTCTTGTAGGGGAAGAAACACTGATTATGCCAATGACTAGAAGCCTAAGAATAACATATCCCAATCAAAACAGAATACAAGTATTTCTGGTTGACATACAAGGTTTCTAACACCGTTTTCCAAACCACTGACACTGACTCTAAGTATACTCTACTTAGACAGGACACACTAGGCAGACAAATGTTTACCTCAGGTTACAACCACCCAGGATCACGAGTGAAAGGCTACAGAAACAGAAATTGCTGTCCCATGCTAGTGATTCCTTCTGTGGCACACTGTAAGCAAGCCCATGCTCACTTAACCATTTTAGT
The DNA here is from genome assembly GCA_036023395.1 of Myiotriccus ornatus. Lineage (NCBI taxonomy): Eukaryota > Metazoa > Chordata > Aves > Passeriformes > Tyrannidae > Myiotriccus > Myiotriccus ornatus. Next base: position 21,348,023 of record JAYRBT010000001.1, read on the forward strand.
CATTGTTGTGATGGTTTCATGACACACTGACAAGAAGAGGAGCTATAGAAACTGAAACTCCATAGAACTGTCTTAATAATTCTTGCCTAATTCTAGAAAGGGCCTGTGCAAATCTAGCCTTTTTCTACATATCTGTTTTGTACCTCATGTACCTAGGCTCACATTCATTTGCTTTACTGACAAAAAAAATGTCCCTAGTTCAAAACAGTCTTTTTTTATATATATATACATTCCTCAGTCTCCTCAAAGGCCTCTGCTGAGCCCTGTCTGCATACATATTCAGTGACCAAGGAATATATTTCCAAAGTTGAACTAAACTGACTATAGACCTGTACAGCTCAAATGCAAGAAAAATACAGGGAAATATTCTGCCTCATACAACAACCTTAAAATTATTAATAGAATTCTAACTACAGATTACTTTAGGCATTATCAAACCCTGCAGAAATCTTATTAACTTCATCAAATAATAACTGCTGTAAAACCTGCTAGTAGCAGGCTGAAAAGACAAATAACTCATAGACAACTGCTTTGCCTAAGAAAACTCTTTTAATATGACCCTGTTTGCTCAGTGAAAGCTTCTGTGAAGAAACTGGATTTTGACAATCCCTTGCCCGTGTAAGGCACCTTTCACTATGTTCCTCTGGGCTATTCTGAATATGTAACTGCACTTGCATACCTATGTTATCTTTCGGCCGGCATTCCTAAAATGTTTTCCAAACAGCTGACATGTCATAAATGCTCTTTCTTCCTTTTGTAGAGCAGTATAAAAATTCGCCCCCTCCCAAGACCACTTCATTTGACACAACTACAGTGTCACCCTGTAGTCAGCAAAGTCTCCTACAAGAATAAATGCCATTTTATCATAAGCTGCCTTTTCTTGGTATGACTGCACAAGCCCTGCATCAGCTTATGTTAGTTTAGACAGAGTAGGAAATATATACTGATATAAACACATAATCTACCCAAGGCTCCACTGAGGAACAACAGAAGTAGCCATATATACAGAACCCATCCCCTGGTGTTCTCCACCTCCTTTGCTACTCTTTCACCATGCCCAACCCCAGCTTGGATAAAAAGTACCATAACTGTTTCTGGAAAAATATTATGGCAGGAATTTTCACAGTAGTATTTTTGTGCAGTTAAGGCAAAGATGTGTATTAAGACTTGAAACTCTTCCTCTATGTCTGGTTATGTACAACTCCCCAAAAAGAGTTCAAAATAAGCCCAGTTAGTGGGAGGGAGCAAGTAGATGAATAGGGCTTACTGAAATACCATACCTAAGAAAATGTTCTGTGTTCTTTTCAAAAAAAGCTGGGGCAAATTATCAAAATTAATAAATTTGCACATTCAGAGATTACCTGCACTGTCAATAAACCAGATTTAAATTTCTTGTAAATTAATCTTAGTGTCATTTTAAGTCCCTCCTGATATTTTTGGTTTAGGATGGGCTCTTAACATCTTTTCCAAAGCAAATATTTAAACCAAACATACATGATTAGTTATCTTCATCCATTACAAACAAACTTTGTCTTAACAAAGAAGCCTATAGTTTTTATTGACATTCTCACTCTAAACTTTCTGTCCTCATGCACAGTTTGAGAGATGATTTAAAAAATTATCAGAAAAAGCCCCCCACAGTGGGGAAAAACAACAGAGAATGAGAGTGGGCCTCTAGTGTTTTCAGTTGCTACTGCTCACACAGATCAGACTGGTAAGGTGCTAGGCTTGTACACAGATCCCAGAGAGACAGGTGGCAGCTTCACAACGTTCAGGCCTTTGAATCCCAGCACACATCAGAATTACCACACTAGTTCTGCCCCCAGAGAATCCACAAATCACAAGAATCCTACTGCTGCCTGCCCTGGGAGAGTAACAAAGCTGAACAGGACCACTCTTTTCCTCTTTGTCCCCCCTCTTCTCTCCCAAGAGACCTAGAGGAGCCAGCAGTTAACACCATGGAGAAGCTGGCCTTGAAGGTAACACTCAGGTAGCTGTGGGAGTCCTGGGTTTGCCCACAAGCAGGGACCACTTTGCTTCTCTCCAGTTCTCAGTATGTCAGATCACTTTGAACTGCATGCGAACTCATAGCTACATTTTCTCCCCACAATTAGTACAGAAAACTTACCTCATTTCTAGCAAACAACTACTCTGAAACCCCAACCACAAAGGAAGATTTCAAAATCCTCCCTTCTTACCTCTCCTTGCGGCTCCCAAGCTTGCGAGATGTATATGGGTTCCCATAGTCCACTATGGAGAGATGACGAGAAAAGACGGTGATTTTGCTGCCCACGTACAAATCCTCGAGGTGTAAGCTCTCGTACTGGGTGCGCCTCAGAAAGGTGCGACGGTTCTTCACATCGTACTGCAGGAGAAAGGATATTAAAACCTACCACAGCAAGATATTTAGTAATAGGCAAACTCAATTGTTACCTTCAGAAATGTCCACAGTACTGCGGGATTGAATCTGATCACTGACTTGATTTAATTAATTTAACTCCTAGCCCTAACCCTTTGAATTCACAGGTATACCAAGGAAACTTAGAAGATTAAACCACAATTACAAATGTGTTATGTATAAATAGTCTCAGGTTCACAGTTATCTTTGAATTTGCTTCTGTTCTAATTCAAGCTGTGATAAAAGGGTCAGGTGCCTCGTGGATGCCTCTGCCCAGCCTCACTGAGAGTTCCCTCAGCAGATCCACACTGTTTCACAGACCAATGGCTCGCACCACAGCGATCAAGATACATGCTGGCAGGTCTCCTCTTCAGGGCATCGTTCCAGTGATACTATTATGCTCTGTTTGACTGCGTAGGACTCAGAATTAGGGATGCATAGATGACTGCAACACTTGGCTGAGATGTTCTCGCTGCCTAGAGCTGCAAGCTCAAAAGCCTGTCAAGACAATTCAGCTTTATATATCATCATTCCGAGCAAGAAGCCAGACGTTAATGTGTAGTTTTCTGGGTGGGCTGGCAAAGCACAACAGGCAACCTGCTGAACTGTTTCCTCACTGGACGTAGATATTACAGATGCCTTCAATTTCCTGGGGAAGTGGACTCCAACGAAAGGAAAAGTTTTGTCCTCCTCAGGCTAAACTTCCCCTTGTCTCGAATTACAAGTACTGTACTCCACTGCAATGATACATCAACTCGAATGGCATTAAAAGAAAACACATCATTCCCAAAAACTTTAGAGGGGAAAAAAAAATTTAAGAGCAAAATTATACACTCTGTGTTCTGAAGTGTGTAAATATAGTTCTCTTCTGTTAGAAGGCTAGAAAAAAAAAGTAAGGCTTTTCAGAATAGTCAAAACTTCGCAGATCAGAGAATATAAATCATTTTGATACTTCCTCCTGCTGAGGGCATGATTATCAGGAAGAATCCTTCCCTGCTGAAATGTCTTTAGCTCCTCATACATGCTCCTACTAAGTGTTCAATATTCAAGTACAGCAGGGAATGAAATGGCAACATGCTTAAAGAAAAATACCACTTGAATTCAGCTACTTGTTTTCTCCTGGACTTTGCCAGGAACAGTATTAACTGTCTTGGCCATATGCAAATTCTTCAGTATCTTGACTAAAAACCTGAACATTTCCTTGGTTATTTCACTAGCGGTTCCTAGAAAAACACCTTGAACTGTCTCTTTCTTCTCAAGAAGAAGAAAGGGAGAGGATCTACCTGTGTTAAAGAATTCTTCTTTAGAGTGGAATTTTGGATCTCTTTAAAAGATCTTTATATAAAGTGAACGATAAGCCACAGCAGAAGAAATACAAGACTTTTGGACCATTCCCCTGCTGCCTATGTACATGTAGAAGTAAATCACCCAAAACAAAACAGTTCTCTGCTAAGAATCTGTCCTTTTTAAAGATTTCTTCTCTCTTTTTAGGAAATCTTTTGTAGCAAGGAAAGTTATTCAGGTTTTAAGAATTTACCATGAGAGTTATTAACTTTGGAAACTCAGAGAATGGGGCATGTCTGCCAAGAGATCCAGTTTGACTGTAAGAGCTGCTTGCTCTCCTTGGACAAAAATCTATGCTGTCTTCTTCCCAGTTGCAAAGCAAGCTGGAAACTTCTCTCATTATTCCCACTCTCATTTTTCTTTACAGGAACCAAGACAGGACAGAAAGAAAAGGTGAGCTCAGGACTTCATGTAACAAATGCCTTCAACAGTTCTGCTCCACCTTCAGTTGAGGTGTGTGATAAAGGAGAGCTATTGTCAGGGAAAGGGGGGAAAACATCCTCTTCATAAGTAGGGAAAAGCTGCTCATAACCATTATTTCCTTCTTCTCAGACAAGTTAGAGGTAAGAGTGAGTTGTCATCTCCTCAAGAAGATATCAAAAGATGCAGAAGAATTAAGCAGTACTAAAGAAAAAGAATCCCCAAATTCTGCAGAAATTAAAAAAAACTCCAGAAAATTCTTATTGTAGCATCTATCCAGAATCTCACCCCAAAAAGTGATTTTGAAGTATTCTTTCTCTAAGGGTGTTCACATCCATTTTTTGTTTTTTTAACTTCTGTCCTGGACACATGCAGTCTGTGACTGTGTACACACCATACTATCTTCCCCTGGGACCACACTGGCAAAATGCAGAAGTTTACCAAGCTATAGATAGTGCATTAAGTAGTTCAAGAACACTTTGAAAGTTCTTGGTTTTGAGCCGTCTAGATGAAATGAACAACAATTTCACTAGCCCACACACGGTTGTGTAGGAAGATTATTACAATTCCTGACTGATTAAACAGTCTCTGGGAAAGAAAAAAACAAAAATGGTCACATTTTGACAACTGTGCACATACAGACATCACACAAAGAACTAACTTCAATGTGGCAACACTATGATAGAGTTTGTTTAAAGAAACTATCAGTAAACAGTACAAAGTGCATCTCCTCGTACAGATGGGTACCATGGTTTCTGCGAGCAGGAGTTTAGGAAAGAAAACGCATCTTCCACTAGCTTCTTATTTTTCCATTTGATATTTACAGCAGGAAAGTTAAAATTTGATAACGAAATTACTAAGTGGAATATCCAAATCTAGGCTATTCTTACACTCGTAGGTCTTCATTAAAAATTGGAAAAGACTAGTCCAAACCATTCACTCATTCCTAAAAGGAAGCACAAAGCATTGGTTGGCTTATGAGGATTATCTTTACAGTATACATTATATTTTTATATGCATGCCTGCTAATGCAAAATGCTTGTTTTCACCTGCTATCATTAAAAAAATGGGGATTAGTTGTATGAACCACAAGTCAGAAAGGTCTGTGCAACACCACTGATGGAAAATTTAGATCCCTCTGCCTGAAATGTCCTACTTTTCATTAAAACCAAATTAAGAGCAATCTGCCATTTCTTCCACTTTGATAAGGCTCTTTTACATTTTACTCTTCAGAGACTTCTGGAATTCCTGATGAAGCTTATTCCCCTGTTTGGAATTAGTTTCAGTTAATTCTTTTCAAGTAGTAAGTCAGTATTGCTGAGCTTGAATTCTGAAACCCAAGTAGAGATTGAATGAAAACAGATTTATGAAAATGAATCTCCCCGTACCAAAGCAAGCTTTAAGAAAGAAAAAAAATCCTAAATGTGAGTGCTATTCCACATGCTTCACTGTGAACTCATATTTTTACTTTCCTTTTAGTTTTAGAAACAGAGCAAGACACATTTTAAATTACATTTTCTTACGTGGAAAATCAACAGGCATAGGGAGGGGCTTGCTGTTTTATGAACTGTTTAATTGGATATTACATTTATGACAAAAAAATTTTTTTTTTCTTTCATTCTTACCATTTCAATTGATCCATCTTTTGGATAGTACAGAAGTTCATAACGCCGAAAGAGTGAAGCATTTGGGTCATACCATTCAGCAATGAAAGCATATCTCTCTTCATGACTCTGGAAAAAGAAAAAGAGGCAAAAATGGCTATTACAGAAAGCATGCATATTTTATATGTAAAAACACACAAATGAAGAAACTTCAGAAAAGTAGGAAAAAAAATCACTAGTAAATGGACTTGCACACTCTGCATATTACCTTCTGCCTACCACAGCTAGTGACACCTTTTCAGTTGTTAGCTATCACCTTTTAAGTATAATAGAACTTGGATCATGGCAGTTTTCCAGGAAATCTCACAACTTATTCTGATTTCATCAGTCACAAAGTTGTTAGAAGTTGTTGTTAGACTTCTTAACTTCGTCAAAGTGTTTGATTTACCTTCATCTGTTAAAAAAAGATGTGTTTGCCTACAACTAAATTACAGACTCTTCACACGTTTTCTACACATCCTACAAGAAAACACTTTCCACTTCCTTAACAGTCATAGCTAAACTCCTCTTAATGAGGAGATAAACATATTCAAGTTAAGGACAACATTAGTTTGATTCACTACTTAACTTCCTTAAATTTACATAAAGCATAAATAGCCCGACCTCATTTACAACTCATTTTCTGCCCTCAAGGAGTGCGACAAGAAAGACAGATTGCAGTAATCCTAAAAGTGTGACCACATGCGCAGTTTCTCTCCACTCCTCATCCTCCAGAGGATAAACCCCCCCAGCAAAGTAAGCAGAAACACGACACAAGGCACAAGGATCTGCAGTTCTAATACCTCTTAGAGGTATATGTTTGTCAGCTACTGATGCAATATCAGTTATTCCACAGCTGTTAGACAGAGCTCTAATTTTTATTTTCCACACCTCCTCTCAATCTGATTGCTACTCCTAAAGGCAAGCATGGACTCGCCACGGGCTTCCACTCTTCACGTGTATCTGCGCTCTTAAACATTATAAACACTGAGGAAGCACTGGCAGTTTAAGTTGGAGCCAGGTAGGCCTTTTTAGTACTTCAGATTTTAGAAGACAGTAGCATTTCAGCTGTTACAATGACAGCTCAATAAGCAACAGGAGAGAAAGAGTTCCTGTGGGCTTCCCTAACTATTCTGGAAAAACAGCAGGAAAAGAATAATAATTTTCCTAGTGAGTGAAAGCCTACAGACATTTGAAAAAACAACAAAACAACCCAATGAAACCACCACCATGATCTTGCTTCTGTTGTCAGTGCATTTTTTTCTTTCAGCATCTTCAGCTTACCACTGATTTAGGACCAAGTGCTTTTGCAGGTTGAAGCCCTAACATAAAGAAGCAGCAGAAAAGAATGAGACAATGAAGAACAAATTCAGGATTTTGCAGTGTGATGAATACTTGTACTTGTTCAGTTAAAAGCATCTTAGCAGGTGTCCCACCCTCCTGCCACGCCTTATGGTACCCCTACACTGCAAAACAGAGATACGATTGTACCACAGAAAGACTTATGCAGTGGGGATGTAAAGCTCCCTCTTCTACCTATACAAGTCTGTACAGCCCTGAAAACCTTCTTTACATGAGCTACTATAAATTCTGTGTTATTTATACAGTACACACTGCAGTCTTTGACAATAGTTAAACTCCTATTCTGGGTGCGGCATCCACCAGTAAAACCAGGGACTTAGCCTGGTTTCTGGCTCTTACTTAAGCTAGTCATGCTTGGGTCTTCATTGCTATCATCATTGTTCTGGAGATATATAAGTCAAAACAAACTCTTTTGTCAAAACTCATACCTTGATTTTTCTACACAGGGATCTTGTTGGCAATAAGCAATAAATAAGAGTTGGCAGACAATAAGTTACCAATTTCAACCTTGGTCTTAAATATGCTACTGGAAGACAAGACATTTGATCAATTAATTTGACCATCACCTTGTCAAGGATGGATATTATAGAGAAGCAGTTCTGTACCAAAGAGATTGACCAAAAAGAAAAACAGTCCTATTTCACAGTACCATGAAGAGTTTGGGTCAGAAGGGACCTTAAAGATCATGTAGTTCCAATCCCCCTCCCATGGGAAGGGACACCTTCCAGGTTGCTCAAAGCCCCATCTGACCCTGAACAATTCAATCTTACTCAGTGTTTCAGCTATTAATATTTTTTATTCAGCAATCTCTGCTTGCCATTACTTCTTATTCAGCTGAATATCAGAAATCACCACTTTGTATTATCTTCTTTTGGCATCATAAGCAAAGGCAAGGTATAAATGCTACTTAGGCTTGAAAAAAACTGCAAAGCTAATACCCAAACACTCAGTAAATGTTATCAGTAAGCAGCACAGTTTGAGTCCACTTTTGGTTTGTATCTAGAAAATATGGAGAGCAAACAGTTTTCTAAAATAACCAAAACAAAATCTCTAAAGTTTTTCCTGGGTTATAACCAGAATTTCCTCTGTTGTACCAGCATAAAATTATTACAATAAATATTTCTAGATGTAGAGAACAGTACCAGTAGAAAGGTTAAAAGCTTACTGGAAACACTGTAAAGACAACTGGAAACAGACTACATTTGTCAACATGTAAATTGTTTTAAAGGCACACACCCCAAAGAGAAGAAATTCAACCATAAAAGCGAACTGAAGACCCTCCCAAACAAGTATAATGCAAAACACAGTAGAACTGCAATTCTACTATTGCAGGTTCATGCAAATAGTCTTAAACCAGATAGAAAACAATACTGAATACAATCACAACGTGATGAACATATTCTGGGAAGATCTTGCCAGGCATTTCTGCAAAAATGCCACTCCAAGTCATCAGAAACACCAAGTAATTTAAAAATGCAAGTTTTTAAAAGTGAGTACATATTAAGCTCATAATATTTGATTTTAAATGAGAACAGAAACTTTTATTTAGTTATTTAAAGGGGAAGTGGGATTTAGGAGGCAAAACCCAAACACAAAAACCTGTCCACTTTCCCATCACATACCGGAAGGACTGCAATAAAATTTTAAGCCTTCACAGCCCTAAAATTATCTTTTCTGGACATTTATTTTCCATCAGTTTACCACTAAATAAACAGAACTAGTATGGCAAACAACTTTCTGACATACCCTTTACTACTGTGCCCTGACTGCAAAGTAGGAAGTAGTCGCAAATATGAGAAAGCACTAAAGGAGACAAGCTAAGTTTCATCCTTAGCTTCTGTCCATCATCCTAACAAAGGAAACTCAGAAAATAATTGTCCAGAGAAGAGTGATTACAGAACAGCAATGACCTGTCATGGGGTATCATGTTCAATGCACCACACTGCTCCACACCAACACTGAGTCCTGAAAGGGGGAGATTTCACAGCCCTTGACAAGAGATCCCGGGTACCTCATTCCCATAGGAAATGGCTAAACATGTTAGTCACTACTGAAATCACATTCCTGGGAACAGCTCAAGTAATAACGAATCAAATGAATCTAAAAATACATTATAACTCAGAAAATTCTTGCTTTAAAGAACTAGTTTCCATTCATTTCTGTACCATACCCTCATTAAAATCACACATAGTCTCTGCTCTCATGGCTATATAATTAACCAAGCAATACCTAATGGAGGAGAAATATTTTTTTGTAACTGCTCACATCAGTGGAAAAATTACCAACATTAAAAAACCCAGCAGTGACTATGCACTTTACATCCATACACTGATATTTTTAAAATAGCTGTCTTGAGCTCAAGTTTTACATCTTCTTTCCATGGTAAAATCTATGGCCATTGAAATCAGTGATGTCAAAAGTTCACATACTGTGAAGATGGAAAGAATAATTCTTTTTCTTCTTCCTTTTATAAGCTGCACAGAAAAACATTTAAATGCATGTGGGTTTTGCTAGCTTACACTTTTTTGTTTATATTGGCATGTGTGAATTTGCAGTAGGATGGCTCCATGCACATGAGAAACATTTATTCAAGTACAGCTGAATTAAAAAAAATTAAAATTTGTACTTAGTTCTGACAGTGATGGGGGAAGCAGTCATTCTTAGCTAGCATGGGACTAAGTTCCAGAAACTAAATCCCAACATTCAGCAAAGAGCTGTGCTCACAGAGAACTCTGTTGCAGAGGGAAATAGTGTCTGAAAACAAACTGCCAAGGATGCTCATAACCAGAAAGCAGAATGCTTGGGGAGCTGGACAGGGTATGATGTCTTGTCCTGTAAACCTTTTAAACTTCCAAAAGGTTTCTCTTCACAGTAAAACAAAAGGAGATCTTCCAAATGTTTTCATTAGAAGTAACAGTGGTAGAACAGCAATTCAAGGACTAAGGAACTCTCATGGGAAGGTGGAGAAACAATTTTATCCCTCTGGTCTGAACTATGCAGAACATCTATCTGGATTTGCTTTTCCAGCTTCAAGATGCCTTGCGACTGCCACACTATTGCAATCTTCTGGGGAAAGTACTTCTGTTCTCCTCCAGTTTGGACTAGAAATTTCTTGCTACAGTTTCTCTTACAATTGGGAACACAGGGAATCAGGAGCTACCGATTTTTTTTCTCGACTCAAAAGAACTTCACGTGAAACAGCAACAAATTTTTCTTAAAATTAGAAAGCCCTGAGGTATCTAGAAAGTGCTCTTAGCAATCTGGTCTCTCTGAGGCTTACATACGCCATCAGGAACTTCAGCGTGGATGGTTTATCTGACACAGGCTCACGGTCACATATTTACTGGTTTAGGAGTCGTGAAAAGGATTCTACATTTTATGTGCGCAGCTTCGTGTTTGCTGCTCCTTCATTTTTCTCAGTGACTCAGTGACTCTCAAATCAGACCAGAGAGAAAAAGAATCAAAGGATTTGACTCATCTGCTAATGAAGCAATAAACAGACTGCACAAATCTCAGTAAAAGTTGAATCCAATCCATCCTTATATCTCTCTTCTATATTCTGTAACACTGTGCTGTCATGGGAAAAACCTGCAGTCAAGCACAGATCAAGCTGTTTCTATGAAAATCACTGAGAACACGATGGACCAGCAGACAGGAACGTTTCTCACTCTGAAAGGGTATTTCACCTAATACACCAAAAAAGCTTTCTGAAAAGATTGCTCTGAAACTTCCTAAAATTCTGGCAACAATTGTAAGGGCACATTTCTGTCACAACCTGTTCCCTCTTCAAACCAGGCTGGTGGAACTCTCAAAAATACTTTGGAAGAACAAGAATATTTTTATAAAAATAAGATGGGTTTCAAAGCATAAGGATATAAATTATTTTAAAACATTTCAGGTGAAGATACAAGGCTGACTGACTCCAACATCAGGTAGTTTGCTTATGCATTAATGCTTATGCTTACCTTACGTTTTCAGGGGAAAAAAAAAAATCACAAATGTCTGAGAGTTTGCCAACCACCCTCTGGCAAAAAAACAAAAGAGTATTTTTTGAAATGGCCAGTCAACATGTATCTTTATCCTTGTCTTTTCTCTTTATAGGTTCTACCAATAAAAAACCAACTATTTCTGTATTTGCTGGTGGATTCCTCTGACAGATGTCGGCCTCTTGCTCTTCAGACAGTGCGGTGAAGTGGGGGACCTTTATCAGATGCCTTCACCAAGAACATTATTCTCAGAATTAGGTCCTGAAGTTATTCCTATGTATGATCAAATGTATATAAATGTATGATCAAATTCTTACAGCAGATATCTAAGCCTTGTTATGAATTATCTGAAGCAGTTCCTCAAAGCTCTTAAATAGCCAATCACTCAGTCATCTTCCAGGCAACTACCACTTCCAGTTTACCTCCCAGTCCTGAAGAGGACCTCAGCACAAATGAAAAGGAAATCACTGACAACCTCCTTGTCTGAGGAGCAAGAGCCAGGAATTTCAACCAGATCTACCCCCGCCTTCCTCAAAGGCAGCTTCTCACAGTGTTCTACTCCCCCAGCAGGCCAATGACAGAAGCACTGTCACAGCGTTACCTGCTTTCTTAAGAGCCCCAGAAACACTTTGATTGCTTTAAATGGTTGACTTGTTAGCTTTCCTGTTCTCCCATTTAAACATCCGGTTAGCCTTGCTTTGTTTTCAGCTGAATGCTTTTAAGTGCAGGTTCTACACTACACCAAGCTTTTCAAGCAGCACTGAGCGCTCATAAATTCAGACCACCCGACCAAAAAAATGTAATTTCAATCAGCTTTTAGTCACAACCAGCGGGTTAGGAGTGCTTCTCTTTGATGTAAGGACATCTCCAATGCAAAAGTCCTCTGCAGACATAAGGATGAAAAAGACAATTCAAAACCATTTAAAACAATTGGAATCTGTAATAAAATGTTACTTAAAAAGTTGAGTACTTCTGCAAGCATGAGAAATAATAAGGCTTAGTTCTCTGTATTCATATTTCCCATCCCTATTGCGACCACAGCCTCTCTTCAGCTCAGGCATTTAATAAAGGCTCGTACCCAGCTGGACCCTCTGATGTCTAACTATGGTTGCGTTCAGTGAAGACTTTCTTAAAAGACACATTAGAGGGCTTCTTCACCCCCCTCATCCTTGTGAAATCCCTCTACCAAATCTGACTGAAATCTGACAGTAAATTTCAAACTTCCCAGCAGGAATATTAAGGGGTCAGATACACACAGCAGATTGCCATCATACAAATTTAGGTTTTCTGAGACAGACTGAAAGTAGCTGCATAAAAAATTATCCTTGTATATTACAAGTAATTTTCCATCATCAGTAATTCTTTAAAGGAAAAATCTCCATTTATGAAAGAAAAGGGAAAGGTAAAAAAGCACAGAAGTAGCTAAGACATTGAATGTTAGTGACAATTTTGCAAAACTGAAACATGACTCCTTAGATATGCTGATGGTATTTAACAAGTAACATTCTGAGTGGCAGAAAGTGTTCTAATTTTCAGCATTGCAGCGCACCTTAAATCCCAAAATGAATTCCCAACAGTACACATTTACCAAGCTGTGTTATTCAAGCCATCTTCTACCTTCACAGTTTGTGTAATACAGGATATTTTCCAGGCAAAACTTAAATCCACAACACTGTGTAGATAGCGTGCTTAATTAGCTCTGTCTCTTAAAGCTCATTTTCCTCCTCCTCTTCTATTCATGTTTCTGACACACGAGCTAGAATAATTTTTAGAACTCCAATTCTGCAGCCCCCTCACTGCTGTTGGTCCTCCCACTACTTTTTAAACAGGCTTTCCTTTAGCAAAAAATAAAATCAAAAGACCAGTTTTCAAATAGAGAAACATCTGGCAAGTGCAATTCCCATGACAGTGTCTTGACTGCAGACAATTCTCAATCTAAGCCTCACATTCAGAAGCTCACTGGTGAATTTTGTAAGCAATATCCCTTTTTATCCTGTCTTTGTAGAAAGCAAACCTATTGAAATTTCACACAAATGCTAGACTATTTCAAACTAATTAAATATTGGCTAGATTAGTAACATTCTTAATCATATCTGGAAATCTATTAAGTGAGTCAAACACTCTACTGCATTTACATTTACCCTCCTGCAACTTGTGCTACATCCTTTAGATGCACAGTTATCTGATTCCCAGTATTACTGGTACTTAGGCTTCTCAGGTACCTTTTGGACTAAGTATGTTCATATGGTTACCGCTGCCTGGAGCATCTGTTGCCAAGTAACATGGGGATACTTCTGTCCCTGTAGCGCTAACCAATTTAATCTTGCTCTTCAATTGGGATCTCAGTTCAGCAAACCACGCCCATATACTCAGGGGTTGTGATAAACACAACTCTAGAAGCCCGAAGGCCTCAAATTTTCTTCTCAGATTTAGGAATCTGCAATTCCATGTCACACCAGCAAAACTCTTTTGCTGTTCTGTCAATTTACTAAGAAATCTTCTTTTACTACTAGGTTATGCAGATTATGTAAGCCTCCTATGCACGTAGGCATGATTAGGGTAACCTAACTTTTTTTCCCTCCAGTCTGCAAGAGAATCGAGAATTCAAATTCTCAACCACTAACTTCAATCCTCTGCAATTGCACGCCTAAAACACAGAAAGGATGCCATACTGCTCTTCACTGCTCTGTGAAGACACGTTTAGCTTTAAAAGACCAGCTAAACCTTGTCTTTAGGGGAATATGTCGCCATTTAATGCATGTTTTTAAAGCTGTAGATCATAGGATGTATTACTGAACTTTTAATCACATGATCACAGGTAATTCCCCTAAGAGCAGTCAGCAGTGCTCAGCACATGTCTACGTCTCTATCTGCCTCCACTAACTCAAGCAGAGTCTGACAGCGATCTAAGCAATAGCAAAGCTGTTCCCCCGACTCAGAACAGCATTTGTAACTCAGGTCATCGCACTAATAACATCTGAGAGTAGAGTTTAGGTGCTTTGCCCCTAATCAGTCATTACTGGCAGAACTAACGCTGCCATGGTGAGCTGCTGAACGCTGTCTCCACCCTCCAACCAGGAGATTAGTGGCTACACGTGATCCCAGGGAGGGAAACAGGGCTACACATATACTAAGCTACCTGTGCACCTCCCATTACAAGTTCCAACCCATACTGTACTTACAGGAAAAACATTTTTGAAAGGCTCAAAACCTGGCCTAACATAAAAGTTGACACAGATATCATTGCTCTGGCAAAGTCTCATCTTCCAATTTTCCTGTATTTTTAAAACTGAAGTGTTTCAAGTGAACACTGTGTTTTGTTTTGTTTTTTTTTTAATTTAATTAGGACTCTGAAGCATTTTCAGATTTTCTCCCAACACATTTTTATTCAGGTATTCCATTAAATTTTCAACCTCCAGTAGAATCTGTCTGGAAATTTTCACACAGAATGGTTAAAATTTGAGAAAGTTACAAGCAGCTGAAGTAGAGGTTTAAAAGGAAACACCTACAAATCCTAAACCAAAGCTGTCAACAGCACTTCCAAGTAGTATAATGCCTACAGCATTTTCAGATTATCTCAGCTCATAATAATCTTCTGAGAAGCATTTTTAACAAGAACTAGTTGGTTGCCTTGGAATCACAGCTAAAGGACAGAGAATCCCTCAGCAGCAAATACTACAAGCAATTAGCACCCAGGATTTTGTGTGAATGCTCTAAAGACCACACATGCTGTGTCTACCTTGAACACTCAGAGCTT
>JAYRBT010000001.1:21363032-21405432 GCA_036023395.1 Myiotriccus ornatus
AGCAATTAGCACCCAGGATTTTGTGTGAATGCTCTAAAGACCACACATGCTGTGTCTACCTTGAACACTCAGAGCTTGTAACAGTCTAGTAACCGTTTATGATCCTACGAAGCAGACAAACAGCTTTGCTGACGTTTCTTACTCACTACTGTGGGCATCTTGTCTGCACTACTGCTTAACAAAATGTTGATGTTAAAAAACTACTTTTTTCCCCTTGAATTGTGTTAAGTCTTGATTCTAAGGTAGCTGGACTAAATCCAGGTTTCAGCTAGCAGAGATGTCATGTTCATACTTCAGTCTGAAGTCAGACTAATGACAAGTTACAAGTGAACAGAACTTCTCATGACAAAAGCTGTTCAGCAATTTCCCATTAGTAAAGTAAAAAATTAAAAACTTCTGCAGGGTAGAGAAGGCAAAGTGGGTAAGTATAACCATATTATTAAACTCTGCCAATCATTGCAGTCTTTTACAGGTTCATCTTACGAAGATTCGTTCTACAGTTCAAAGATTTATTTCTCTCCCAGAATACAGACTTTTGTCATGACAGTTTTGCTCTGACTGCTATTCCCCGAAGATGCAAAGGTAGGTCTCTGCTGGATGAAGACACTGTCTAAGAGATTCCTATCCCATACACAGCTTTGATCAAGTTGCTTAGTTTCACCTTCACAGCTGCCCCCTGCACTAGAGCATTAGATGTTCAGCATTTTTTTATAAAAGAAGGCTATATTTCCCACTTTATCCTTTTGTAAAATGGGAATAATTATCACCATCATTCTTTTCACAGCAGGTCAGAAAGATTTAATAGCTAAAATATGTGTATTACTTAAGCATTATAAATCCCCCTGGATTTTGATGAAAACATGACAGAGGCAGCTCAGTCAGTTCACCCTCATTTCCTGCTTCCACAGGCCCTTCACTGCAGCACAGGAACCAGGCACCTGCAGAAGAAGTCAGAAAATGCTGCCAGGCCCACTGTCCCTGCAGCTGCCACCAAGAAACACTGCTAGTCCAGGATGTCAGGAGCTGCATCCAGACAACAGTTCCCCTCTTCCTCACCAGTGATTTGGGGATGTTCAGACTTCAAGACCACGGTTCAGTTATCAGAGTGTATTGTAACAGAGAACATGGGACAGGGCGAGGACAGCATCAGTGTAACTAGAAAACATACAGCATAATGCAGTCCCTCCAGTAGGAGAAAGAATACATGGAAAGAATAAAAATAGGAGAGATACTAAGTTTAGTGAGTGATCATACTTGAATGTGCAGTGTTAATGGGGAAGAACAGGTACACAGCCTCCAGCATGCCTGCCTACCTACCTCCCCCTGTTTCCCACGTGTAGACCTCTCAGCGTGGCTCTCTTTGAAAGGGTGTTAGAATATTCTGTAGAAAAAGTGTGATTTTTTAAAAAAGACATTCAAGGTAGTTACAATTTTTGAAGGATCCATGCAAACAAAGAGCATGCAACAGGCTCTCAGGAACACACCTCGAAGGGCCAATTCTCTGCAAATACAGGAGCGCCCTCTGGTGCCCAAGGACAGGCTGAGCAACTTATTTAAAACTCGGGTATTAACTTCTGAAATGATCAGTAAGAAGTAACATCTGTTTGCCGTCGTTTTCTAGTGTACTATGCCTCAAAATCAGTAACCCTATAAGTGGAGGTAGAAATGACAAAACGATAAAGCAAACAGGTCACAACAGTCTGGGTGATAAAGACGTTTCACACAGAAAAAGTCCTGACACATGGGTATATGGCTTTCCTCACAGAATCACAGAATCATCTTTGTTGGAAAGGACTTCTGAGATCAAGTCCAACCTTTAACTGATCATCACTTTACCAACTACACCATAGCACTAAGTGTCACATCCAGTCTTTTCTTGAACACCCCAGGGGACAATGACTTCATCACCTCGCTGGGCAGCCCATTCCAACATTTAACAACCCTTCAGTGAAGAAATTCTTCATGATGTCCAACTTGAAGCTTCCCTGGTGCAGCTGGAGGCTGTGTCCTCTCATCCTGTCACTGGTTGCCTGGGAGAAGGGGCCAACCCCCAACTGGTTAAAACCTCTTTTCAGGAAGTTGTAGATAGCGTT
Organism: Myiotriccus ornatus; assembly: GCA_036023395.1. Lineage (NCBI taxonomy): Eukaryota > Metazoa > Chordata > Aves > Passeriformes > Tyrannidae > Myiotriccus > Myiotriccus ornatus. The sequence goes on from JAYRBT010000001.1 coordinate 21,365,126, forward strand.
AAGGTCTCCCAATCTGAGCATCCCTTTCTCTAGCCTAAAAATTCCAGCTCCCTCAGCTGTTCTTATAACTTACCCTCTAAATGCTTCACCATCTCCGTTGTCCTTCTCTGGACTCGCTCCAGCACCTCAATGTTCTTCTTATCATGAGGGGCCCAGAAATGGACACAGAATTTGAGGTGTGGCTCCACCAGCGCCAAGAATAGGGGGACAATCACTTCCCTAATCCTGCTGGCCACACTATTGCTGATCCAGGCCAAGATGCCATTGGTCTTCTTGGCCACCTGGGCACACTGCTGGCTCATATTCAGCTGCTGTCAAACAGCACCCTCAGGTGCAAGAGCAGCTTTCCAGCCATTCTTCCCCCAGCCTGTAGCACTGCCTGGGGTTGCTGTGACCCAAGTGCAGGATCTACCACTTGGCCTTACTGAACCTCAGACAATTTGCCTTGGCCTATCTATCCAGCCTGTCCAGATTCCTCTGCAGAGCCTTCCTATCCTCCAGTAGACCAGCAGTCCTGTCCAACTTAGCATCATCCACAAATGTACTAAGATCGTCCAGACCATCAATAAAAATACTAAACAGGGCTGGCCCCCGTACAGGGCCTTGGGAAACCCTAATAGTGACTGGCCACCAACTGGATGCAGCACCACTCACCACCACTCTCTGGGCCCAGCCACCCAGCCAGTTCTTAACCCAGCCAAGAGTGCACTTGTCCAAGCTGAGGGCTGCCAGCTTTTCCAGGAGAATGACATGGGACACAGAATCAAAGGCTTTGCTGAAATCCAATAGACTATATCCACAGGCTTTCCCCCATCCACTAGGTGGGATGCCTGGTCATAAAAGGAGATCAGGCTGGTCAGGCAGGACCTGCCGTTCCTAAACCTATGCTGAAAAATGTCTATGCTACAGGTGTTAGACAAGTATCAGAGCTGTCCACTCCAGGACAGCTTTCAAGGGCTATCTCACAGAGTTTCTCATATTGGGAACATTTCTGTTAGGCATATAGTATGACGAAAAAAAATCTTCTACCTCTTTTATGTGCTCATTTGATCAGGGATATGCCCTTTATACATGCAAATACTTGCTGAGCTTTCATTCCAGTCACATACTAGGAAAAAAAAATTACCAAGAGGGTGGTCAAACATGGGTACAGGCTGCCCAGAGCAGTTGTGCAATCTCCATCTTTGGAGATGTTCTGTACTTGCCTGGAGAGAGGCTGGAGCAGCCCTGTCTGGTTAGACCTGTTTTGAGTAGGTTGGAGGTTCTTTCCAACCTAAATGATGATTCTGTGATTCCTATTATAGCTTGGCATCTCTTTGCCCAAAGATAATGTCCCTCCTTCCAAGCTGCTCTAGATCCTCCATAGGCCTATTGGGTTCCTTTATTAACAACAATCTAGATGTACTTTCAAAAATTAAGAACTCTGACACAACCTGTTAAGCATAATTTTATCCATGTCAAATCTGCATGGAATAATTCTCAAAATAACCACTGTCTCTGTCATTAAATCCTATTATTTTTTTATTGCCAACTGAAAGTTTGTAACTTTTCTTTATTCCCGGCAATTGTTCACTGGGTAATTCCTGAATTTCCTGAGTTTCTGACAATGTTCATATTAAAAAAAAGAACCCCAGCATACAATTAGGACAGACGTCAAATTTATTAAGATCCCACAACCCAAAGGATCTGGCCAGCCAACTCTGGGTGACAAAGGGAGATTAGTATTGAGTTTATCATTAGGTAACGCTAGATAACTTTTGCTATCATAATGTCACTTATTTGAGCCACTCCATCAGAAGAGCCACCAATGCATCTAAAACTACTTTTAGAGAGATGGCAATTTCTGCAAGCCAAAGCCAAGACTTGGCTAGAGTGGGAGGTAATTTATCCCGTGGATTCTAAACCTGTCAACTTTACATTTGTAGGGTGGCATTTTATATAGCACATAATGTCATAAAGATGTCAGCATTGAAACCAAAATGAGCTCCTGGAACAAAGGAAAGTTATGGGGTTTTTTAACAGTTTTCATTTGTCTGACAGAGTGCCAAAGAATCTGTTATTTTACCAGCTACATCTTCTGCAATGCATACAGCCTATCTGCTGAAGAAATAAATTAGCACTACTTGGAAACACCAATTCAAGAAGAAACCATGATGTATTTTTGATGGTCACAGGAAGACTCATCATGCAATAAGTACTTAAAGGCTACCTTATTAAAAAATAAGCATGCTTCTTACTTTTTCCTCATGCTGCATATAACATTTTTTTTCCTTGTGATGAAATGCTGCAAATGACAGATAGAATGGCAGCTATTTTGCAACAATAAGTATGTAATTTGAAAATTATTAAAAGAAAAGTCATTTTATAAATGTGCACTTGTTCAGTAAAGTCTATTAGCAGGAAACAGTTTTGTCTGTTTATATGATAGCTCTGAAGGACAGATCTTCACCAAAGTTATTCCATTTTACCAGCTCATGCAGTACCATTAGATTACTGCGTCCCAAGTGAAACTCCTGTAAATAAAGGTATATTCCACAGCTGCCCCATGAGCTGTATTGCCTTTGTAAAGTCTTCAGCTGAAAATCTGATCACACCATGAGAAACCCAGGACTCTCCATTGTCAAGTTCTAGAAATGCCTAATTCACTTCCTATTTTCTAAGACCCATTTTCAAAACAGTCTTTTCCACTGATGAATGAAAGTGTTTTTAAAAAAATTACTCATTTTTCTTCCCTGTCTTGCCTAAACTGATGCTTTCCATATTGATATTTTCTAAGTTGTGGGTTTTACCAGTGAACTGAGGATAATAATAACAGTAACAAACACAAGTTGTAAAATTTTCTGCTGAAGTGAGCTGAACTGCTCATCCCCTGACATATTCAAGATTTTGGTCAAAATTACAACAGTGCAAGTTCTGGCAACCAGGAGAGTCTACTTCACACATACTTTCTCCAACTTTGCAAAAAAGAACTAAGGTACACATCTATTCCACTAACCATTTGCTTCTATACCCACAAAATCAATGCCAGATGGCATCTGCTAGGCAAGTCATCCATCGTCCTCTGGCAAATGCTGCATTTCTTCATCTGGAACACTTTCAAGTGTCAGAATGCACCAAACTCATGAATAAAAAGAAACTAATGTTATTAAGATGATGGACAAATTCATCTCTGCACATGGCTACACGAAAGGTACCATTAAAGAATAAATCATTCCAGCAGCCAAGTGGGAGAGCACATCTCAGATGGGGATAAGAAGGTTTCCCTTCGGGAATTTACTGCTCACTGTCCACAGCAGCCATGAGTCACACAGTCACCATCAAGATGCCAGAGTGCATCAGAACTGACTTGAAATACTGCCACCAGATGACAGTGAAAGCTGTTTCCCAATGATTAGCAGACCTGTAAAGCCAAGGTGCTGTTAGACAAATAACTGCGTAAATTCACGGCATCCAACAGTCACATGACTTATCCTTTCCCAGGATGCTGTGTCCATACCTAACTCGGCGGCACGTGTTCCCAAAACATGTTTTCCCATCATCTTCCAGCAGACAAATTATTCTTAACACATTTTGATAAAACATCAGGAGGAAGGGTATGTAGGTGGGAAAACTGATGGCTTTTTAAGTATAAAAGAAACAAACAGGACTCTGTAACACTTGAAAGGCCCGAGAAAAAACAAAAGAGAAAGGTCCCAGGGCACTAGAGAAGGGCAAGAGAGAGACTCCTAAGAGAGGCAGTCTTTAGGAAGATAATGAATGAGTTATTAAGCAGTCAGTCACTGAGCATCTAAAAGGACAATAATAAAAAGCAGATAATGTGAATTTGTCAAGAACAAATCTTTTTCTGACACAGTGAGGAAGGGGAAAAACCACAGGTGTGACAAACAGGGCATTGACAGAGTTTTTAATCTAAGCCACCTGAGAGTCTGACAAGCTGAATAAGGCAGTAGGGCCTAAACTGAAGAGCTGTTACGATTACTATATGAAGATGTAATTAGGAATACTTCCACTGGAAACTCGGAGTCAAATGGTGTTCCACAGTGATCTGCCATGCATCTGCTTTATTTCCTGTTTTCCTTATTACACTGAAAATGAAACTACGAAAGCGTACTTCCAGAATCTGGGCTGACGACTAAGATGGGAAAGACTGCAAGCAGTTCAGAAGCACAACTCAAAATGATAATCTGAAAATTCTATAGAGACAGATGCAAAGTACTACAGCAATGATCAGGAAAAAAAAATCAAATACAAGGGGAAAAACTATCTAGAAAACAAAATCACAGGAGAAAAATCTGATACTTACAGTGGGCTGCAGTTAGAGTGCAAAACAGTTCAGGAAAAAAAGGATAGTAAATTTGGCAATATGAAGATCTAAGACACAAGAAACAAACACACTGCTTAGCTGCAACAAAACACACCGCAGTTGGCAAGCAACCTACAGGTTAAACACCACATTTAGAGAAAACTCCAGACAAACTGGAAAATATTTAAACTTTAAAGCCATATAAGCAGTAGGAAAATACTAAAAGAAAAGAATTTGTTTACTGAAGAAAAATGTGAAAAGAGGAAAGGGCAAAGTTATAATCTTCAAGTTCTTTCACACATAAAAGCCAAAAATGGAATATCTTTATACCCACCAAGGACAAAACAACTAATCCCTGGCATCATTTGTGGCACAGAATATAAAAACGCTCAGAGAACTGAGTTTATAAAAATCATCATGCAATAGAATTATGTCAACAGACCATGAAGGTGCCATCACTGAAGGCTTTTTAAAAGAAATTAAATAAATTCACCGTGAAATGTTCTGTTAGAGGTCAGTGTAAGATTCAACACTGCTTTAATGAAGCAGTTCACTTGGTGTCACCCCAGAAATAAAGGGAGGCTGAAACACATCACTTTCAGTGACAGTCAGCTACAACAAAGCGAATGCTTTACCAAAGTGACATCTGCAGGAACTCACAAAGCAGGACTCCTGCCAACGTGAATAAATTCAACACGGGAATCGAAAATTACAGTTTTGCCTGGATTAAAAGACTTACAATGCCTGTACTTGAAAATAAACAGTTGCATTCTTATTTAAGTGGCAAATGCTGATCTTGTGTTCTGAAAGTGAGGTGCGAGCAAACCTGAGCTGCTTGAAGCAGGTGTTAGACGGTGAGCAGGTGCATCAGCCTGGCTGTTACATGTGTCTTGCACATGTGCTTCAATACAAAATTCAATTTAAAGCTGTTGGGCTTTTAAACAGCTTTAGGACACTGGGTTTAGCATGCCTTCTTGGGCAAAGGGGACTCAGCTGAGCTGCATTATAATCACAGAATCACAGAACACGCTGAGTTGGAAGGGACCCATTGAGTCCAACCCCTGGCCCTGTACGGGACAATCCCAAGAGTCACACCACGTGCCTGAGAGCACTGTCCAAACGCTTCTTGAACTCCGTCGGGCTCGGTGCTGTGACCACTTCTTTGGGGAGCCTGTTCCAGTGCCCAAACAGTCTCTAAGCGAAAAAAACCTTTTCCTGATATCAAAGTGCAAATTGGTTCTTTATTAGTGCCCCTGCAGTGACAGACATCCTGCCGCCTGCTCTGCATTACTGTACAGTGATCCGGTGAAGAATGAACACGGTCGCACGCGAAACGCATTCCCCTCCTGGACACGCACCAGCTGCCTCCCCTCCCGAGTTCCTGAACCAGCCTGCTCCTAACGCAGGGCGGCCTAGAGCTTCCCAACAGCTTCCCAACAGCTCCCCAACAGCTGGGCATCCACGACCCCGAGCGGCAGCTCACAGTTCGCCCCGGCTGCACCCCACGGCGCCCCCGAGCAGCGAGGCGGACGGAGCGGGCGCACCCCGGCAGCGGCACCGCCGTCCCCCGGCCCCGCGGCCCCGCTCACCATGGCGATGGTGACGGCGCTGACGGCGGAGCTGGCGCTGACGGCGATGCCCGGCCCGGCCCGCCCCGCAAACCGAAGCGCCGCCCCGCGCTCGGCCCCGCGGCGGGGCGGGAGCGGACACGACGCGCGGGGGGACCGCCCGCCCCGGACGCGGAAGCCGCGGGTGCAACAACTGTCGGGGCTGTCGTGACATCGCCGGGGCCGGGGCCGGCCGGGTGAGTGGGTGGGTGGACGGGGGGCGGCTGTGCGAGGCCCGGGGTTCTGCGGGGCCCGTCAGTGGGGAGGGGCCGCGGTTAATGATGCAACCAGGGAAGGAGCTCTGCCTGCGGAGATGTAGTAAGAGGGGGATACGTGGAGAGGCTTACACTGCCTCTGCACGTAGCAGGGCGGCATTGGCAACGCGGACACTGAAGGAGCAGAGTGATCAGCAGGTGGTCTCAGATGGAGCGGATAAGGCCAAATGCTCACAACGAGTCCTTTTATTGAGTGTTCTTATCTCCTTTCATCCTCCTCGTCTCCTCAAGTGACTAGAGATCCTCAATCACAAAGGAATGAACAGCAGTAGTGATTAATACGTAATGTTATTAAATGAGTAACACATAATTCCAGTTGTAGCAGCAACAGGTGGCGAGATGTTCCCGCATCTGTAGTTTGAGAAAGCTCAAGGCGGGAAAGGTGTTTCTTTTGTCTTCTGTTCATCATAAAAGATAACCAAAACAAAGTAGGGACATACTGATCTCAAACTAATGTAGTTAGTGATAGACCCAAGAAAAGGGGGACGAGTGACCTGTAGAATTGAGAGTGGGTGGACCTGTGGATGAAGGTAGCAATGGTCAATACCATTGGTGGATAAGGGAAAAAATGGCCAGGATGGTAGTTTGGGCCAAGCTGGGGGTAAACTTTTTCTGTTAGGGTAAGCTAAGCATGTGCAGCCACTCAAGGCACTGACTCCTTCTTTGGCTGAGAATTGCCACTATCAAAAAAAGCTGTGTTTAGCAAGCAGGACTAAAGCAACTGTGCAACTCTGCAGTTGCCATTGTTTCCTCCTCACCTCTTGTTCTGCTTGAAGCTCAGTGTGGGATTTCCCTTGTGGTTCTGTGATTATATTGGGTTATCTGTGCACGGTTATGCAGTTGTACTCTGAGAGCATTAAAAGATTTTAAAGAGTAAGATGAGGGCTCACTGAAAAAAGGAGGGAGACCAGAAAGGGAAGTTTGAGGCATGGAAACAGGAACTGGATGAGGAGCAAGAGAAAGGAGTTGAAGCGTAGCTCTTAGTGAAAAAAGAAACCAGTGCCAGAAGCCTCACAGCCTTTTCCTTTTAACTCTTTGGATCTTGATATAGTTTTTATCATTTTGGGTTTTCTCCCTTTGTTTTGGGGTGGGTTTTTCACTGTGCTACTGAACTGGAGTTTAGAGGTTGTAGTAGAAAATAGGACAATCCAAGATTAACTGTCACTGTTACATTGCTAAAGATTTTTTTCCATCCCCCTCCCCATTTCTTCCTCAGATTTACCTAGTTAGGAAGAGCTGACTTCTAAAGAGAAAATGACATCTCTAGAAAAAGGTAGGTCATTAATATGACACTAAGCAGTCTCACCCACTGTGAGGAAACTACTACAATAGAAATTCATTCAGCTGAAAACTTAGTGAACTTAAATAAAATTAATTTCAGTAAATGTGTGTATTGGGGAATACAGAATGCAGCATTACTGGGAATACTGGTGTCGAGTAGAAATGGAGCAGAACTGGCTTTTTGGCTTTTCTTAAACCTTCATCTGGACAGCTAAAAGCACATGTTAGATAGTACTTAAAAGCCTGCTAAACTTCTTAAGGTGTCAGCATCTGTCTAGCTAATAGCTGTTTTTCATTTACTTCTTGCTTTTAAAATGAAACTGCTCTGATTCTGTCAGCTCCCAAAACCTGATTTTGCTTTCAGCCTATGAGTAATGTTGTCAAGAGTTTTTTCCATGCAAGTTCTTTTTTGTGTTTGCATTTAATCTTGTGTGGCAGCATGAAATATAAATTAATACAATTCAGATCAATGTTTGTGTCTTGTACTGTTAGTTTTAATGAGAAATGCACATTTGAGTAAGGACTTACTGTGAGGGTAGTGAGGCACTGGAACAGGTTGCCCAGAGAAGTTGTGGTTGCCCCGTCCCTGGAAGTGTTCAGGGCCAGGTTGGATGGGACATGGAGCAATCTGGTCTAATGGAAGGTGTCCCTGCCCATGGCAGGGAAATGGATGAGCTTTAAGATCCCTTCCAACCCAAACCATTCTATGACTTTTCTGACTTGTGCTTGATAATTGCTGCCACAGAGGACTATTTTAGACATGCAGTGTACAATTAAAATCTGGAATTTTGAAGTACAGAAATTAAGGAAGAGTTACAACGAGACTATAGCCAAGTTGAAAGGTGGTAAACTTTCCCTCCACAATTTCTAAATTCTAGTTGATGAGGCCTCCTCGCCCATTCGAGGACCTGGCGATGGCATGGAAACGGAGCAGACAGCTGGATCGGTGGAAGTAGTTACTGGAGCCAACACTACAAACCATCACATCCACCACAGCCCACATAAAAAGACAGCCTCTTCCCTGAGTCCTGGAGTTCTGCAGCTGGGGAAAGTACATGCTGACAAATCAGTGGAGATTGAAGCTATTCGTATATTAGTCCCCAAAGCAGCCATCACCCATGTTGTTCCAACTAAAAATGCTAAGGTAGCTAAATCCGTGGGACATAAAGGAGACACGTTCCATCAGTCAGATGGAGCCGCAGATCCCAAGAAAGAACAGATAGAGCTAAAAAATGCCATTGAAAAGCTGAAAAATTCAGAAAAGCGGTTGTTACAGGATAAGGAAGGTCTCTCTAATCAGCTGCGTATACAGACAGAGGTAAGAAATTAAAGGTATTTTCTCTCACACAGTTGAATTGTTTTGGTTTGTATAAGCAGTTTGTGAATGTGACCAAAGAAAACTGCTATGACACTCTAGCCTTGAAACAAATAGTTTCCTTTTTGAACTTACCAGCTAAGATAGAGAGTAGAGGTACATCAAAGCAGTCAAGTCCTGCTTCTCTGACAACAGATGAAAGAATCAAAGGTTTGAAGCTGGGAGAAACACATTAGAGGGCTGCAGGGAAATGAATCCTTTAATGAGAAAGACTTTGCTCCTCAACCACTAATGAGAAATGTTACGCTGTAGAAGGGGTGACTATATGTCTTGTCTAATCCTTTGTTAACTTACTGATTCAGGAGTTGGATACTACTGAAACTTAGTTTCTTGTAGCAGGCTTTCATTCTTCCTCTTTGACTCTGTTAGAGTTTAAAGAAGGATATGTTAAACATGCGTTAGGCTCAAATGTTTACGCTTGCCTGGATGCATCCCATTATGGAAAGGCAATTTGTTGTTAGCAGTTGACAGTAATTTGCACTGTATGCTGGAAGTAGGAATTGTTTTATTCTCTATTGATAGTCACGAGAGTCTGGTCTAATTCTAGGTCAATCGGGAGCTGAAGAAATTACTTGTTGCTTCTATGGGGGATGATCTGCAGTATCACTTTGAACGGATGGCTCGTGAGAAAAATCAGCTCATCCTAGAAAATGAAGTCCTGGGCCGGAATATGTCTCAGTTGTCTGAGCAATTAGAGCGCATGTCTATCCAATGTGATGTGTGGCGAAGCAAATTCCTAGCAAGCAGGTATTGCCTCTCACAGAGCTGTCATAACAGCATTCTCCTTTAGTCTTTCATCACGTGCACTCATTGCAGAGTGCTTACATATGCAGAGGACAGCCACAACTGCTGTACTGACATCTACTATGACATTTGAGTATACAGAAAAGGTATAAAGACAGTAAGCTCCTTGTAAATCTGAATAGTCCTACTTTTCAAAGGTAATACAGGGAGTCCCAAACCTCCTAAAATATCAACTACAGTTCTTGCCAACGTAGCAAGAGGAGTTCTTAATTCTGATAAACTGTGTGCAGTTTAGGGTTTAAAAATGTCTTCTGGGGCAGCTGTCCTGGCTTTTCTTGAAGATAATTAGCTTGATTTTCATCTCCAACCCCCAGTATTGATACAGTCATCAATTTGTGAAGAAATTGATGTAGTTAAAAGCTCCACTTTTTTTTCAGGGCTCTAGTATGGAAAAAAGAGTAGGGGGAATCTCTTCATCAAACACTGTGTTACTGCACAGAATCCCATTGTTATTTTACTTCTGTAACCATAAAAGCTGGTCTGAAAGTCAGAATATCCTTTGACAATGAGTTGGACTTCTAACTTGCTAAGTTTAGTTGTCTTACTGGATTTGTAAATAGTGTTGTAGGATTTTTAATTTTCTACTGTACTCGGATAAACTGACTGAATTATAATTATGATACCTAATGCATATTACAAAAGACCTTACTGCTTGAAGGAAGTGGTAATAGAATAGAATTTCACTCCTTTAATTTGCTGGTCTTAAGAAGTTTCAGCATATTGGGTGAATGGTAAGTACTTTCAAGTCCTAGCTAAGCAAGAGTTACTATCCTAACTTGTTTTTTTAGCATTAATAGGAGTTCAGAGGTCAGAGATGTGAGTCCCAGCAATGTGCTTAGAGTGACACTCTTCAATATTGAAACGATCTGGTTCAGTTTTATCTCAGATTTCTAACTGGTGATTGTTTAAATGCCATTCTGGTTTTTGCATTTGGAATATCACAGGCATTTGAAATGCCTGCTGGAAGGGTCAGTGCCAAGCCTCATGGTACAGCAAAATGTGACAAAAGCTGTCTCACTTGTAGCTCTTAAACACTTTTATCTGGCATCTAGTTATTGCCCCAGAGAAAGGCAGAGAGGTAAATGAATGCAGTCTGTAGCCATAGCTGTTATGTCTAGAGATGTGTGAGCAGATGTGATTACAGCATACTTGTGAGAAATGTTAGTAAAACAAAAATGTATTCAGCTATTTCTTTCACAGTATTCTTGTCAACCATGTTCATTTACCAAAGGTATTTTGAAATGTCTGTTACTAGATCTGTATTAAGTGACCTAAAATTGTTTAAACTCAGCAAGTCAAAGCAGAATTTTGCACTTGTGTTGATTGGAGTTGAAGAGAAATTATTCTTAATACCTGTCCTTTGTAATTAGGTTGATATAGGCTCTGTATGGGGGAGGGGAGAGAGAACAGCAGCTTAATCCTCAGTTTGAACTGACAGATGATGATCTGTAGTATAATAAAGGTGACTTCCAAACTGTTCACTTGCTCTACTGACTGTAGATTTCTTTTGCAGGGTTATGGCTGATGAGTTAACTAATACCAGAGCAATTCTTCAGCGTCAAACCAGGGATGCCCAAAGTGCAATCCAGGACTTGCTGAACGAACGCGATCAGTTCCGTCAGGAGATGATTGATACACAGAAGTATGATTTTTCTAATCCAGACTACCTCTGTGCCAACTTCATTTTTGCCAGTTTATTCTAGGCCAGAGAAGAATCAAATAACTTACACCTGTTTCAGTGATATTCAACAAAAATTAATTATGCTGATGCATAGTATCATTACTTTTCAGTCTTAGACACGAAAGAATAAAAGGAACGTAATTCTTTCTTCATTCCCTTGAGGTGTGAAGTCTTAGGTGTAATAAACTATGGAACTGACATCCCTCATATCCTCAGGCTTTCTTGATTTAATCACTTACAGTCTTGATTTCAAGTCTTGTCTGTTTCCTTCCAAAACACAGAGATTCTTCTACCTGCATGGACTTTTTAGTGCTTATTGTGCCAGATGTAAAATAAGTTTTAACATTATTAAAGTAGTGTTTTGGTGAGGTCTTGGAGAATAGCCTGTTTGTCTCCTTGTTTTTAAACACTTTTTTTGGTGAAGATTTAGCTTGTGCAGTAAGCCTTGGTAAGAGACAATTCCTCTTAAGTGTGCTGGGTGCTGATTATACAGTATAGAGTACAAAGCCCACTAATCCTGCTTCTTTCCTTCCTGCACAGGCTGCTAGAGGAGCTCATGGTCTCTCTTCAGTGGGGGAGACAACAGACATATTACCCTAGTGCCCAGCCTTACACTACAACAGAGCTAGCAGCTGTGAATTGTAAGCTAGCCAAAGCTGTGAGCTCGCATCTTCTGGGAAATGTTGGCACTAACAGTCCAAAAAAGACTTCAACAACTGTGGAGTTTTGCAATACCCCTGCTGAGAAAATGGCTGAAATGGTAAGAACTCTTGATACATGTCAATCTTTATATTGAGGTTCTGGATAAATAGATATTTCAACTTGGGAAAAAAAAATGAAAAATTGCTTTTGAGCAGAAATCCTTCCTAGCTGTTAGGGGAGGAAAAAAACCATTAAACTGTATAGAAATATTTTCAATCTCAGTTTTTTCATCCTTAGATGTTACATGTACTGGATCCAGCTGCACGTCCAGAAACATCAACAGAAGTTTCTTTTTCTGAGACTTCCCCATCTTCCTTCCTTTCCTCAAAGAAGAGTATTGGAAGGTTTCACCCATATACAAGATACGAAGATGTAACCTTCAATTGTTGCAATCACTGTCAGGGAGAGCTGATAGCCCTTTAAAAGCTCAGCCAAGACAACTGCACATGCACTCCTGAAGAATTACACTAGTTGATGTTCAGCAAGCTGCTCTTTGTCCTCTTTTCCTAATGGGTGGGTTTAACATTGGAAATCATGCAGTTTCTGCTTCTCTACCTCTTGAAGCTGGGGACTGACAGGATTTCTGTAGCCTCTGGGATACTTCTTCTACTTCTCAGTCTGGAAAGCTATTTATTTTCTTATACAAAGGCATGACTATTTAAGGTTTATAGTCTTATTAGCAAATCTTAATAAATTTCCCTTTAGATGGAGACAGAAGTGTAAGTATACCAAAGTAAATGAAATGCTGATAGGTTATGTCTAAATTAAAAAAAAAAAAAAAAAGTAACGGAAAATGGTCAGCTCCCTGCTTTTTTTTTTTTTTTTAAATCTTATCTAAGGGGATGAACCAACCCCAAGTCTATGTTCAGCCTTTTAAATTTAGTAATAAAAAGGAATATGTGCAATGATTCTTCATAGCTGTAAGCTCTGAAAGGAGGAGCATATGCAGTGTCATTCCTCCTGGCAAGAAACGGAAGAAGCTTGAATGAACTCTAGCAAAATATATAAAGAGTGACTGGTTTCAAATGGATTCTAGAAAACCTGGGAGGGGGTGAGGGTGTGGTGAAAATTATTCTTCTGTTTTCATAAAGCTGAAATAATGGCTTTTCCATCTGTTTCAGCTTCTAGAGTGAAGCTGTTGTGTAGCTGAACCTCAGAAAAGGCAAACTGGTGTACTTCCTTTACTACATGGTGTTGAAACCTGGCCTAGTGTTAGTACTCAGTCCTTGCCTAAGCTCTTCCTGAGTATTACAGGAAGATGAAGATAAGCATCAAGTTTGCACAAGTACTGTTATTAAAAAAAGAGTATTTTTTTACTTGTATGGTTTTATAACCTTGACATAGGTTTGAAGTTCTTGACATATGTTTGAAGAGAACTTTTAGCAGCTAATCTGCTAAATCCAAAGAAGCCTATTTAAGTTTCTTAGTTTGAACCCTAGATTTACCATATGTAGCTGTCTAGTTGAGGGAAGAGGTTTCTGAAATGGTTGCTTTTACCCAGTTTTCCTTTGAATCTCATACCACAATCAGATAAGTAAGTTATAAGTTCTTGCTGTTGCTGACCATGCTTTGGTTTGCATGAAGAAAACGACAATAAACTTTCTTTGCTTGCTTTCAAGTTACAATTTCGGATTTAATATAGTCATATTTCTGACCCCGTTTTCTTTGCACCATAAAAGGAACTATATGCCATTGACCTGTGAAACCCTGGACCCTGCTGGTCTGAGGTAATGAACCAAGAAGCATTTCTGTTGTAGCTTACTACAGTTAGGGAGACTATAGTGTGTGTGTGTTTGTGAACCTTTGTGAATTTTCCCCCTGGATTTGCTTGGTAGACACAAGAAGCATTTCTTGCCTTTGGTGTCAGGGAAAGGTACAGGAAGGAGGAAGGCACCTGCTGCTCATGTTTCTTATGAGCATGTGAAATTTTCATCTGCATCCACGCCCTCTGTTTATGTTGTCAAATGCTGCAAGACAGCACCCTCCAGTCCAACACCAGTACTCTCTCAACATGCCTGTAACTAGCTCCAAAAAAGGAGAGAAAAACGCTAACAACAAATCTGCTTTGCATCTACTACACTTCTGTCTGTTGCAGTACTTCCAGAAAACACTTTGAATGTGGAAAAATGTAAGAGCAATGCCAGAACCATGAAATCTGTTGGATGTATAAGCTGGACAAAATGTTCCTCCTCTTTCACTGACTTTATGATTTCACGAGTGATCTTGGCATTTTCTCTGTCAAGAGTTCACAGTTTAGCTGGGAAAGGTGATGTAGTTTATTATAATAAATTTAGCAAACATTGACATTTATACAGGGAACCTAGCTTCCTTAATATTAGGAAAGGTCATAAATTGCACAGTCTTTTAATTCCATGGAATACAAAACTACTGAATATGACTCACAGAAATAAGTTTTAAAAACTGTTGCACGCTCACCTACACATTAGCCTTCAATGACCACTTTCCTTAAACCATAAAAAGAAAATAGTCCTCTGGTCTAGAGCTTGTCAGCAGATCAATAGGAAGTGGAACAAGAAACATGATTTTCCAACAACATAACACCTGGTACAGTCTTCATCACAAGCAGCAGCAAGTAGCAATATTAAGCCAGCAAAAATCCAACATCTTACATAGCCTGCATCCAGGAATTCATCGTGGAGTTAAGTATAAAGTGCCTTTAAAAGATGGGAATGTGTATTTGCCACCCTTATATAGATCTTGCACTCATTTAGATTTGGTTAAACCAAGAAGATCCCTGAGTTGTGTATAAAAGCAGGCTTTTCAACAAAATTACAAATAAATAAATAGGAAAATCATTGTCACTGAAGGTCATTATTAAACTCCATTGAAAGCTTTAAATACACCACAAAAAGTCAGTAACCGTAAAGAGCAAAAACTCAAGCCATAAAAATTAAGAAGACTGTCACCAAGAACTCTGTGGTTACATCAAATTTTCAACTGTAATGGTCTGTGAAGTGAAAGGATTTTGGCTCTAAACTAAATATAGTGGATGTTCCGCATCTGCTTTGCTCTTCTGGCTTCTAATCTAAGCTGCCTTACTCTCTCTTTAGCAGCGAGTTCTGCTGCTCGTTTTTCTTCTCTCTTCCTTCTGAGCCATCTGTGGAGAGAGAAAGAGGACCAGAAGTACTGGCAGTTGCAATTTAAAGTATTACATCATCCATTCGAAGGAGACTTTCCCACCCCCTCTCCCCCCCCGCCCAAAACTGTGGAGTCACCCTGGCCTGAAGGGTAAAGTTAGGTGTCATGGCTGAGACCGTCTAAAAGCTGCCACACCCAAACACAGGAAGCACTACCTTTCCACCTCAATTCTGCTTCTGCAACCATCTTTACCTCCCCCATTTTGTTACGGCGGATTAACTCTATGCTCATATAATGGACTGAATCAGCCCAAGCCTGCTCCAAAGCAGGCAAAAAGGGTTTAGGGAGAAGGTCCCTTTTTTAGCAAAAGCAATTCACTATTTCAGCTCAGGTTCTGACAAGTAATTTCACGACAGTGAACAAACAACATCAAGGAATCAATGTATTTTTGCTAGACTGTAAGTTCAAAAGGGCATATTCATGCAAAAAGCCGCACCAAAACAATAAGGACTTCAGCAGTAAAGATGTATCATAAATATCTACAGTATCAAGTTGATAGACTACAGAAGTTTCAGATATGGTTCTTTAGGAATGATCCCACTCACTCTTTAAAAGCTCTGTCGCATTCCTCCGTCCTTGGAAAAAAGGCAAGTTCCTCAGCTTGGCGTCTCAAAAGTTGTATCTGCCTTTCTTTCATGTGTTCTCGGTGCTTTTTTTTAAGCCATGAGTTGTAGGCTGCTTCTGGATCCCTGTTCCTCTCCTAGTTAATAAAAAAGACATGTATACATACAGCTTATCATTAAAGGATCTTTATATTAATCACATTATAATAATTTTTTTGTACTCTGCTGGCATCTCTCCTCCACAAAACATATTTTATAAGCAAACTAGAGCATATGCTAATACGGCATGGAATATACAAATGAGCCAGCATTCAGAGTGCTATGTTTAAAAGATACTGAAATTAGCTGTTCAAACCATCACTGCAATGCAGGGGAACTTCAGAACAGCATCTAAATCTCCAGCTTTGGATCAGGTCACGTGCATTGACTGCTTGCCAACATGTTCTGATGGCTAGGAACACACTTCCCAGAGTTTTCTGGGTGCTTGTTCACTGCAGGGTTCACCCAAGTCATTCTCCTGATAAATGGGAGTATCACTGTATCCCCTGTGATTTTATAGTTAAGTTCACGTATGCTGCTTCTACGACTGGAGCCACCCTGCCAAGCAGAACAACCCTAAACATGCAAGTCTATCTGGCTCTCCACTGAAAACAATGTAACAAGAACATTCCCTATCCCTGTAAATTTTCATACACTTTGCTAAGAACACAGGCTTAGAATTTGGATTTCCTATTTAACAAGAGCACTATAGATCCCAGTTCTACCTTATGAAGATCTTACTTTGATGCTCAACTCTTCCAGCTGCTTTGCGCGGCGAATTCGCTTTTCTTCCTGCAGTTGTTCTTTCTTCTTCTGTAACCAAGCTCTAAAAACCATCTCGTTCTCTCTTCTCTTCTGTTCTTCTAGTTCCCTTTGTCTTTCTTCTTCCTTAAGTGGAATGAAAGGTGAATAAACTTAGTTTTTAAGAGAATCATCTTAATCTGCAAAGACCTTCACAGGCAATAAATAAGCCATGGAATTATATGAGAGACGCACTAAAATACCAATGCAACAGGAATACTCAAAGACTGCATCATAGCTGATACTACTTCTAGGAATAAATTACTTGGAGCAATTCTGTGGTTCATGACACATTCAGATACATTCAGTCTAATCCTTTTTGTGATTACCTCAATTTCCATGATACATCTTGACTCACAGACATTTAAATAGCATCAGGTGAAAACTCTTAAAATTAACTCTGCCCAATAGCTCAGATTGGCTTAAAATCACTTCAAATTGATGCATTTTAAAAATTAATGCAGCTCTCAGGCTTGATGGGTGTCTAAAACCTACAGGATATTTAACTACCTATGGATTGCAGGCACTACCTTATAAAAGAGGACTTTTTTCTGGATGTGAAGTTGTAATGTGTTTACTTAAGGAGTATTGATAGCTTTGTGCTTTTTTCAAAATGAAACTTTTTTTACAAAATGAACTGATCTTTTCAAAATTGAAAAAAGTTTCTTTTAATTATTAATCACATTTTAGCTGAAAAGAAGTATCTACAAGGAGAAAAATTTTCAATTAATGCTTCAGGAAGCTGATTAGGACATTTTTTACCAGGATTTACTCTCTCTGACACAAAAGTTACAATCCGTACTCATTGCAACACTTGTAGAAATCTATTCTTGTAAATAGATGCCGTTCCTCCCACCTACACACAACTTTCAGACTATCCTCTAAACTTACAATTTATAATTTATTGGAATGAAAAAAAAACCACCAAAATGAAGCAGATGGATTCCAGTAATGTCAAGAAATGTTTCATGCCTGTGAGATCCATCAGAGAATGGAAGAATTTCATTCAAGAATGAAGAAATAAGGTAACACATTCTTACCTTTCTGTAAGTCAGCCAACAAAGGAAGAAATTTAGCACACGCTGATAGGAAAACAACCTTCCTTGCCTCCACCACACCACCTTTTACTTCAAATACACACAGCATGTGTCAAGATCTAGTCTTGTGTGTGCAAAGAAAACACATCAATTGCTCATCACATTTCATACCCCTCATTACTCAGCTAAGCCTCAGCAACCTTTTCAAATAAAGCAGGCTAGAGCTATTTCCACGGATAGAAAGCAACCCTGGAAGCTACTTTAGCCAGCTTACTTAGTACATCATGGCACAGAAAAATGACAGATCCTTCAGGTTCTTTTTATAGAGCATACAAAGCAAGTTATGTTTTTGTAACTGTATCATCGTAATGCAAAGAGAAGAAAAACTTCTAAGTTTTTTAAATCTTTGGTAAAGATTTCTGAAGTCCCCATTACAGCTGTCAGAGGTTGACTCTCTATTAATTTTTTTCTGAATAAGGAGCTGAGAAAGAATGAAAAGGGTTCTCAGTGTCTCTCGTGTAAATTTTGTATTATGACTGAACAATCTCCCATATGATAATTGCCTAATTCATACTTCATGAGCACCCAAATGTGAACCTCCCATTAACCTGTGGTTAATGTAAATTTCCTGCATTGCAGTGTAATCTGTGGAGATGTGACACCAAGTGCTACATTCCGGAAATAGTGGGACTGTAATGGAATCTAGGTAGAGGCAATAAACAAAAGCAGTAAGCACAGTATAGCAGAAAGCAGCCAATCTACGAAGGACATATTGAATAAAGACTTAATTTCTCCTCTGAGCAAGGCATGATCCTATGCCACTCTGTGGGAAAGGAGCTTTGAAAGATCCTATACAAATCCCAGAGAATTATTATTATTATTATTGCTATTGCTAACTCTTTTATCTTGGAAAAATGGAGTAAATGCCCTGAGCATGTGGTCTCTGTGAAGCAGAGGAACAGGATGGTCACTGTGATTTACTTGTTGTCTCTGTATCTTTACCTCTTTCCTCAGTCTTTCATTTCTTTGTTCTAACTGCTTCCGTAATTCTTTTTGCCTGGGAGAAAGACTGTAAGTGGAGCTTCTCACGGACACATTTGCAGACTGAGTCCTCTGTGGATTCTTCTGTTTTCCCAGACCTCTTGCAGCACCGACAGCAGAATTTGGACGATACTTGGTGTTAGACGGAGGCTTAGGGAAATACACACACTCTTCTTCACTAGGAGAAAAAGAACGTGCTCCTGGTCTTACTGGAGGTATTTCCTTTATTTGAGAGAGAGTGCGAAAAGAACTGTAGTGTGATTTTGGAGATACATGGTGAGTTTCAATATCAGTAAAAGAAACACTTATTGGGGGCAAAAAGCCCTGGCTTTCAATATCACATAAACTTAAGAGTTCAAACTTGCCGGCCTTTTCCACTAGGATTTTACCATCTGTCCTGTCCTCATCTGTGCCAGCACGTGGTGAAAGGGATGTGCTTTCCTGTCCCATGTCATTAGAAATATGCAACTGAGATAGCCCACTTGAAACATCGTCTCCTCCTGCAAGGTCAGTTTTATAAACTCGAGAATCTTCTAGAGGAGGAACTTCAAGATCCACCAATTCATCCTTGAATTTTAACTTCCGTTCTCTGTTTTGATCCACAGGAGCCTGATTCTCCAGCTCTTTGTTGGCTTCTTCAATCTTTTCTAAGATGTAACGCTTTATTTCTTCATCCACTACCTCACTCAGTTCATCCTGGCTTTCCAGCTTGGATTCCTGGCTAGAGCTTTCTCCACTGGTATCAGATCCATAGCTCTCCTGTCCAGTATCTGACCTGGATTCAAAACTTTCCTCACTGGAGTATCTCACTTTCACCTTTACATCTTCCTCTGAAAGCTGATCTAGATTTTCTTCTATTTCCTCACTGTCTTCCTCAAAGCTGTCTGCAGCTTTAAGAATTTGTTCTTCAATATCCTCTTCATTTTCTTCAGGAGTCTAAAAAAAAAATTAAATAAACTAGTCTCTTCTCCTAACAAAGAACAGTATCAAAGAAAGAGAAAAGTAACAGCAACAGAGAACAGCAGCACTAACTACTCCAATTCTAAATGAGGCTGTCAAATAGTGTATGTACTAACAGCTTTTTTTGGCACTAACAACTCTCTTGCATTTTCTCAGTGTTCACATTTGCACAAAGTTTAACTAACCATGGCTTGTGCATAAAAACAAGAGTAAAACCAGCATAAAACCAGAACACGTGTTGCATAAAGGAACCCAAAAGCACTTTTGAAACAAACGTATTATTTTCAATGAACACTGAATTTTCTGTTTTAAGGCAATTATAACCAAACTAG
This sequence comes from Myiotriccus ornatus, assembly GCA_036023395.1. Taxonomy (NCBI): domain Eukaryota; kingdom Metazoa; phylum Chordata; class Aves; order Passeriformes; family Tyrannidae; genus Myiotriccus; species Myiotriccus ornatus. The sequence goes on from JAYRBT010000001.1 coordinate 21,385,086, forward strand.
TTAGTTCACCGAAATGTTTTTCACTACAATCCCAAATAACTTTCCTTGTCAAAGTTCAGTGAATGTACCTACACATTTCAAATTATACTGAATTTTGTGCTTATGATTCCTAATACTACTCAATTTTGTCTTCTGTATAAGACAACTAGCATTTAGTGTAACAAATACCTCTCTTTCACCAAGGTTTTTTTTTTCTTCTTCATTGGTTAGCCATTCCAGGTCTTTTTCAAAATCATCCTCATATTCTACATTTTCTGTTAAATCCTCGATATCTGATGGATCTCCTTGATCTTCCCTTTCACTCATTTTGGTGATGTGTTAGAGTAGTACTACAAAAAGGAGAGAGAATAAAATGTTTTAAAACTCCAGTGCCACACAAATATTGAACACTGGTATCTCCTGTGGCACCCAAATTTTTCAGCAGTATCAATACAACCACGTTAGACAGTGCCACAGCACCTCAGGACTAAGGATCACTGATGGTTTATAAATGTGAATTATTTTGGCCTTTCCAGCTCCTGCTACTAGGGGAAGATTTGAGTTAAAGCAAACCAAGGTGACTTAAAAGTCCTAGAAGAACCATGTGAGCCACAGCTTACAGTAGATCAAATTACCAAAAAGCTTCTTATAATAACATATTAAAATGAGAAGATATTCATTGACTGGACTCCTGACAGAAGCCTCCTGCTAGAGTGCCTGAGCATTTACAGCAGCTTTCAAACCACATCCCCTCCACTAGTAATAGGAGCAAATAAAGTTACGGAGACACAACCTGAGACTGCTGAGAAAAATATCCAGTTTTGGTTTGAATTTCTGAGTAGGGCAACAAAGGGAAATACTCATTAAGCTGTTAGTCAGGCTGGATATAGTCACACTCATGACAAAACTTACGGTGAGCTACTATAAGGACTGAGTCTTTTAAATAATCTTGGGAATGCATGGCACACAGGTACCATCAGCTCTTGAAGGACTGCTTAAAAGCCAGTGCTTGGTGCTCCAGGCTGACTGCCTGCTGCCCCTCGGCTCAGCTCACTCACTAGAAGGCATCTGTCTCCATTTAAAGACACAAAAGGGTTAAAGATGTGGAGACAGTCACTGGCCTAGAGAGCTGATCCTGCTCTTTTTACAGCTTTTAGCCACTCATAATTCCCTCCCTAATTTGTTTATTACTGTTTACAAAAGCAACATGGAAGAAGGAAACCTTGATTATTCGAAAGTTCATGTTCTCTTTGTACCCTCTCGTGTGGGTGGAAGGTGCCACTTCTGAGCGTCTCTCTAGTAGGACAAATCTGTGCCATTTACAACATACTAAAGATCATGATTGTTTTGACAGAACAAGGAATAAGGGGTACAAATTGAAAGAGAAATTTAGGACAGATATTAGGAAGAACTTTACTGTGAGGGTGGTGAGACACTGGAACAGGATGCCCAGGGAGGCTGTGGATGCCCCGACACTGGCAGTGTTCAAGGCCAGGTTGGATGGGAACTTAAGCAACCTGGTCTAGTGGGAGGTGTCCTTGCCCATGGCAGAGGGTTTAAAGAAGCTTTAAAGCTCCTTCCAACCCTTAACATTCTATGATTCTGCGATACGAGCATTAGCTTACAGCAACACAATATGGGGTGTAAGAGTTAGCTCTGGCTCTGGATGGCCCTGGAACAGCAAGACAGCTCTTGCCATATGACCATCCTGCCCTTCCAGACAAGAATCACAGAACCACAGAATCAAAAAGGGTTGCACCTGGAGCTTCCAATCTGTCTACGCATTTTGCAATGCACTTTGTAAAACCCCTTTCATCCAAAGAAGAGTGCTGCTCTCTTTTAGACTTCAAAATTTAGTCAAGATTTGTCTAAGAGAGAAAATCAGTAATAGAGCTGGGCATTTTTTTGCTACAAACTTGTACAGAAACTTTTAAAAGCTCTTTCTTTTCTTTGATCCATATGTTGTTCAAGAAAATCTGGAAGTTTTTTCTTTTTTACTTCTTTTAAGCTACACTTGCCACCAGAATCACTCATTCACACTATATTTCTCAGAATTTAAATTTTTAGAGCTCATCCAGACTCTTGCCTTGGCTTTCCACGCCATGTCTATTTTCATCATTTTCCTGCATCACCTCATATGACATGTAATGATTTTTGCTGGAAAATGCCCTTTCCTTCACAAATATTCTTGGTTTGGGTGGTGACATATATCTGGGTTCTTAATGGAGGTTACTTTGCTCTAGTACATATTTAGCACAAAAGAACTATTTCTCTGTGACTTCATCATTACGGTAAGCAGACAAAAAAGCTGCACAGCTGACTTGTGCCCTTAACAAAACACATTCACATTAGTCTGTGGCATTCAACACAAACACTGAAAACTGTTCAATTAATTTAGTTTAAGTATAATAATGGGGAATGGCATATAAATCAGTTTCTCCTATTGTAAGATAAAGCAGTCATGGCTGAAGAGAGAATTTGCAGTTCTGTGTCCTTGTTTCATAGAACCACAGAATGTTAAGGGTTGCAAGGGACCATAAAGATCATCTTGTTCCAATCCCCTGTGCCATGGGCTGGGGCATCTCCCACTAGACTAGGTTGCTCAAAGCCACATCCGACCTGGCTTTGAACACTTCCAGGGACGGGACATCCACAGTCTCTGGGCCACCCGTTCCAGTGTCTCACCATCCTCACAGTAAAGAATTTCCTCTATCCTAAATTTCTCCTCTTTCAATTTGTACCCATTGCTCCTTGTTCTGTCACTACAGTTCCTGATGAAGTCCCTCTCCAGCGTCCTTGTAGGCCCTATTCAGATACTAGAAGGGGCTATGAGATCTCCACACAACCTGCTTTTCTCCAGGTTGAACAGCCCCAACTTTCGCAGCCTGTCTTTGTAAGGGAGGAGCTCCAGTCTCCTGATCAACTTTCTGGACGCCTCTGGACTTTCTCTAACACGTCTTTCTTATGCTGACGGCACCAGAAAATCCAGATTCAGCTGCTATTCTATTTAGGGTCTTACGAACCGAAGTGATTCAGCTTTAAGAGGGACCAAAAGCCTTCAGAAAACCTCAGATCCTCATTTCCACCTGCTCCTGTTCTTCCAGCTGGGGCGTGTCTATTGGGCGGGGTGGGGTGGGGGGGTGCGCTGCGACCGGGCTGCTCCGCACAGCTTGGTGACACCTCTACGTGCTCACACTCAGGCACAGCCACAACAAAAGGCGGCAAACAGCGATGGATTTCTGCCGCCTTGTCCCTTCGCGCTAAGCCGCACACACACACACACACACACACACACAAACACACACGCGTGCGCTCGCACACAGACCCGCAAACCCGAGCCCCGCGCTGCTGCGGCGTGGAAGGTCCTCACCGGCACCCCCCGCTCCGCTCGGACGCGCCGCCCCGCCCGCTGCCCGGGCCCCGCCGCTGCCCGGGCCCCGCCGGGCGCCGCCGCTGCCCGGCCCGGGGCACGGGAGGCGCCGCCGCCGCCCGGGGCGTTGCCGTGGCAGCAGCGGGGCCGCCCCCGCTCACCTCCCGCGGCGCCGGTCACCGCACGGCGGCTCCCGAGGGACAATCGCCTCCTCCCGCTGCGCTCCCGCCGGGCGCGGCGCTGGAGAGGCGCCAGCGCCCCGTTGCCACGGAGACGGGGCTCCGCGCCGCGAACCCCCTCCTTGTCCCCTGCTTCCGTGTGGCGCAATTCCATTTAACGCCTGGGAATTAACGGGAAGCAGAACACGGAGGGGCGCCGGGGGACATCGCCCCGCCCTCAGCAGGAGAGCGGCCGGCGGCTCTCCTTGCCCGGACAGACGCAAGTCCTTGGACGCTGTTAAATTATGCACTTGTCAGGGAAGAGCTTCAGCTTCTGTGTTGTATTATTCATGATGAGCAATCGGATCAGCGCAGGGGCCAGCAGTGTCAGAATTCGGGCTTTTGTTAATCACCGAATCATAGAATCACAGAATGGCTTGGGTTGGAAGGGGACCTTAAAGATCCTCTAGTTCCAATCCCTCTGCAGTGGGCAGGGACACCTTCAACTAGACCATGTTCCTCGGAGCCCCATCCTGGCCTTGAGCAATTCTGTAGCTGGGACATCCACAATTTCGTGAGCAACCTGTTCCAGTGCCTCACCACTAATGACGGACAAGCAGTGAATCTCCAGAGAGACACCTCTCTGTGTTAACCACGCTTTGCTCCTAGAACTTGGAAACGGGGAGGAAAAAAAAAAGAAACAAAGAAAATCAGGAAAACACCCTGAATCAATTCCCGTCTGGGAAAAAACAAACCAACCAACCAACCAAACCAAACAAAAAAACACAAAAAAAACCAAACAAAAAACCCCACCCTGATTTACCTTCAGGGCCAGGGGAGCTGGCAGAGGTGTCAGGCTCCTCAGTAGAGCTGTGGCGAGGTGGCACATCACAGCCTCCTCTGTGGGAGACTGAACAGCCCCATGGATAGTGGATGCTGTATCTCTGTGGTCAGCAGATCCCCAACAAGCTATGTGACCATCATACTCACCGTGGAGCACGCACAGGACTTGCTGCAAGGGGGAGCAGCTGCCAGCAGCCCTCCAGGGTGACCAAGGTTCATGCAGCATCACAAGATGCTTCCCAGCACCATATTTTTGAGGACAACACTCCTCAGCCCTCCTGCCAGAATGTGGCCCTGGGCTATGGCAGCATGGCCCCCCGGAGGATGGAGGGAGGGAGCTGTCCTCACTGGCAGCATTGACATGGTGCCTCTCACACCGTCCTTCGCACAGCCATGATCCCCAGTTTTGAGTACTCTGGCACAGCAAAGTGAAGGATGACAGTCTACGAGGCCACAGACCTCAGAGGGCAGCATCTCCACTGTACTAAAGAGTTAATGTTAATGGAAGAAGAGGTGCAGAAAACAGTCATGAAGCCAGGGCTTTGATAACTCTCAGAGTAACTCGAGTAGAGTTACCCTTTCACTCAAAGTCACATGGGATAGAAAAGCTAAACCCCTTCAAGGTGGTGTTCAGGAGATCTCTGAAGACATCTGTCATCATAAGCCACATGCCATGGGAGGAGGCTGGACTCCATGACCTCAGGATTTCTGCTTATCCTATACCATATAGTGAGAAAGAGAAAAGGGTTTTGATATTGTTTCCAGTGGGCTGGAAGGGCTCCCTAATATTTACTGGAGATAACACTCAGGTATCTGCTTGGCAATGGTTCCTGCTGTACCTGGAATAACTTCAACCACTGACCTCACCTAGGGCACGCAGTTATCCCACCCTTGCAGACAATATGTTGAATTTCTGATTTTCCACATTTCATAGATAGGTGTCTTTGACAAATTCGTAGCACACTAAAATTCAGAGAACTTGGCACAATACCAAAGCTTTCCACTCTGCTTTTTTCATAAGACTGTTCTTCAGCTTAAAAGCCAGTGCTAACCCTTTCATTCACAAGAAATGCTTTATTTGACTACTAACAAATCAGCATGATTAAGACAGAGATTAGACCCCATTGTTGGAATATCAAGCTGCAATGCTTGGTAATGATAACAATGATATGAGGTCAATCTAAATTCATGCATGCATTCATTAACCCACATGTCATTAAATGTAGGTTTTCAGATGTTCCCTCTGCGAGGAAGCTACACAGAATGGTTATGGAAAATGCAACAAAAACAGAAGCTAAGCAATGCGGGGCTCCAAGGACCGGCCCCGACATGTTGGCTGCTCTTTTCCCTGTCACTAATGCATCAGACACTGCTCAGGGAACACTGTTTCATGCAGAGAGAGTACATTTCACAGAGAAAGGCTGCATAACACTTCCAGAGCAATGGTGAACAACCACCTTATCACCTTTGTATGCTGTGTAGGAAACAGTTGACAGTATTAAGAGCCGCTGCGAACAGGGGCCAGAGCTCCCAGTTCCACAGCCAAAGTCCCTCTTTCTTTCCCAATACTTGGCTGCGATCACACTGACAAAGAAGAAAATGCAGCCGCTTCCATACAGAGCCCTTCCATTTCCCTGAAAGCACTGCCAGAGCAGACAGCTGTGTCACATGCACACAGCCACAGCAGGGTTGAGTGTAGTCCTGCCATGCCCTGGTGGGCTCTCACAGCCAGTGCTAGCCTAGAGGGACAGCAGTGGGTGCTGCTCCTGAAACAGCAGCCTTTGGCAGCTCTTACTATTCCTTGCTTTTTGGTCAGAACAAGCCCAGCACACCTCAGTGTAACAGAAATCCCAGGAACTAAACCCCCTCTTTAGCTTTAGTCCAGGAACTATACCATCTTGATCTTACCAGCAGGTAAGATCTGGTGCAGGACACACAGGTTCAGTATTAACACTCACCTCCAGCAGCCCAGAGCATCAACTGGAACAAAGAAACAGCCACAGCTTCCCAGGCAGACAGCCGTGTGTAGTATTTATCTCATCTCCATCAAACCGCACTGAGTGCTGTGTCTCCAGTGCAGAAATTCAGCTCCTTCACAGCAGCTGTGTCTCCCTTTTCAGCTCTCAGCTGTACACAATGTAGCAGGATGCGATGGGAGGAGCAAGGAGGATTGCCACAGTTCACGTGGACTTGCTTCTCTTGAACTCAGGAGCAGCCGCGAGGTTCTTGTCAGAGCACCTTGCACCAGCATCGCATGTGAAACACTTGAATCCACCTGCGAGGGTAATGCTATATGCCTGTATGAGCTACTAGCTGCCTTCCTGACATATACAAGCAGAGATTTTAATCCCTCACACTGTCAAACTCATCCCTGCACAGTTTACTCCTGCATTCACCCAGGGAAGACAGATGAATGAAATTCAGAGCAAACTTGACATGCTGACAGTCCTATCCTTCCTGCCTCAGCCATAAAGCTCTGAAGGAAACAACTGTATAAAAGCCTCCCTTCCCCAGAACAACCCTTTTCTCTTGCCTTTGGTGTTGTGCAGAGGGCTTGTTGGACTACTACCCACACCAACCTACATCAAACTGGCACCATATACTTAGCCTATACTTTGCCTTCCAGCCCAGCCTGTACTATGAGGTGCAAGATATCTAGAAGCAGAATGCAGGAAGAGCTTTCCAAGGCAGACATGTGTGGGTATGACATGATGCAGAACTTACAGCATTTCTTCCTTAAGTCCTCAATTTTGTAATTATGTCAGTGTAAATAGAAAGGTCCTCCTGCATGGCAAACCTACACCTGCTTTCCCCTGGTGTCCCTCTCAGTGAGATGGATGCATCCTGACCAGGTTACCCTGCATCAGTGAGTGACGATTTCCTTCACTAGACCAGTCTGCACTGGAACCAGAGTTCAGCAATTAAGAATCCTTAATACAAGACACTTGTACAGAGTTCTGCAAACCTACAGAAGCTAGCCAGCAATTACCAGAATCTTGAAGATTAGCTTCTTTTAGCATGTTTTGTCCTATATTGCTTTCTTCTTTGTTACAAAGATGCTCAGAAAAACCTGAAGCAGCAGTGCTGTGGATTAGGCAAGGCATCAAGATAGAAAACAAACACTGGGCACACAGGATATCTCGGAGTAGTTTTATTTAACAAAAATATCTATTCAATTAGAAACCAACAATGTCAACATGGTTACAAAATTTCATAGGCATCATTAACTCTGCATACAGCTCCAGTCAGGCTCTATAGTCACCTCATCACCACAGCAACAGCACAGCTAGGAACCTGAACAACATCCAGGTGTGGCTTCCATACATTAGCAGACCTGAAGATGTACACAGTGTACCGTGCCTCTCTATTGCAGTTGCCACAGTTTCATTACTTTGGTAGAAAAATCACTGCTATTGCTGAAATTTGGTAGTTAATTTTTTTACTTGTTTTTAAAATAACTGGGCTTGTTCCCCATCAAAGATTTGTTCTCTGTATGAAAAACATGATTAAAATTGAGCTGCTCCTTTTGGTCACTAGACAAAAGTGCCATACAGCCACTCCTCTGGCCTTGCTGCAACTGCCATCAGAGCAAGGAACTCAAAAGGACAGACTATCCCTGTACCAGGACAGCTCATCAGCTAGCATTTCATGGCTTCAGATTTTGTATTTTTAAAAACAAAAGACAGCAGAGAAAGGGATATATACATGGGTGGCTTCAAGTTTCCATTTCAGGATAAGGCTGAAGTTTATGTGTGTAAATGCCAGTGCAGCTGAGCCCCTCTTTAGGGGGCTGTTTTAGGAGGCAGATTGCAAACACAGAGAAGCTTTGGCGAGTGGGTTCCCCTGAGCAGTCAGCCTGGAAGGGCTCCCCAGGCCCCAGATCCCAAACACATTAATCATTCACCTTGTGTGATAAAGGCTCAGGCTCACAGAAAATGATGAGAAATGTCTCAATCAGAGGGAAAACACCTTCCCAACCCTAATGCTGTGAAGTTTCCATGGCACTAAAAGCAAGTGATGAACCTAAGCTGCTTCTTCAGCTGAAAGAAGGAAGGACCTCTAACCAACACACAAAGAGAAGGCATGGAGGGAAGCACAACATGTTGCACCTTCTCCCTTGCCAGCTCTCCTGTACACTTAAACTCACCACAACTTGCACGGCAACAGGGACAGTCCACAGACCACTTCCACAGTATACTGCAGATATCTATGGCTGTGCTGATCATGGTGCCCGAATATCCAGATTCCCAAGCCCAGAACAACTCTGTGCAAATCCTTCCCAGTATTGAAGCAATTTAGAAAAAATAAATTATTTTTAAAAAAGAGAGATGATGCAAGTCCCAAATTGCTTAAACTGGACAAAACAAGGGGACTGCCCACTCCAAACATTCATTGTTCTGCTCACATGGAAAGAAGAGGTAGAATTCATGGACAGAGACTCACCAGAAGTATAAAGGCATTTTTCAATAAGGGGGAAAAAACTGACAGACCATGAGTCATCATTTTTCAAAGCCTCAGACAGTCGCTAACTACAGTAACTGAAGGTGTCTAGTCACCAGTCACAATTCTCCAAGGCCACAAAGAATAGCTTCAAATCCTGCAAATCACCCTACTTCTTAGTGTTAACATCCACCACCCCACTGAAACAATCCAGCCCCCAGGGTTGTGAAGCAGTGACTTCTGTAATCACAGAAACTTGCAGCCCTAAAGGACAAACACAAAGTTGTCCAAGGGTCCCTTGGATCAGCAATTTGTCTATTTAAACTCCCTCTTAACTTCCCCTCCAGCTTTACAGTCCTTTGGGTACTGGCACAAGTAGTTCTGCTGATAGCCAGTCCAGCAGTGTTAGAAATTGCCCCAGGACACAGTTATGTTTTTGGGGAAGCACCATGATCAGCCATGGTAAAAATCTGGCAGCAGGGGTGACAGAAGACAGGAGTAGGAGAAACAAACAGTACAAGCTCCTCAAGGAAGCATGTGCATATGCAGAAACATTAGTGATCCAGTCCTCAAAACGGAGCATCCAGCATCACAGGGCAGCCCCAGCGAGAGTCACACTGCAGAGCACGGCCCTAAGGCCACCTCCTGTCCCAGGCCTGGGATGCTCCACAGAGAGGTCTATTAGTGTCTATTAGTGTGCCCTCACTTCTGCCCTCCAGCAGCACCTCAGTGACAGAGAGAGCAGCAGTTGACTAGACAATCACAAAGCTGCCTGCAGACAGACAGCCTTAGACTAAAACCTCTCTCACTCTTTAAGAAAGCTTTACTGTTCTTTGCTGCACATCCCATATATGCAACAGAAGAACAAAAGGCATTTTAGAAAGAAGATATTTGTTCTTACTTACGTAAGAGCTAATACATTTGCCTTCTAAAATGTGCTACTAATATAGTATAAATATGGATCAAATACCGTTAAGGTGATTGCTTTGGGAAGAAAAGGCAGAGGTTAAAAACAGACCTATATCTTCATATGTAGTCACTAAGAGTCTTCACTTTGTGCACTACTTTCAGGAGATCTGCTTTGTGTCTGCTCTTGTCTTCTGTAAGCTCTCACAATACTGCATATGCCACTGACCAAGAACACCAGTGAGATGACCGCAAAGTAAGAGGCGTAAATCATGAACTGCAGAGAAGAGGAAAAAAAATAGAAAGAAGTGGGTAAATCAAGCAGTAAGGTTAATAAATAAGATCCATTCCTCTTCTAAAACATCAGGAATCAGTGATTATTTCTCTGCATACCCTTGACCCAAAAACAGGCATCTGAGAAGCTTTACAGCTTGGTTTACCTTCCTCCTTCCCTCCCTCTCTCCTTTCCATCAATTAAGGTAAGAGCATCTGTCGTACCTGGGTGAAGATGTCCAACCCAAGCCCATTGGCATCCACAACAATCAAAGTGAGCACAGTCTGAAGTGCTAAGGCAATGAAAGTATTGACCCCAAACACCAGGGCATACCGCTCCACGCTGAGATTTGTAGCGATCTGGAACCTGGAAAGAAAGGGATAACCAGAAAAGTAAGGACAGGGAAAAAAAAAGGGACTGAACAAATAGGAGGCACATTTCTGGACAAGACGAGTATGCAGCCTGAGAAGTTACATGAACTGGTCCATTATTTCTCACAGCTAAATTACCTTGCACTGATAGTGTACTTTTCTAAACAGGTTCATGATGGACTAGAAGCTAAATGAGAACCTGAGATACATGCAAAAACTTTTTTTTTTTCCCTTTTTTTTTTTGAAACCAACCAAAAAACCCCTAAAACAGCACTTTGGGAGCTCTGTGGATTTCCGTGTTACTGCAGAAGCCTTCCAGTTCGATGTAAAGGGTCTCATCATGCAGAGAAGATACAACACATTGATCTCAGAGAGAAGTTGGCAGTCTTGAAGTTCCAATCTATTGCAGTGTGGTCCATAACCTCTGGCATCCTCCTAACCAGAATTCCCTTTGCATTTACCAGTTTCAGCATCACTCCTCATATTATGCTTGAGCTGTCTCATAGTGATTATGCATGTGTGGTTCAACAACAGTGTTTTCCTCCCCAGAGTGACAAATAACATTGAAGAAGTTTTCCTTACAGGTTAGGGAGAGTTGATGCTTCAACACAGGCAAAGCATCATCATCTTCTCATCTGTTAACACTTCACTCCAGCCATGTCTATGAGAAACATCCCCCTGGCAAACAGCACAATCTAATATTAAGAAATAGTCACTTTAGTGTCATAAGACTTTTAAGCTTAGGCACACTGCCAGCTAAATATATCTCCATGCCTCAGTTTCCAACCTGAATCACAACACAAACCCTTCCAACAGACTCTTGTTACACAGAAAATACCCTGTTTTCACACCAGCTGTAACCTTGAGCGCAGTTTACATTAAAAAGATACTCACGTTGCTATCGTGATTAGCATCATGTAGATAATTCTGAAGACAACATATGATCCATAGCACACCCAGATGTTATGAACAGTGTCCATGACATATACAGCAGCAGCAATAAGAAAGGAGAACAGGGCAAGTGCTACTTCACCCCACATTGCCCAGGATGTTTTTATGTGACCCACAACAACAACTGCAACGGCTCCTGTGAGAAGAAGGAAAGTATAACCATTAGTAATTGCAGCTGGAGCAATTTGGAGACTGTGTATTAGGACCTGTACAACCCCTGACAGCCAAACACGATTGAAGTGGAGGACATGAATATGACCACCTTAGAGGCTCTCCTTCCTGACCCCTCCCTCACCTGGAACCCTGCTGTAAACTCCCACTCACTTTCACGGAAACACACAAAAAACCCACATATGTCAACGCTGATGGCTGCTGAAGTCTCCTCTCTGGCTCCAAAAGCACAACAACCCCAGGAATCAGGCCACTGCCACTTAGTCCTCTGCACTTGACTGTGGCAGTGTTGTTAATTGGGCAGATTCTGTTGAGAAATGCAAACCCTGGTTCTCAAAAGCACTCAGCTAATTATTTTGTGCTGCTTTAGGGGGGTAGGAAGACATCGCAGCTGTTAGAGCTCTCTCCCAGGAGGCACAAAACCCTACATTTACTGTCATCAGCACGGTGGGCTGTTAAGAGTAAGTAAGAAGAGGAGTCCAAATTCACATCTCCTGGGATGCAGCCTAATCACAAGGTACAATCATGCACTATTGATTGAGCAAGAACAATCCTTTGAAACCAGAACAGGTTTGTAACTCTGGCTGGATTTTATGAAGTGGAGATGGGGAGAGAAGACAGATCACAAGATGGAAAATATGTGACGTTTCTAGCAAATCAATGAGCAGACAAGGTGTTCATGCAGAACCACAGTTGTAGCTACTCAGAAGCCTAAATACATATTACATTAATAGAAAACTCCCATTTGGAGTAGGCCTTGTTCTGGAAACAAATAGCAACCAACAGCATAACAGCGCTGCTTTACAGAGCAACCTAGACAAACAGCTTACTGGGGATCTGTGAAAAACAGGATTGTATTCAGCATTATAAGTACAGAAGCGCTACAGTGCAATATATAAGCTCTTTGTAGCCCTTAGATGCCCTATTATCTTAGAAAACCTTGAAGCGCACCAAGACTCCTTGTGTTCCATCAGTGTGCACAAGCCTGTGGTCCTGTCAGGCCTCACATCAATCTTCTGTACTAAGGGAGCTATGCCAAGGGAAAGGAATTTATTTCCCCCCACTAAACTCTTCTTCCCAGTGCTTGCTGTGACACTACCTGACTGACATTTGAAAGTCTGGTTCCCCAGTAGCAAAACCCTGAGATATAAAAAGAAGGTAAGTCCCAGGGCCTTCTTCCTACTGTCTTAGCAATTCTGAAATTTGGGAACAGACATAACTCTCTGGGATCTCATGGCAACTCATGAAGTTGTGCTCTCCCTGTGTGTCAGGGTTGTATCGGCCTGACACCTAATCAAGATATTCAGTCTGTGTCCTGCCATGAGACACCTGCAGCTGATCCAGTTGTTTCACAAGCCAACCTGATAAAGGACTGACACATTCCCAAGAAGGTACACAGATGCAGCTTAACAGCCAGCTGACCTCCCTAGAAGGAATACTATTTCTCTTGCCCAGGACAGGTACATGAGTCACTGTGCTCAACTTAAACCCTTCTGCAGGGCCACACAGGCAGGGATGACAACACCATATGACACAAAGATTGCCACAAATTGCTCATAACTGAGCACAGAATGACTAGGAGTGATGAATATGATGAAAAATCAGATCTGGGATGCACCAGGAGAGGCATATCTACTGAAGGGAAAGGAGTAAACAGTATGTTCTGTAAGTCTGAGGCTTCCCTGAACAAAGCTGAGTGCGGCTCCAGTCATCCACCTTCAAAGACAGTGAAACTCAAGCTCGAGGTTTGGTGCAAAGAGGGACTAATAAGATAATGAAGAGAACAAAAAGCTTAACCTTACCCAAGAACACTAGAAAAACTTGATTTCTTTGGCTCAGACTAAAGACTTTGTGCTAAAATACAACCTTGGCATGACATCAGAGATAAGTAAACTTCTCATTAATAAATTTTAATTGGAAATCAGAAGCTAGAGCATTTCCTCTCGTGCCTGGGGAGTCAGGTCATGCTCATCCTTAACAGGTCCCTTCCAGTCCTGATACACACTTCAAGCTTTTAGTTGTGATTATTACTTCACTAAATTTTACGTCTTTCAAGCAATTAATCTGTGTCAACTGAAAGGATCTTCTGGTTCTGTCTTTAGAACAGTTCAGGGCCAGAGACTTATTTGCTTTCAGAAAACATCACACAAAATGATTCAATCATTTATAAAAAAGATACTAGAGAAAAAAAAATCAAAATGGAAAACTAAAAACTCCAGTTTTACAAGAGTTTAGTCCCAACCACCTTTTTTTCTAACAGGTCCATTGTTCACAGGCCTTTTAGAAAAAGACCCTGATAGACAAAATGTTTGTGATAAGGTTTGAAAAATACCCCTCCTTTTCTCCCCCCCCCCCCCCCCCCGTTTCTTAAAATCTGCTGACATTTGACCACATTATGGGTCTTCTTTCCCTTGATACCTATCCTTTGCCTTCCTGGGAACAAGGCAGGATGGCAGAGGAAGCCAATTCCAACAAGAAAGCAGAGCCATAGCATCACACTAGGGTGGAGAAACGGTGTATGACTGTGTGCTATTTAAGTGCAGGTTTAGCACACCAAGGACTACTGAATAGCCAAAGCCTTCAAAATCAAGTTGCCAACAGTTTCAAACCCAACTAACAATCAGTTGTAGACCAGCTTTTAGAACTACAACATCCTCCCAAACTTCAAGAGACAGCTGAGCACGCCCAAGAAAGTACTAATAATTTATTTGTATACCTTGGTTTCTTTTGTCTCCAAGTAGGGGACATCCACAGCAGATGATGGAACAATGAGTCCATCAAAGAAAAGGAACATGCTGCAGCAACACCTAGAAAGCCTCTCTAAGGGTATGTTAGCTATATGAAAAAAGTATTGTCCTAGTTCTGGTAATGAAACAGTATTGAACAACTCAATAAACAAATGTTTGTGTTGACTGACCTACCTGTCCCTTTTAAGTCAACCAACTTCTTTCATCTTAATAGCTTCTCCTCTTAACAGTGCTGAAATGACTAAACGTGGCTCACTGCAAGCTGTATGTGTACAGGAAACCTTCATTTGTTCCCTGCACTGAGGAGGAAAAAACCAAAAGCCCAGGACTTTTAGTCTGACTCTGAGTGGTTAAACCAAGCATAACCCCACTGCCATAGTGACAGCCAAGAACACACAGCCACATGCCTGAAGCCTTCTCCCAAATATTTCAGAATGCAGATTGACTTGGGAGGCTCCTTTAAACACCTACGTCCTGGATTACGGGAATCAGAGCTGTGTGCACCCTACCTGTGTCTGTCAGGGAAGCTTACCTAGCAGTGTCGAGGCTGCCTCCACGGCACCGTTGTAGATCTCTGTGCTATGAGAAGGCAGCACCATCTCCCACAGCCCCTGAGCATAGTTGATGACCTGGAAGTATCCACAGGTGGACAGTGCCCACCACACAGACCAGCAGATCATGGTCCGGGAGGAGTAGCACTGCAGGAAGTCCCGCCAGAGATCCTTGAGCACCTTTATGATGTCTACTTTCTGCTCCTGCATTGATTGGAGAAGGAAGGGGAAAGAAATGTAAAATTTTTGTTTATAAATACTTCACACTGCTCCACAAAACTGCCCCTTTCAGGTGGTCTGATCACTGATGAGTGACAATACCACTCTTGGACACAAACCTTCACAGGGTAATGAATAAAAAGCTTCCCCAGCCCACAGTCTCAGGAACTGGTCTCTGTACTAACCAGGGCCATCCCCTTAGGTGCAGAGGAAGGGTTCAGTCCCAAGCACCCCTCCACCTCTGGCTCTCCCAGTCAGAGAGCAGGAACTGCTGATGTTATGTGAGCAATGGAAAGGTACCAGAGAAGAGACACAGAAGAAGGCATGATATCCACTTCCACAAGACAAGATCAGAAGCCAGCCATTTAAATCATAAAGGCAAAAAGCATCACTGACACTTTTAAGTTGTAATCCAAATTCAACCAAATTTTGTAGCACAAAGAGCATGAAAGGCACCAGAGGAGTATATCTCCCCACAAAAAAAAGTTAGATTTTCATTAGTATGGATTTATTAATATTCAAAGAAGCAATCTCATTACAACACACTCTACCCCTGTTAAAGCTCACCAAGGCTTCAAGAAGGGGAGAGATATCACCTGGGGATCTGAAGAGAAACAGAAGCTACTTCCACCAGACACTGCTGTCACAAATGGCAGCTCCTGTACATACAAGTTTACTGACAAATGTCATGAGATAAAAAAACGAAGCTTTCCACTCCAGAAAGAGCACAAAAGGGTTCTAGTAACAGGGGATGACAACAAGCAAAATTGCTTTTTACATGCATACTGTTACGGTCCTATTCTTTACCACTTTATGTCAACAGTAGCAGAGGAAAAGAGCATGTCTTTACTTTGTAGACAAGAGCTCCTGATTACATTTGCTGCATGCAAACATGTACAGAGTCTGTACAAACAGGCAAGACCCTTCTTGGGTGAGTCAGAGGAGCAGTTAGACTGCTCATGTGAGACTAGGCACAGCCCCAAGGCCCACCCAGCATCTCTGGCCCCTGTGAACTTGGAGTCCCCGCAGGGAAACACACAGCAGTGTCACAGGACTGAGCTGTTGCGCATTGTGCTGTCACAGGTCCAGTTTCAGCGTGGTTTCCAGACAGCAGCAGCAACTTTGGGCTCTTGGCGGTATGCCCTTTGCCTGGGGGAATTGTGCAGCGTGCCTGGGAAAGACTATTCTCCACGAGCAATAAAACTCACTTTACAGTGTTTCTACTAACACTCCCAAAGACCACAGCCTGAACCCTGTCCTGAACTCACTTTCCTCCACCCCTTAAAGTGTCGCTGATTTCTAAGCATCTTTATTAAACACATGAAGTCCCACTGGTGCTTTGCCGATGGCGTAACTCTTGTTCTGCATATGGATACCAGTCCTCCAAAGCCCAAGAGAACAACTTGGGAAGAAGTCAGCTTGTGACAATGTGACCTTAGCACATAATGCCCACACAGAAGACTTCACACAAAGCTCAAGTTTAGGCACAGGAAAACAAGGGAAGGAAACTGTCACATACACTGCAAAAACTGATTTGGCACATTCAGCCCAAGCATGTGCCTGATAAAGCAGAAAGGCCCATGTGCCCTTCCACCACCTGGCAGTGCTTCTTCAGTGTACTTATTCCTGCAGCCGTTCATGTTTGTGAGATATGGCTGTCGTTACCTCAGGAAAGAGGACTATTGTCACATGCCAGTGCTTCTCAACTTTTAGCACCTGATATAACTGACCTCTGGGGAGTTACGCAGGTGTACTTGCTCCCTTTTTAAACTATTCACCATTACCTTGGAACCACATGTACTCTTACGGGATGGGAGTAGGATAAACAAAAGGGATGGATAAGTTATATGTTAGTCATTACTGGCACAGAGCTTGTCTTAACAAATATTCTTCAGCACACAAGTATAACACGGTTTAAAATACTTTTGCTCACACAAGATCATGCTGGATGGGGCAGGATTAAGTCTCTGGAATGTTAATACCTTTAATTCTCAGCTGTAGCTGGAGAAGCTGAAAGCAGCCCTGGGTGCTGCCTCCTCCAAACTAGCTAGCTCTGGCTACTTGCTAAGTGAAATACCCACTGCTGACTAATCCAACAGCCGTGCTTACCTTCTGGCTTGTTCTCAGAACAAGCAAGGCCTCCTTCTGCCCAAGGAGTAAGGCTGACCTTTCCCCAGGCCCTCAAATTCCCCTGCTGAGAATCCCCCTACAGGTTTTTCCCTGGAGCAGTGGGGCACAGACCTGCCCAGCAGGCAGCTACACACACACATTGGGCCTCCAAACTGGATGCTCCTCACTCATCACGTTGTGGAACGAAACATGTCCCACCACCCAACAAGGGTGCCTGCACACTTGTTTCCATACAAGTGACTTTGCTAGAGGTTAGGCAGCCTACAAAAGCCACAAGTCAGGGCACTACCTCGCTGCTCTCATGGGCTGCATTAAGCTGCTATTATGCAAAGGTGTTTCCTACAATTTATCTGTGTATCTATAACTCATCAATGTCTGTCTGCAAGTGCTCTCAAGAACTAATGCAGTTCCCTTCCCAGACCAGTTTCCTTCCAGGATCATAAGATAAAACCCAGTTACTACACAGCTTATTACTGCACAACTTACACAACAGCTGAAGTAACAAATGTCAAAATGAGAGTGCAGGAAGAATTGCCTCTTTTCTGCAAGTCACTGATTCCTCCAGAAACATACATAGAATTGGTACATATAACTGAATTCTTAGTGCCCCAGAGATATCCCTTGCTTTGTACCATTGAATGGCAATTTGATGCTCAGAGCATTTTAATGATAGCACTGGAAACATGGAGAGTAATTTCAGAAAACTAAGGAGCAGCCTACCATGCTCATACAGCAAAAAGATGCCAGTGATAATTTTCCCTGTGCCACAAATAAGGAAGCGGGATAAGCAAAGGGATACTTTTTTGCTGTTAGATATTACACCTCTACTGCTACATACATATAAACACATATGCATGTGTGACAACCACATCAGTATGGCATCTTCTCCTTATGAAAACCCAGGGCACAACCCACCTGTTTCTCTGCTGAATGACCCTCCCCGTTTAAGGGAACTTTTGTCTCATCCTCCCAGCCAGGTGCCCTCTGCACATCAGGATGATCTTGGACGGCCGATCCATTTTTACAGTCCATCACCTTCATTTCACAGCTGAGCTGCTGACTTGAGACGTGGTGAAAAAAAAGGCTTTTTTGTGGCATCGGCAGAAACCACGCCGTGCCAAAGGCAATGGATATGCTGGTTAAGGAGATAACGTTCAAGCTGAAGAGGGACCATCCCGCCACCGACACAAGGACCTGCCCGGACACCGAGCCCACCGTGTAGCCCACCAGGGTGGCGCTCCGGCAGTAGCTGGTGACCTTCTGGTACAGGTTGACATCGACGATGCTGTAGATGTAGGAGTAATAGGCAATGTCGGTGGCCGTCCCCATCCCGTAGAAGAACTCGAGGAACTGGACGGCCCGCAGCCCCTGGGCGTACAGCAGCATGAACCAGGTGACGATGAGGCTCAGGCCCTGCAGCAGCACCACGGGCTTGTACCGCAGGTAGTCCGTGGCCAGGAACACCGGGAACAGCAGCACCAGGTAGGAATAAGTCCACACGGGGTAAATCTCGTTGAACACCTGCAGGAGGGAAAAGACGGCGGTGACCCCCCAGCACCCACGGACTAAACACAGACACACCGACAGACACGTAGGCACACACCACGGGGGTGCGAGGCGCCGCGGACCACCGTACCTGTGTCTCGGAGAGGTTCTTGTGCTGCCCCAGCAGGTAGGGGGTGAGGAAGGGCTCGGACGGCCGTACGCTGCAGAAGAAGCCGTAGGCGCAGAGCAGCCCCGTGGGCAGCGCCCAGCAGCACACGCCGCCGGCCGCCCGTGCGGAGCGCCGCGCCGGCCGCCCCTCGCGGGGTCCCGCCATGCCGGGCAGGGGCAGGGGCACGGCAGGGGCAGGGGCAGGGGCAGGGGCTGGGGCAGGGGCTGGGGCAGGGCAGGGCAGGGCAGGGGCTGGGGCTGGCCGGGGCCCGGGGCGGAGGCGCTCCCGGTGGCGCCCGCGGGCCCGTCCCGGTCACCTCCCGAGAGGCGCCCTCCCCCTCCCCCTCCTCCGCCGGCCCGCCGAGCGGCGCCCCACGCCATTGGCCGCCGCGCGCGAGGCGGGGCTGCGCGCCGCCCTCTCATTGGGCGCGACCGCCCCCTGTGGGCGGGGCCAGCAGCACGTGTGCGCGGGGGGGCGGCGGGGCAGGGCTTGGGGGCACGTGTGGGTCACTCATCCCCCCAAAAGTCCTCATCGCCCCGTTCCCCCCAGGGGCAGGTACAAGCCTTTCCTGAAAACCACCTCAACAAGGAGGTGCTTTTCCTGGTGTGCTGTGCTCATTCTTCCCTTCCTGGCCCAAGCACGTTCGGCTGCTGACCCCTGGCACATTTTGTCCCTTAGCGTTGTAAGAGCTGTATTCGCTTCTGTGGTTTAATAAAGCAGCATCGTGTTCATCCAGGAGGAATATTAGACAAGAGGGGAAAATAAGACTATTACATTCAAAGTCATTATCTAAAGCTTTGTCCAGGACTACTATTCTTAAAGTTTTGCCAACCCTCTAAACAATTTGCTGTTTTGCTTCTCAATCTATCCCACAATTTCTTTTTATCTACTTGGTTTGCCTTTCCCTGTGCTCCACTCCCTTGATCTCCACCACACTGCTACCACTGCTAGGGCTTCCCATTCTACATCTACAGTTTGTTCTGCAAATTGGCTGATGCCACAGAAAATTCACACCAGGGGTCAGGCCTCCCACCTGTGCAATTGCATATCCTGCCTCCTACCTGGGGTCAGTAATCAAGGGAGCAAAATGAAAGCTCTCAGGGGGCATCTGGCTATACACAGTTGGGTGGGCAAGAATAGGTTCCTCTCAGTCCCGGAACAGAATTTCTTGAACTGCAGAATATTTTTACTATCGCCATCATCATAGTTTAATAAATGTAGCTACGAAAGGGCTTGGGGCCCAAAGATTACTCAGCTGTCTGTAAAACACAGATAAACATTTTGGTCCTGTATCATCTGGCATCAGTGGTTTGCTGCTTTCTGGCTATCTTCTGGGTCTAGCAGTTTCCATTGTTCTGCATGTTCTCTTTTGTAATAAACCTGCAAGGTTTATTAGGAAAAAAAAAACAACAAAAAGAAGAAAAAAAAATGTCAGTGGCCATTTCACTACACTTTAACTTGAAGCAAAACTCTACATAGAAAGAATCAGCTCCTGTTAATATTGGAATCCATCTCAGCCATGTGCAAGGAACTGCTGGTCTCTTAACACAGCATGGTTAGAGTGAAATGAGCCAAAACAATGA
>JAYRBT010000001.1:21408294-21439933 GCA_036023395.1 Myiotriccus ornatus
CCTGTCCTTTTATTAAATGTAGAAGCACATAGGTTGGTCTGAATGACTTGGTGCTTGGTGTATCTAGGTCACAGTGGGCTTAACACAATGTTGCTCCCAGTAGGAATGGTGTTACAGATGTGATGGGGAACCCTGAGAATGATCCCTTGGCCTGTTTTGGAGAGTGCTATACAAACATTCAAGAAGATGGAGTTGCTACCTGGAGAAGATTATTGTAATTAAAGCATGATGTAAGCACTGGGTGTAGCAAACAAATGGAGAATGGGGCACAGTAATGATAGGAAAGTGTAGGTGGATAAACTGGTTATGATGCACAGCTAGCATGAATAAACATAGCAAGAAGAGGAATATTTTATGCTGATTAAGTGGAGTAATTGACTCATACAAAATGGCAATTGGTCACCATAGGACAGTGTTGCATCTCATTTCTATGGTATTTAAGAATAATATATTGATAAACAGTCTTCCCTAGCACATATATGGATACGTATGGGCATAGCCTCTATCCTCCTTCCTTAGGTATGTAACAAAAAATTCTTTTCCCCTCATGGAAGACGCCTCATGAACACCAGTGCTTGCGAAGTTGCAAGCCCTCCTTTTTCCCCTAATCCTAAAATTCTGATTACCCACCAGTGTTCATGGTCATTTCAGGGGTGCTGGAGGATGCTCAAATGGTTGGCTATTTGTCTGGAGTCCCAATTAGATTCCTGCTTGATGCTTGTTCTGTAGAGTTCTCCTGGCACTTCACATAGGCACTCTTTTTCCATGCATGCTTGCTGACGTTTCTAATGTGGGAAGTGCCCCAAAGCCCAGATTCACATTTGCATCTGCGTTGATGCACAGCTCAGGAGGTTTCTGAGAGGGTGAACACAGAAACATGATCGGCACTGGCTTTAATCCATGGGTAATATGCAGCTTTATGTCTGTTATGCTTTACTATGCCAGTGGTGTGGAGAGAACTATCCAGTTTGCAGACTCCTGGGAACCTTGGCGAAGGTGAGCTGCTCAGCTTCAGTCCAGCCATTCCTGCAGTGCAGGTGTCATGGTCAGAACCACCTTGCAGAAAAACTGCAAAAATGGACGTTACATCTACTCTATAGGGAAAAGTTGTGCTTACAATTCACATGAGGCTGCTTGTCTCAGCTTTAGTCTTTACAGGGCAGTCTGTACAAACCTGTCTGGATACTGGACTAATGCATCAGGATCTGAAGAAACTACTGTGGTGCTGCTGTCAGTAACTACTTTAGAGCTGCTCAATTGTCTTTACACACACTTCCAACTCCTTTCCAATCCAAGTGCAGACACAACCAGTTTCACAACATCTGTGTGAAGGAGTACAGTCACCACCTCTGGAAAGCAAAAGGAGACACTTGGTGGCACCTAGTGAGGGAAGCACAAGACATCAAGCACAGCCATCCCTGTGCTATCATCACCTACGGATGGTCGGCTTCGGGCACCCTGTGTCCTCCTGGAAGCTGGAACAAGCATTAGAGGGCAGCAACTCCATTGTAATGCTGTTGGAGGCCAAAAGCTGTTGACTTTGACCCTTTGAACAAAGGGCCAGTGCCAAGGCATCCGTCCAGGTTTGTGAGTAAAGAAATTATTGACTGTATTACTCTGAACTTTGTCACATTTCTCTCTCAGTCCAAAAAAGCTTGTGTTTGCTAACCTTCACGCCATCAAATGTATCTTTGAGAAAACTGCAGGAATTCTTGCTCTTCTCACATATTTTGCAAATTAATCCCAACATACAAAGGATTTCATGCCACAATGTGTAAAAGGTTGTATAAGATTGACTGTTTTAACTACAAATTTCCAAAAGCCTTGACAGATTCAATCTAAGCTGTTTGCTTCATAAAATTGATAGAAATTCTTTGTTTTCCAGTCATCTATGGGCTCACTAAACATCACTGTGGCTTGGCAGATCCACTGCAGATGTTTTCACATTTTCCTTGCTGTAAACAAGAATTTGCCCCCATGTTTGCATTTGGAAATACTTTACATGGTCTGGCCAGGATAGAGTTAATTTTCTTCACAGCAGCCTGCATAGTGCCTTGCTTTGCATTTGTGACTAAACAAGTATTGATAACACACTATGTTCAGCAGTTGCTGAACAGTGTTTGCACAGCAGCAAGGCCTTTTCTTTTTCCCACCCTGCCCCTCCAAGTGGGTAGGCTGGGGCTGCACAAGAGGCTGGGAGAGGACACAGCTGGGGATATAATATCCCAGACCGTGTGACATTATGCTCAGCAAGAAATGCTGTAGGAAAGGAGAAGGAAGAAGGGACAATGTTCAGAGTTATGGTATTTGTCTTCCCAAGCAAGTGTGTTAGTGTGCCCAGGCCCTGCTTGCCAAGAAGCAGCTGAACACCTGCCTTTTGATGGAAAGTGGAAAATGAATTTGTTATTTTGCTTTGCTTTGCAGCTTTGATTCACCCATTAAACTGCTAACCCAGAAGTTTTCTTTCCTTTGCCCTTCCAATCCTCTGCCCCAGCCCCTCAGGGGAGTTATGCGACTGAGTGAGGGCGTAGTTGGCAGCTAGGGTCAACTCACTGCAGTCCATTTTGGTGTCCAACGTTGGGCAAGAGGACTTTGAGATAAGACCCCTAATCAGAATGTAAGAGGTAGAATTTATAGCTGTTAAGCTGTTAATTGGCAGGGTTCTGTGCTTGTTTGCCTTACTGGATATTAGAGTCTGGTGCTTGTTCATAACTGTTTTGGACTTTTGATGTTTATTGTAGCACTTATTGTCTTACTCTGCTGTGGCAGGGAACATTTTGCTATCAGCAAAATGCCTGGCACAGGGCCCAGGCATCACTGCTGTACCTGTGCTGCTGCACTGGACAGGCTGGAACATCAGTGGTATGGGGCTGATTCTCAGCATAGCAACTCACAGTGCTTTAGATTCGTAACTAGAACTGTATTAACAACACAGGGGTGTTTTAGCTGGTACTGAACAGTGTTTGCACAGAGTCAAGGCCTTTGTTTTTTCCCCTCTTTGCTCAGCCAGTGTGGAGGCTGGGGGTGGACAAGAGGCTGGGGAGGAGATGCAACCAGGACAGCTGACCCCAGCTAACCAAAATCCTATCCATTAGTAAGGAGAAGCAGAATCTTCAACTTGTAAAATTGATGTAGATACACTGAGTCGTCCTCCTGCAATGAGTTTTGCATTTGTGAGACTTTACACAGACTCATACACACACACACATATATATATGAACTAATTACTTATTTAGAACATCTATGATGTTAAACATAAATGGTTTCACAGTTTTCACATAAAACCCTGGTTCTGCTGAGGTTAGCAAGCATTTATAAACTGTTTTCTAGGGTAAATCCTCATTCCAAAGTTTACATTTTTTCTTTTTTTTGGTGAATATGGCTTGGCATTGCAATTTCATGGCAACAAATATAAATTAAGCACTATTACAAAATATTTAAAAATGGATCTTTTAAGAAGCAATTATTCATATGGTTTCACTGTTTGAAATTAATTCTAATTAGCACTGAAAATTCCCATCAAGCTGAAAATTCCATGATGCAAAATTTCACTAAATATTGCCAAAGAGGTACTACTGTCAGGGCTAATATACAAAATAAAATGTTGATGCTTTTCATGCTACAATATTATCTTTATTTTCCAGTGGAGAATGAAAAGTTTGTAACACAGTACAAAAAAAAAAAAGAAAAAGAAAGTATTTCTTTAGTTTGTAACTCTTTTCACTCACATTCTAAATCTTCTCTTTGAAATGTCTGGTCTATAAGACAGAGAATTGAAAAACTACTGAAATAACTTGGATAACACCATCCAGGGTTCAAAGACAAACTACTTTGAAAAATCCACCCCGCTGAATGCTACCTCGTGTGATAAGTGAAATGCTGCAATTAAACAATTTACAGGATAGAAACCCGAAACATAACCGAAAGCTCAGCTAGAACTCTGGAATAATGAGTTCATGGACTGTATCTACTTTCACCAGATGTAGTCATCCCGGGAAAAATCCGTGTAAGCTCTATGCACAAGAGTGAAAACACTGTTAAAGTGTAAGAGAAGGTGCAGATGTTTCTATTACCCAGTTTCATCTGATCCTCCTTTGCCCCACCCCCCCAGGTTGCACTGTCACTGAACAGCTACAGTTCTAAAAGCTTTCCTAATCAAGGGAGCTCCTCCTCCCCGTGGTCTGTGCGTCTGAGACTGAGCGTCAGGAGCTCTGGATTCTCACTTTGGTTCTACCATTGCTGTTCCATGACCTGCAAGGTTAAATCCCTTCCCTTCTCATTTCTGGGATGGAAAGATACTGCTCGTTCTCCCTCCCCTGGCCTGAACACTGAAGATGAATTATGTGAAATCCACAGCATTTCAGGTGTGCTGGGAACGCAAGAACCAAATGAATAATGTGAACCCACGTTCTCTGAGAAGGGGTTTGGAAATTACTCCACGCTGAGATGTGTTCTACCTTTGTCGCAGTGTAGACAACAGACATGTGGAGGTGAGACCACCCCTAAAATCATATCTTACCAAAGCATTGCTGGAACGCAGCACCACAGCTCCAGATCGGCACTGGTTTTCCCTCTCAGCCCTATGTATGGAGAACATTCACCTGCTTTAGCTTTCTATTCCTCATCTGTGCTGCAAAAGCATCACAAAACGGAGATAATCAGGGCTCAAGATTAAGGCCAAAGTCTCCGTTCCTAGATCTAGAACTTAATATTAAGTAAAACGTAGGACGGAGTACTGGTCAGAATAAAGAAGTGATAATACAAATCAGAAGGGACCTTTATTTCTTCTCAGAGAAAAGAAGCTGTTTTCTAAAGTGTCTATTTGTAGGAATGAAACATCTACCAGAGAAATCTCTTTCAATTCCCGCTGGCAAAACATCAAGGTTCTTTGATGAAGCAACATCCAAACTACTAAGCGTGACTGTTTTAAGGGTTTTTCAAAAAACTCGTTCTGCATGACAACTGAGGAAAGGTTAAGAGCTCCCAGACTCGTCAGTCCTTTTCACAGCCAGACCCCCACCAAAATCACAGCCATAGAGTTCTACCCGGAGGGCAATGCCACGATACCATGTTCTTGGAACAATGCGGATAAACCTGGACAGGATGGGTGGGTTAAAGAAATGCTTGACGTGCCCGTTGCTGTTTTCATTACCCAAGAAAACCTGCAATTACATAAACACACAATTAGTAGAAAAACCCCTGTGTTTTCTTTTTAAAATGTTTCCATGCTGTTACATTAGCCATCCAGGGTAGATGGACTGGTTCATTTCTGATTTTACAGAAGACACATCCAGTCTCTTCCTAACATACTGGGTCAAAGGTAGTTCAGGCCAGCTATATCTGAGTTTCCATCCACAACGCAAAATTTGCCATTCTAATTTCTAATGGTCCCAAAAAAACCAAACTTCCCTTATTTTACCTCTGCCAATAGCCCTTGTGGGTTAGATTGGTGTAAGGTGACATGACAAAAATATAAGGTACTGTCTCTGATCTGTGGGTACCTGAGGTTCCCCAGCTCTGTTGCAGGAATACCGCTCACTAACATTAATTTAACTTATAAAATCAAGGCAGAAATGGAAAAAAGGCCCCGGGAAATACATTATTCATTCAAATTAAATGTCCTTGTGCATTCAAATTAAATGTCCTCCTTTACAGTGTCAGCTCCTTTTATCATGTTGACTGCCTTCTCTACAGATACGGCATCCTTTCCTTCTACTATTGTTAATTACAATGACTAAAATCAGATGGATATTGTGACACTAAAATGCCAGGGAGCTGGGGTTACTACAGATAAAGTCCTGTGAGAATATCAGTTCGTCTGGGCATTCTGGCTTTGAGCCTTGACGTGTTCAGCACCTAAACTCAAGCAATGATACAATTGCCTAAGCTGAGAAAGATACCTTTGCCACTGAGCTTGAATCTTCTGCATAGGATTTCCAGTCTGAGCCTTCGTTGCTGTATAGGATAACATAAGTTTTCACGAAGTTTTCAGTAGACATGGACATGACCCCCTGGGTGGCAATAGCAGTTATCTTCTTAACTGTGAGGAGATCAATTTGCAGCCACTGTTGGTTGTTGTTCAACTGCAATTGATAAAAAAGTTTGTACATTAGCAAACATGTCTATGCCCGTACTTGCTTAAGTGAAAAATCTTGTTTAAAAATAGTTAAAACTGCATCAAAGTGCATCAAAACTGTATCAAAGAAGTGCAGAAGAGTAAAGCTGAGGCAAGTCACAAGCATTCTTGTTGAACCATACAACTGACTTCATCACTGCAGGTGGTATACCTGCAGTCTTAAGATTTCCATATTAATTTCCAATACATAACAAAAAACAACACAGATTTACCTCCAGGATTAAAACGTTATACATAATACTAATACCAAATGCTTATACAGAACAGCAGCTTCCAGCAAATTTCAAGGTGCTTTGTGAAGAAATGCAGCTCCATTTTGAAGGTACAGAAGCTCACATGCCTTGCTGAAGGTCATCCACCCCCAGATCCACTAAACTGGATTTATAAGGGGTTGGCTGATAAGACAACCCCAGGAAGGGGTTTTTTAACCCTTTTGAAACAAATATTCAAGTTGCACTTATCTCCTGACATTAAATGGGCTACTCCTGCAGGGAAATGCTGAAGCCTGTGGCCCAGAGCACACCATCCATCTCGCAAAATATTATTTCAGTGTTGCTGCCGGAAGTTCAACAAGTTTTCTACTGGAAGAGGTGACTGGGCTTCTTCCCAAAGGATGGCTGTGAAGGAACCCTGTCACTCTTGGCACTGAACACAGTGAGCAGCAGGTGCAATGGTCACACAGCAGCACAAATTTATCAACAACCTGTCCTGTTGCCATCCCTGCTTTTCACTTGTTACCTTGGCTCGCCAGGCATTCATCTTTCCTTTCTGATTGAGACGAGCAAGTGAAGGGTCCCATGTGTTAAACCAGGACGTCTTAACAGACGAGGCTGTTATCTGGGAATTCTTGATCTCTCCATTTTCCATTCCAAGTGGCAAAGAGCAACCTGTTGAGAGAAGCACCATGTTATCCCCAGTACATCCAAGTAACCACAACCTAAGCAACAATTCTGGAATTGAGAACACCCACAGTTTTAACTTCATTTAAACTATTAGGTAAAATATTTTTAGAATGGAAGCACCAGCACGTGACTCATTCTTACCATCTACTTCACAGCCCAGAAGCTCCATGCGAAGAGTAGGCCTGTTGTAGACCTCAATGGGGTAGAGTCTGATGTACCTCGCAATAATAGGGGGATCAATGATGTTCTCTTTTACCTCATAGGCATTGGAATTACCTTCAAAAATCTGTCAAAAAAAAATCCACATACAGTTAACTTAATGCAAATAGAAGCTTGAATGCTGAATGCTCTGTTACAAATACAGTCTCTTTTATGCCATTAGCCCCATGCACAGTGATGGACCACTCTGTGCTGCAGGGCAACTTGAAATATCTCATGATCCCATCTTAGCATATTTGGAAGCATCTAAAGGCCTCAGTTCAAATAAACAACTTATTTCTATATAAGTCTGTAAGAGAGAGGTAAAAGGCAAGAGGTTTTCAATTTGGGAGTTGTACCATAGAAACCTCAGGGTAAACTGAAGGGAGCTGGTAATAGGTAGTGCTGGAGCAGCTGGGCATAAGATGAACCTCTTTCAGCGTACAACCATGCTTGGCCTTCTGCAGGCAATTCAGACAGCTCAGCATTCAGCTCTTGGGACAGCAGAAAGGGAGGGACAAGAAGAAGGATCTAATCCCAAATGAGGTAGGGCCTGATTTTTAGTTCAGCTTCCATCCTTAAAAAACCTGACACAGGCTTAGGAAATAAAAGGAGGGAGAGATGCTTGTGAGAAAGCCAAACTCTATACAGTCAAGGTCTCAGGGCCAATCCAAACCCCAGTCTAGGTGGTTCCTCACCTTACAATTTGTGTTCTGGTCTGAATTTTATTAGTTTGGTAAATGCCCTTTGGGGCCCCAAGCTGCATTAGTCTCTGAAGGCCATAATTTTTTCCACTCTCTCTTAACATAAAACTGACATCTCACTGCATCATCCAGTGATGCCACAAGGTTGTTGCAGCCCCTATGGCACAGACAGACCTTTTGTACTGGTGAGCTGTCTCCTTTGAACGTGTTCCACGTCCGTTTGTCTTTGCTGTAAACAAGAAAAAACTTCTGGATGTACAAGGACTTAAAAAACTGCTTGGCTCCCTGTGTCTGTATCCCAGTTAACAAAACTTGTCTTTGAAAGTCCACCTAGGAACAGCAAACAGCATTTATAAAGTCAGTAATGCACAGCAAAATCCATATAATTCTTTGACACTTGCACAATAGCTTTGAGCCCTGCCTTTTAACACCCACAACACTAACATTCTCAGAAGGAGCAACAACTAGATGCCAGAGTAAAAGTTAATGCTATCTCACTCTCATTTCATTTTTATGTATTTATTCGTGTGTGCATTTAATTTCAGAGGCCATTTTACAGGGTTCAGCATAGCACCACAAAGGCACCTCAAAATTATCTGCATGTCTGTGGTAGGCATCTTTGGGATGTCTCCACATGTCTGTGTGGTTCACTGCTGTAACCTCAGCTGCTCACTACCATGGCCCTCTATCCAATTCCTTCTCCTCCCAATGTTATTTCCAGTTCTACATCAGATCTCCCAACCTTCTCCCCCTACTTAATTCACATTAATTAAGTTGCATGACAAACACAACAGCCACCTGCTGAACTTATACTGCAACACTAGCTTGAGTCTTCCTTTTCTCCCAAACACCAATTTTAATGAGATTTGTAAGAAATCAACTGTTCTCCCTAAATTTGGGTGCAAATTGGCTATCTGGTGCAAAAGTCACTGGGATGGAAATAAAACACAGAAGTGAGGTGATTGAATGATACAGTGCTTGAAGTCATAATTATAAGTCTAATTTCCCTGTGAAGCAAAGGACACAGAAGCACCCAAAACAACCAAAAAACTATTTGAAGCAATGCTTGGGAATATTACACTTTAAATGATCACTCAACAAACACATACATATAAATACGTACCATTAGGTAGACAGAGGGGAAAAAAAAAAAGGAGTAGAAAGAATGACTCTGTTTGCCTATAAAATGATTACAATATAAATTATGAGGGTAACTGTCCAGTCAATGGGCCTCAACAGCAGTAGAGACTGGGTTACTCCAGAGACATGGACAGTTATGACATCACCACAGCACCACTCGCTACACCTTCTCAGTTTTCCCCAGTAGTGACAGCAAAAGCAGTATGACCTTCTAAAATAAACTCTTGGAAAATCATAGCTCAATGATGGTCAAGCACATGTTGTACCAAACCATACCTGGATCCAAGAGAGTTCTTCTTCCTTCATTACAGTACTCCAAGCATTGTATGTTCCAGAATTGTCTAATCTGGCTAACTTAGGTTCCCAATAGTCTAGAAAGAAAATATGAATAAACCAAGAAATTTAAGAGAGGCACTGAAAAATAAAAAGGCTGTAACTAGCTACTGACCTTGAGTGCTTCATTTTTAACCCTCATCTGTCTTGGGGAAAAAAAATCAAACAACCCACCATCAAGACATTCAAACCATAATCTAGGATAATTTGGACATGGTCAGCCACTGAAAGTCACCTGTTACCATGCAAAGCTTTATAGTTGGCAAAATGACTTCTAAAATAACAGCTTTTTATGCAATGTACTGTCTGCTGATTTGGAACCAGGGTCTAGAGTTTGCTAAACAAGTTTTGGCTGCCAGCAGGATCAAACAAAAAATGTGTTCTACATTCATGGAAGACAGCACCCCTCTGCATAACAAGGTTTCCATGTTAACAACTGGTATAGAATATACAGAAAAAAACAACTTTCAAGCCTTCATAATACTTTGTCAGGAAACAAAGAAAGAAAACCAAACCCACAGAAAATTAAGTTTTACAAAGTAAATAGTTTATTTGTTATTTCAAGGGAAAGGATGCGTGCTCCTGCATGTGTGTGTAACCTGTACATCCTGATTTGACACTGTCCGTGTAAAATTCTAACAACTTCTCTACCAAATGATCCCACTTTTATACCATGGATAAACTTGACGAATTAAAGACTCTGTGATTGCTCTGGATGCCAGGGTTCCCAAATCTTTCAGAACAGATATACTTGTCCTTTCACATCTCATCCCATATGCAAATCTCAAAAGCTTTTTGAATGCTTGGTGTTCATTTTCAAGCAGGGAACCCACTGGACTCTCAAGGTTGTGATACTGACAGCAGACCTGCGACACTGTTAAAACACGATGATGATGGCTACCTAACACAGCTCACAGCCTCTGCTTGCAGCACTGGAGACATTTTTATCCTGATAACTGATTCACTGCTGAGCTGATCTTGTAAGAAATACCATGAGATGCTGAAAGAATATGGAACTATACTTTTCTGGGGATATTACGGAGTGTGCAAGGACCTTTTCAAGTATTAACTCACCTATATGATCTGAAGCTTCAATTTGTGAATCGAGTATAACTCCACTTGCCAGACCCATTGGAATCCTGCACTCTAAAGAGAGCACAATAAGTTTGTTGTTAAAGAAAATGAGTGATATTCCAGTATATATATTCTGGTGACATCATCACTCAGAACAATTCTTAGTAATACTATAACACCACTCCCTTCCTACAGAAGTCCAAGTTAAGGTCTGCAATTTTTCTCAACAGATGAATCCACTGGTCACTGTGGGGAAACCTCGAATTCAAAGTCAGTACACTAAAGGAGTAAAGGTAGCATGCTAAATAATTCAAAGCTAGTATTGCTAGAAGCTAAAAATTTTTCCTTTGAGAAGACATTTACAGTAACCACTCTACCCCCTCTCTGAATGCACAGATAATCTTCCATGTTTTTTTGCAGAACAATCTCCCAAAGTTATTTTCAGTGATCCTGAAAGGGTAGAGAAGACTTCATAACTTGACTCCTCCAGCCAAAAACCACCTTAATTCAGTACCTTTCTCTATAACCAAATAGGATGTCTGCATTCCTGCTTGCTGATATTCTCCCACTTCAGTGTCTAAAAGCCACCAGCCAGGCCTCTGTGGCTTCATTTCGATTGTTCTAAATGAACCTTGAAAAAAAAAAGGAAGAGAAAGGTATCAGAAACA
The DNA here is from genome assembly GCA_036023395.1 of Myiotriccus ornatus. Classification (NCBI taxonomy): domain Eukaryota; kingdom Metazoa; phylum Chordata; class Aves; order Passeriformes; family Tyrannidae; genus Myiotriccus; species Myiotriccus ornatus. The sequence continues at coordinate 21,419,450 of JAYRBT010000001.1, forward strand.
TTATATTACAAGGTTGATGTAAGCGAGGCTGAATGTTAAACCAAAGACCACCCTATGATTTAATTTAGAAAATTTAAATACACATTGCAAAAACTACCACCATCTCAATGATTTCTTTTTCTTAGCAAGGAAGTTCTAGCTGGGGACGGAGATTAGAATTAAATAGTCAGCTCAAAACCCAACCTTTGCTGCTGGTGCAAAGTACAAAACCTTGGATGCCTGTACGTAACAACAGATATCTGCACACTAACTACAGTGCTGAGCTGTGTAATGAACAGTGCTATCAAGTTTATTACATAATGCAGAGACATTGATTCTGTGGTGCTGGTTATAGTTCTCATTCCTGCTGCCCCAGTGGGTTGTTCAAGTGACATAAAGGATAGATGAAAAGAAGTCAAAAGTAGATGTGGGAGAATCAGAACTATGGGCCCTCCCCTCACTTCTGCATGACACAGGAGTGCCAAGGGCTGAGCAGGAAGCAGATACTGTTTCGGCTGCTTGCTACACTTTTTAGGAAGCACAGTACATGCCTTCATTGCTTTTTCTATATTCCTAGTGACCGCAGACATGACAATTCTCGTTCCCATTTAAAAAAATTATGTAGATTTCATAAGGAAAATCACCCCCTTAAAAAGAATGAAATAAATTGTGAATAAACTACCAAATGTTCACTAAATCAAACCCCTATTACTCCAATCCCAGTTTTTTTATTTCCATGTTGTCTTCTTTTTTTTTTTTTTTTAAACCTCTCGTAGCTGGCAATACAGGCTTCATAAGTGCTGTTATTGCAGACTCGCACTGCTGACAGCGATGGGGCAAAGGAATACATCCTGTAACCTAATGAATACTTTTAGCCTATTTCCTTTCTCCCTGGACATAAGAGTTCTCCTAGGGTTCACATTTGTTCTTTCTATTCTGTATCACACACCTTGATACTACAAAAAAAGCTCTCATTGTAAGGAGACCTTGACATTGGTATGACAAGGAGAGACTGCCCTGGTCACTCCTCAGAACTTGCTCTGCTCTGATACTTACCTGGAAGGAGTGTGTATGTACCAAGCTGATGCTCTGGCTCTCCCTGTTCTATGAAGGTCTGACCATGAAAATGCACAACATGAATGTCTTTTGGCCCACCCATGTTCAGCAAATGCCATCGGACCAGTTCACCTTCATACATCCTCAAGCCTTGCAAACTGTAGGTAATCCCATTAATGGCTGGAAAAAAAAAATTGTTAGTAAGGAAAACTGCTCACAAAACAGGTCTCAAAGTGCTAGAATGGAATTATCAAAATTAGTAAAATATTTAATGAAGTAATGCATTTAGGAAGAACAATATGTTTTTTCCAATTCAAAGTGCAACACACTTTACAGTCCACATATATAAATTCAGAAAATCCCGTAACCTTACCAGAGGATTTGAACACAGTTTGCTAGCAACACATGGCAACCAGGAGAACAAAGAGAATTAAATGTCAAATGTAAATGGGAATATCAGGCCCAAAACAAAGGACAATTTTCCAAAACACGTTCTCTAGCTTCTACAAGCATACAGATACAATTGATACCTTTGGTTAATAACTGATTTTACAGACCACATTGTCAAAAGGCAGATTCCACTTCTCAACATGTCGTTTACAAACATGGTCGCTGACAGCATACAAGCATCAGCTTTTTAAAGACAGAAACATAGAGTTTCACTACTGGCCATTATTTCACAGAGGAAAAAGTGTTACCTTTGAACATTCAGCTACTCACTTAACTCTACAGCACTAAAATCTCTGTAGCCACAGAGAGGTGTATTAAGGGCTGTTCTACAGCTGCTTCAAGTTCCTCAATAGAACTAGCCAATTTGTCAAATTATTACAATACTTATAAATTTCTTGCAAAATGTTGCCAGGGTATTAGTTTCTGAAAAGAGGAGGCTTTTTTGATTATTTTTTTCTTTTTTTATTTTAATAGGAGAGGTAGGTATGAGTGCAAAAGAGAAGCTTCCTATTGAAAGTTTCAGTCCATTATGTTCTTTCTTCATTTTAATAGAAAATTTCCAGTCATTGCTAACCTTTACATTGCTAACCCTGATGATTATGGGTAAAATGGATAATGACAAAAAACCATTCATATAATTAATGTGTAGGATTTACGCATGTTGAAGAGGATTGAGAGCTGATACCTTCCTCAAACATCTTTCTCTATACCCCAATAAACTGAATAACAGGCAAAATTAAATAAGTTACCATAGAATTTGTGGCACTGCTGCATTCCTTGCGTCTTCTCATTACAGGGCCTTCTAGATTGTTTGTCGAAGTACCAGCTTTTCTCTTCATCAAAGACCATAAAAAGCAAGAAAAAGTCTCGGGTAGATGTCCTGCTGCTGTTTGATTTGCTGAAGGTTCCTTTTTGACAGATTAGTATTGGCCCAATCAAACCAGAGTGAATATCTTTCTCCTAGAAGGTAATACACCCACGTTAGATGTAGAGGAGGATTTCCCAAAAGATGTAAAAAATCCCATAGCATTTTGCAGGATTGCATCAGACCTAAAAATCTAAAGCAGGCTGCAGAATTGCTGTTGCCTTGTATTTTTACTGTCCCCTCCTCAGTCTACCAGAGTTCCCCAGTTTGAATTCTTCAGCAGTTTATGTACTGTTTTAGTAGAGTGTAGGAGATTAAATGTCAGATGGGAACACTGAGCCCAAAAGAAAGGACAGCTATCCAAAAATGTGTTCTGCAGCTTGCATTTCTACAGCCATACAGTAACATCATCTGGAGATATTCAAAACCTGATTGGACACAATCCCGAACAATCTACTGTAACCCACCCTGCTTGAGCTGTGGGAGTGGACTAGATGATCTCTTGTGATCCTTTCCAACATAAATGCTTCTGTTATTCTGTGATCAACCCCAGCAACACTACCACCTCCATTTTGATTTCCCTACCAGATTTAAATCCGAGTAGTAGATCCATGATCGACAAGCTGCTCCTGACTGCACAGGTCCCGATCGCCTGTTTGCATACCATACATATATGTAGCTGTTATTTGGCTGGATTTCATCATCTTCCTTAAACCAAGCAGTAGAGTCATCATCATAAATGCTTCCCTCGGAGGACTTTTCATAGAGGAGTCCATGAGCATGGAGGGAATATGGTCTGGATGCCAGATTCTTAAAATGAACCTAAAAAAAACCCAAAAAACCATACAATTCAGAAAATTCAGGCCTGAACCAAAGTCCCCACAAAATACATTCCCGTGGCCTCAAATCAGGGTCAAGATCTGTAAAACGATTACAGGCTATGTTGCACATGGAAAAGCTGGCAGCGATAGCTTCTGACATTTCCATGCTGAGTCACCATCTTGATGTAGGTAGATAACGAAAAATCAGAAAGCGCCAAGAGTCTAGCTCCCTCTCTTCCACTGAGTGTAGGCTCCTGGGACTTTTACTGCTGCCCCTCATACCTGGAAAACTGTTTAGTTACTGCAGGCAGGGAGGTGGAGAGTTCCTACCTCATGCTTTGCTGCAGTTATATTAAAGAAAGGCACAAAACAGTAACTCTAGGCTCTGTATGTACCATTCTCACTGAAATCAGTGCCTCACACTTGTCCCAGAGAAGCACCAGGGTGGGCAGATTACATATTTGCCTCTCCTTAGAGAATGACACTTGCAAGCTATAAAAGCCTTTTTCTTCTCTTACTCATGTTTTAAATGTAGCTCAGTGTGCTCCTGTTGCACACTACTCCTACTGAAATAGGCAGAAAGCAGTGAGATCTACTCTCCCTGTCTAAGTCCATCCCTGTGCGTTGGAAGACTGGATGAAGAAGCAGAGAGGGACTTTTTATAGCAATGCGCTTCCTAATGCAAGTATATCACTGTATCACCAGGGATAGAGTTCCTCTCATCCTGTTGATTGTATTAGAACTATCCAACCCATTTACAGCAAAGTCTTTTAGACGAAATTATATATTTTTCCTAAAAGTATATATTAATCTTGAACACAAATCTACTAAGTTCTTTAAAAAAATTAAGAAGCTCCCTTTACATATAAAAAGTAGTATTTTCAGTGCAATCTGAGTATAGAAAACTCATTTTTCATTAACATTAAACCTAAATCTCATTTTATGTTTGACTGATAAGCCAGTATTTAATGTTGGGAAACATTAGAAAGAAAACCAGAATTTAATTTACTGTAGACAGAAGAGAAAAAGGATGTATTTCAAAGAAACACATCAGAGTGCTTGCATGTCCACAGTGCAATTTCTAGCTTTGAAAACTGTTTCCCCATCATCATCTTTTAAAAATCTGTGGTTTTTTTAGATTTGTTCTAACTCTCTTATAAGAATCTTATCCTGCACACACATTCAAAACATGGACTTACTAGGATAACATCATCCACTTCAGCTCGGATAACTGGCCCGAGGATGCCAAGGTGTTCTGTGTATTCATCTTCATCCTGAAGAGTCGTAAAGGTACTGTCTGTATAGCTTTGGAAAATCACCTTATATCTGCTGCCATCTTTACAGGTTTTGTCACTCATCGTTGGACTGAAAGGAAATCCCCAATTAAACATCTACACAGTGAAACTGAAATAATAGCTTTGATGAAACCTGAGAACTAATATGTAGGAACATTTTAGAATATAAAGAATAAACACTCAAATGGCCTCAAGTTGTGCCAGGGGAGGTTTAGATTGGATATTAGGAAAAAATTCTTTACCAAAAGGTCAAATTGTTGAGCCCTGGAACAGGCTGCCCAGGAAAGTGGTTGAGTCACTGGCTCTGGAGGTATTTAAAACACATGCAGATGTGGTGCTTATGGACATGGTTTAGTGGTGGACTTGGCAGTGCTGGGTTAAAGGCTGGAGTCCATTATGATCTTAGAGGTTTCTTTCCAACCTAAATGGCTCTATGATTCCATGAAATAGGTGTCAGATGATTCTGCAAATCATGACCAGCAACGTTTAAGCAATTCTAGCTCTACAGTTGTATGAGATCCTTCAACAATTTGGTCAGCTACCACTGAAAGACTACAACTGGTCTCTGAAAATCCACCTGAGCTCTATTTTCCTCTTATACCAAGAGTCTTAATGTGAATGAGAGCTTAGCTCAGTGTAGTGAGCATACCACCTATACCCTACTGTCTCACAGATGCACCTTCTTTTCAACATACTGAGACAATATATGCCATGGGCTCTGCTAAATTCACTGGAACCACGCACCTCACACTCAGTGTGAACCTCACTGGAGAGATCTATACAGAGCTCTAACCATAACGTTTCCTTATTTTGCAAGTGCCCAAAGAAACTGTCTGTCTTATTTTTGCAAGTGCCATTTATACAGACTGAGATAAAGCAGAAAAGTGGAGGGAAAATATCAGTCAATTAAAATGGAAATTCAATTTGAAAATAATATATGTTTGGAGATTAATTCTGCGTACTGAAAACTTTCTTCCTCCTGTTTTATCTGCTTTTGATAAAAATCCAAAATTGTGGCAGTCTTGGTCTTATTCATTTCCAGGGCTACAAAGTTTAGGTTTTTGTTGAAAAGTAACAAGGAATTCTATGCCTTGTAGGGTGAGCACTGATCTTAGCTTGTAATAATTAAGACAGTAAATTTTTAGTACAGTGTTTTTCTCAAGTATTTTTCACATATATTCTTCGCTATGGCATAGTAGTCAGTATTCCCTCTCAAAATATAAGAAGACCCCTCAACAGTGGGGTTTGTGACCCAGTCACCTTCTGATTTCTCTAAACAGCAGGAACAATAATGCAAGAATTCACTCAGCTTTGTTTTGGTTTTTTTTACACCTGGGTGGTTAAATCACTTTGCAGCTTTCATATACTTTTCAATACTGCAGCCTTCAGAATTTGGAAAGTGCTTTATCCCATTTTACAACAGAGAATTGAGACACTAGAACCTTTTCTTGCTAGTGCTAGAAACTGTGATTCATCCTGCCTGTAAGCTCATCCTGTCTATATCACATCAGTTAGTCTGTTAAATTCCTGGTAAGACTTTGCTCAAGGAGGTCTCTGTCCTATCTCTAGTACAGGTACTAAGAATTTGAGTTGGAACTAAAACAGGTCATTCAAGTATAACAAAACTAACTGCAAGTTTCCCTCTTACAGTGAATTTTTCAACTTCTGTATTAAAGAGTGGTTCTAATGAGTCTACAGAAGGGGGTTAAGAAAACAAAAAACCAAACCAACCAATCAAACAATAGAAGAAGAGTTCTTATCTATGTTGCTCTTGATTATAATAATCTCTATCTCATTTCTAGAGGGCCCAAGCCTCCCATGGAAAACTCTTATGGTACTGCCATTGAAATGCTGGAAATCACATGGCATGTTACAGATGCTTTTATCAGCATGTGAATCAATCAGCATTCTGCTAGTGTGAGTCAGGATGGTGTGCAGAATGAAAAGAAGCGATTTAGCCAAACCTTTTTTTATATCCTGCATAGTTCCAGCAGACCTCTTCAGCTGCAATATAGTATCTCCTCTCATTCCCTCTGCTGCGCAGGTAATATTCAGCAATGTTCTCTGGGTTACGTTGCTCGTTGATATTCACCTTGGGGTCTGTCAAGTACGGGTCATCCACGTTCACGTAATGGTACTCGTATTCAACACCTGATATTTCCTCCCTGTCAGATTCTCCCAGGAGAAACTCGTAGTCTCCATTTTCTTTGGGAAGCCCGATTGTGATGGATGGCCTAAGCTGCCGCGGGGTGAGTGTGTAATTCTGCAGCTCTCTGTGCCTGGCTCTACTCAGATCCATTGCTCGGTCGGCCTCACTGGGTGCCCCTGTGGTGTTAGTGCAGCATGGCAGTGCCGTGTGGTTGGTCTCAGCTGGAACCATCATACGGCCAAACCCTGCCAAAGAATTGGTGATTGTTCGGGAGTTTTTACTCCTTGGGCCCAGAGAGTGGGTCATTTCTGGATCTTCCTTCTTTTTCCTTCGGATCTTGATGAAGGTTCCAGATGTACCTGAAGTATCATTCTTGTTTCCCTCCTTTCCTTTCTGAGTTGGGTGCATGTGGGTCCCTTTCTGGTTTTCCCCCAGTAGATGTGAGAACCCTTGATACTTCTTCATATCCTCCTTATTTATGAATGCTGTACCATTTCTGCCATGATGACTCAACTTACTGCCAACAGATTTATCTAAATTTGCCTCTACTCCCAGATTCTTCTTTGCAGACACCAAATTCCATTCCTCACTAGTCATTTTAGATGAATATTTCCCTGCTCTGGGCAATGATGCTTCTAATAAGTTCTTCACTACTGCAGGACTGGAATTAGGGTTTGTATCACCTAAAGTCTGATCTAAAGATATAGCATCTGCTAGTTGATCTTTGGATATCCTGGGTTCATAAAGTCTGGATGAATTAGACCCATCTCCTGCTGTGAGATCCAAAGCAAGTGTCAAGTTAATTGCACGCACGGCGTTTTCCATCTTGTTTTCCTCCTCTTCCAGTTCATCACTATAATCATTCAGAAGCGGGGCAGTTCCTACCTTGGCTATATCGGATGTGTTCTCTGTGTGATGCACAGAAGGAGGTGCACTAGTCTTGTCAGAAAATGAGACATTTTTATTTCGTACATGATTTAGAAGGGCATTCATCTTTTGGACAGAGTAAAACTTCATGGCCAATGAGCTTCGCCTTTTCCTGGTAATGTTATAATTTCCTGTGGTTTCCACTTGATGTTCTTCTGAAAATAATTTACTGTCTTTTCCACCAGCTAGAAGCTCTTCTGCAACATTCATTGGGCCTTCCCCATTGCTCAGCAAGTGTTCACCTGCAGACGTGTTACCATGAGCTATTTCATAATTGCTTTGGCTTCTATTCTCAAATACCAAGTCAGCCTTTCCATCACTTGTGGTAGCTAAAAATAAAGCCTCTTCTGCTGTGATTGATGTGTGATTTGACTGGAATGTTTCAGTCTTGATTAGGGGAAGAGGAGTGATATGAGTTTCTAAGAATTTAGAGTTGTTTGTTGATTCACTACTATTTATAAATGTCAGACCGGAGCCAGCTGCCACCTCAGAACTCATGGCATCAGTGCCTTCATACTGATCCCAGGCTAGTGCTGTAAGGTTTTCTTTTTCTTCATCATCTGCTGCCTTCCTTGAGCTTCTGATGGAGTAAAGAGAAGCCAGATATGCCTGATAATCTGAGTCCTCTGGATCTTCCTCTTCTTCTTGCACATCTTCCTCAACAGAGGTAGAAACAGCCTTTTTTTCAGTCTTGATGTGAGTGAAATCCACAACATCAAACGTGTAATCTTCCTCGTATTCACATCTGGCATCTCTGAACCTCAGCCGCATGCCGTAACTCATCTCTGGGGTACCCCAGGATGCTAAAAGCCAAGTACCTGCAATGGAAATAAAAGTGTTATGAGAGTGGAGATTGTCTATCATGGAAGTGGCCAAGGCAAGTTGTTGTGTTTGTTTCTACAGCACCTGCTATAGCAGAATGTTAAGCTTCATCTGGGATTTTCATGAGCTCTCATTGCAATGAAAAATAATTAATAAACGTAAATAAATAAGAACACATATAAATAAATACATACATCTAAGAGAGGGAACTCTTCTCTGCAGATTAAGCTGTACACAGGACCTGAGTCCAAACATAACGTGTGAAAGAGATGGATATGAAAAGAAAGAAATAAATAAAGGATCCTATGTTTAGATCAGCATCTGAGATTGAGACCTCTTGAGATAAAGTTTCAGTTTTATCCTGTCCTTAGTGTTGCATACACAGCCACACAGATAGAACATTCTAAGCAGAACAAATACATTCTGAGGCAATGCTGTCAAGCATCTGACACAGTGTTTTAAAAGCTTTTGAATGCATAAAGGGTAATCTTTAATAAGTATAATAAAAATAAAGTAATTTGAATTTCCAATCTGACACAAATCATTAAGCTGCCAAGCTGAGATATCTTAGATTAACTTAAAGGTTTTATAACTTCTGACTAGGTTTTGCAGGAATTTAGTTCTCTATTTGAAACTAGGATCTGCAGAAAAGAAAATACAATCTGTTTCCCTAAACATCAAATCAAGTTCTTTGCTTGATACCATTTGCTTTTGGAACTAGTGGAAATGACAGGATACACAGAAATAAGAGACCTTGAGTAAAGCAGTCCTTTTTATTCAAGAGACCACATAAAATTCTTCCTCTATTCATTAGAGTTTAAAGTGACTTGCATGATTTTCCTGATTTCTAACAACAGCTAATTTATCAAAGAAAACATGTCCTAGATGGAAAGAATAGATCACATAACAAAATCAAGCAAAGTGTAACTTTATTACTGGGGAGGTTTCCATGAAGTCTAATGGAGTTTTAATGATTCCCGAGTCTTGAACAAGAAAAACTACTTAACATACCGTACATTTTTAAGTTATAAGGTGTCGATGCTGTGCGATTGCCAAAAACAAGCTTTGAGAACATAGAGAATTTGTTATTTAAATAGCTAAAATACACAAAAAAAATGGTATTTTAAATGGGATAAGGATACCTAAGCCTTGTGGGATTTTAGATGATCACTAAAATCTCACAAACTTCAGTGATGAAGAATCTCTGTCCTTTTGGAGGTAATTCCTGAAGTGTGTACTACGTGGGTTCTAGCATCTCCTTTTCAAGATATGCTGTTAATCCTAGTTAGACACTGAGATTCATCTGACAGACCAGTGATCCAGTTCAGCCAGGCAGACTTTACTGCTGTTAAATGACCACAAGCCTAAGGTGAGGTGTAGCTATTTTGTCTAGTAATGACTAGCTATTTTGTCTAGTAATGATTTGACAGTTCAGGCGCATTTTATCCTGCTCAGGATGCACAAGTATGTGGCAAAATTGGGAATCTTACAGTGCAGTTGATATTGGATTGCTTCGAAGAATTCTTAGGATTGCCTTAAAATGATCATTACTAAGTCCAATACTTATTGTGAAGTGGAAAAAAACAAACTACAAGATGACCAACAAAAAGAGCTTCAGTATAGCATACAGTTGTGCTGTGTGCTAAGTCTGTGTAGCCAACAAAACTCCCTATACATCGATTGCACTGGGAAATGATTCAACGTTTTTCAGCACTGTGTTCATCTGAAAAGTTCTCTTTCCTAGTTAGGTAAGTCCTTATAGTTTGGAGACTAAATAATATCTTAGAAGAGGTGTCAAACACTGTAGTTCTACCACTTACCACCATTGTCCATTTCCACTGTGACCGATTCCCCACTCATTGGGAAAAGGTTCAGTGTATCTTCATATTTCCCTCGATACAGAAAAGAGTGTCCAGAAAGGCGAACAGAGACAATCTCATCATGAGTGCCAACACTGGAGAAGTGCCACTGAACCACAGTATCTTGGCAAAATTCAAGGATTTCACTGCTGTCAGACACATAGCCATTTATTGCTAAAAGGAAAGCAAAGTAAAAGTGGTCTCAGTATTTTCAGAGTAAGACTTTTAAAACCTCCCATTCTTTGATGTCAGTCCACCGAACTGGACTCATTGGAAAGAGACTGGCACAGGGATGAAATCACAGTAGCCTTGATGGAGTTTCCATCTCTGGAAATAGTAACTCTAAGGCAACAGAGTGTTGCACTGAAGTTTAATTAACCCTTGCCTTTGCTTCAGGGTCCAGAGCAAGCCAGGTCCCTAGTGGCAAGGTGGGAGTCGGCCTCTTCTCATAGACAGCTAGTGATAGGACAAGGGCAAATGACCTCAAGTTGCACCAGGGGAAGTTCAGGTTGGATATTCAGAAAAATTTCTTTGTTGAAAGAGTAGTTAACCACTGGAACAGGCTCCCCAGGGAAGTGGTAGAATCACCATCCCTGGAATTGTTCAAAAAACAAGTGGATGTTGCACTCTGTAGTATGGTTTAGTGGGCATGGCAGTATTAGGTCAAAGGTTGGACTTGACTTGATTATCTGGGAAATCTTTTCCAACCTTAATAATTCTACAATATTGCATATTTCTGTACAGTGCCACCTGGCATGGTTAGAAGTTCCGTGACCCTCTAGAGAATTCCCTGATTACACATACTTCTAAATACAAGCAATCACTGAATGCTCAGATTCACATAAGCTTTCATATTATTCATCTTGATATCCCACTCACTGTGCATTACGTTTGAGTTATAGAACTTGGGATCATCTCTTTTAACACTGGCTGGGTTGCTGCAGTACTCCTTGATGTTATCCTCTAGGTACCAGCTCTTATTTTCATCGAACACAGCAAACATTGCCTGCTGCTCCCCATCTGCCTTTTTCTGAAAGACAATCAACACAGCAGTTACATTTTATGAGCAGACACATGTACTAAGGACTCAACACTACAATCTTCCTTACTTATTATGGGAGCAACATAAGCTTCACCACAGTTGTGGTAAGTGTGATCCAAGGGCTGAGGGAAAGGGAGCAGGGGGTCCAAATTTCAATGCTACTACTGCAACCAACCTGTGGTGGAGCACTGAGCAAGCCACTTGCACTGCTGATACACAGATGGTTTACGACTGGGTTCTCTGTAAGAGGACCAGACTTCTGACTTGACCTGAACATATGTTTTTGACATTTTTTTTTTCTCCCAAGTGGTGCTGAAGTCTTTGCCAAGCCAGATTTTGATGAATGGCAAAGAGAACCACTCTCCCATGCTGTTTGGGTTGTTATGGATTAATTGATGCCTGAGATTGTCAGATGCTATTGAACTGTATCTGTTACAGAAAGATGCTATTGAACTGTATCTGTCTGATCTGAATGTCTTTAGAGGATAAAGATATAATAGCAGCAGGAAAATTTATTATCAAGTCTAGAGACAGACTTCCAGACAGGCTGACCTTTTGCTGATATGCTGCTCTTGCTAAGAAAAATATAATTGCTCTACTGCTGTGGACAGTTAGAGGACTGTTTCTTTGAGTGATTTCTTCAGGAACCTATTGATTTAATTGTTCTCTACAGAGCAGTTCTCTAAGGGAAGCAAAACCAAATTCACTGTAGATCAAATACCATTATTTGAACCAAATCTGTCTCTCAGAGGTTGCCAAACATGTTACCTGCGCACCCTTCTGCGTCAGTGCTTCACTTTTGCAAATCAGCAGCGGGCCAATCAGCCCTGAGGCTATATCTCTCTCAATATTTACAGCACTGTGATACAGCCTTGTAATACATTGAGCATCCTGTGCAGTGGGTTGGTCTGTTTTAGAGATTTTCCATTCGTAAGTGTATATCTTCCCTGGTTCAACTCCTCTACTCTGGGTGCCATTGCCTAAGGAAAAACAAAGAAGGAGAACAGCAATGACACAAACTGAGAGCCAGATCTTAATATCAAGCTTTATCTTTCCAGGTGCAGTTAGGCCATTTCAAGCTGCCTTGAGATAACTGAATGAATTTTGTCTCTATCTAAGATCACAAACAAGAACAGAAAACTAAGACGCTAAAAAAAGGATATTTGTCTCTGCTTTGCAGATAATACCTTGTTCTCTCTATAGGGAAACACAACAGGTAAGCAAAGGCAGAGCACACAACTGAGGTCTCTCAGTCACACACATTCCTAGACACAGCACCTCCTTCAAAGCAACAAAACCATTCACAACAGTGATAGGCAAAATGTATTTCACAAATTTTTTACTTGTGTGGTCCACAGGATAATCAGCTCCCTCTGCATTCTTCGAAAATGTCACCCCATGGAAGTAAATGCTGTAGGGTCGACTGGCCTTATTTTTGAATACAATCTATATTGATAGGAAAAAAAAAAATTAGTATTCAATAAATCCTTGTCTGAACATGTAACAGAGTTTCCACTATGGTAAAATTTGCCTGGTTTCAGCCCAGAAAGGCAAAGGGATGTATTAAATATTGCCTTATAATATAAACCCACAGTCTAAATGATGCTAATATCCTGCTTCTAGATTTTGTAGAGCCCACTAAGTGAAGTTCAGCTGCTTACACCTGGTCTCTGGAAGGTCGAAAAAGAACACTTGTTCTTCCACTTACTAGGCATACACTATCTCTGGAAATACGAAGTTTTTGACTAAAGTTCTTCATAATCTTCAATATGGGAGAAAACAAATCTAAAACCAAATCTTGTCCCCAGTTCCAAAATCCAATGTGGATATGTAAGGAAAAGGCAAAATGCCCTGTCTATTCTTAAAAAGCGGGGGTGGGGTGGGGGAAGAAAAAAGACAACAAAACATGATAAACTCAAATTCAGAGTCACAGAGTCATGGTGGAAATTATGGAAATTAAAGGTCACAGAAATTTGTGATGCATCATTAAGTGACAATAGAAAGACAAGCGGATGTGACAGCAGCACAAGCTTGTAATACAAACGCTTTGTAGTTTCATAGTATAACTTCATGAAAGAACATACGGAAACTGAGTACCATTGTTTAAAGGAGCTAAAAAATAAATCAACATAAAAAATGAGAGGTTTATATAGAGGTTTAAATGAGAGGGTTAATAATAAATGAGGCCAAACTCATGAAGTTTGGCCTCAGATATAAATCCCCCCAGAAGTCTACCCAGGTTTAGCTTTTTTCCTGTTTTGGACCAATGTCAACATATATTTTACAAAGAGTGCAAATGAAGCATGTTTATGTTGTAAAATAAAGCACAAACATGGAAACTATAGAGAGAATGCCAAAAAATGCAAGCTAAACACTGTCACTTGTTATCATAACTTTTAATAGGGCAAATATTTATAACATTAGCGGTTTTTGACAAACAACACAAATCTAACTAGTTCTTTTGTATCTCTGCCCGAATGAAAATTATGTTATAGTATAAATAATCTCTGCATTTTCGTTACTTACTTTGACTTTGTCGTTAAGTTGAGCTCTGATAACAGGGCCCAAGATTCCAGTTTCCTTGGGGTGGGCATCTTCCAGACGTTTTGTGAAGGTGGCATCAGTGTATTGCCTAAAAATAGCCTTTTTATACCTTTTACCTATGAGATTTGAGAAGTTGTCCAAGTGTTGTGTTTTATAGTGTCTTAAAAATAAAGGAAAAGACAAATGATTATCAAAACTTGAATAGTGACATCTTTTAGAATACAAAATTAGTACTCAAGCAACTGGTAGAAGCTTCATTGCTTGAAAAAAAATCCAAATCCTAAATTGACCTAATGCTCTTCACCTCCAATTCTAACCTAAATTAGATACGAAGAGTGTTGCCACTGGATCCCCAGAGGCCCTCTACAACCTGAATTATCCTGTGATTTCATGTTAATATTCCATATTACATTGACAAAGTATTACTTTACCTATCAAGGCTGGCTGGAATAGTTGGGGCGTAATCCCAAGTAACTTCTTCTGCAGCAATGAAATATTCCCAGTTTTTGACCATAAGACGTTCTTTATAGGAGAGATGACTCTTCTTTACCTCTTTGTCTCCACAGTCTCTTACAGTGAGGTAACCATGCATTCCAGCTAATTGAGAAGAAACAGTACCACAGTGATTTCCCACTTGATGAGCTCTTATCACTCCAGTTGTGTTCCTCATTCCTTTAGCTAAGGCTGCCATCAAGCCTTTGTTCATCTGACTGCCATCTTTTTGGGCCTGAAAGCTACTTTCTCCTGTTTCCCCCCTACCCCAAACATATCTTCAGCTCTTATAAGAGAGACATTTCTCTCATATTTTAAAACACTCAAGATACCACTTTCAGATAATGAACAGCAAATATTTTCATCAGATTGAGTTGCCTTTAGCTGAAATTACTCAGTTTCTCAAGAAACAGGTGATTCCTTACTCATTTTATAATGGTGCTTATCTGAACAGCTCACAGAGACTAAGATGCTGGAGTATTGATTCACTGTTGCTCTGTAACCTGCACACAGCAGTAAAGTTGCAGGCAAGTCTTTTAGTTCATCATGCACTTTTAAATTCAACAAAATGCACTGTTCTCCAGTGCCTTCTTAGTGAAATTACAAAACTCCCTGAAACAGATTAACTGCACTGTTGCAAAACAGTAGAAGCTATTTGGGACATAAACAAGGAAAGGACAACTCTATAGGTGCCTAATAAATAGATGTTTCCTTGCCTTGCAGGTGCTTCTGCACAAGAGAAGATATGAGCCACCTTCCTTCCTCACTCACTGTCATGTTTACTGTGGTTGATGCTCCTCCCACCAAGTTAATGGTAGAAACTCGGCGATGTCTTTGCTCCATGGACTGGCCATTGATATGAATGGAGAAAACTTCTGGCTTGGAACTCATTCCTATCAAGTGCCAGCTAATGTTGTCATAAGCGCAAGCCTCTAAATCTGAAAGAGACACGAGAATAGGGTTCAGAATACAGGAAAATCATTCAAGTTCCCTATGCACACTAAGTTTGAAGTGAATCTTCACTAAAAGCATTAAAAAAAAAAAAAATTAAAAAATCTGACTCCTGGCATCAGTGTTTGCAAAACGATGAAGTTTCAGAAGGCTGTAAATGGAACAGATACCAAAATGTTGCATGTCAGTGGAAGAGAGGTGTTTACATCTTACCTGCAAGTGACAACCTGACTTACAGTGAGGTGGTACAAAAGGAAAAAAAAACAGTGCCCTCTTTTGGAAAGCTGATCTGTCCTTGTTTGCGGGGTGAGGGGAGGAGCAGGGCAGGGAAGGAGACGAACAAAGCAAGGATCCAAGCTAAAGAATGACGTGGTATCCAGTGACAGTAACTGCACTAACCAATATTTGCTTAAAAAAACCACTTGAGACAGCCTTTTGTATTTGCTCAATGGAAGGGAGAGAGATATGAAAGTAGTTCCTTAGGAGAACAAGGGAAAAACTCTAGCAATAAAATAGCCCCATTACCACCTTTCTAGTCTTCTCACTTACCGATAACTGACTTTCCACTTCCAGGAAGTTCTTCACCTAGTATGTTTTATGTGCCATAAAACAAACAGTTCACTTAACCACATTACTGTCTTCTTATCAGTTAAGTAAAAAATTGAGGGAGTTTAATTTCTTTTTAGAGTTAATAATCCTGTTCTTCAAACAGAATACTTCTAAGAAGTAATCTTATTGTTCCTATCAGCAATTTGGCACGATTTCCTTCCAGCAACACAGCTTTTCTTTTAGAATTTAGATGCTCACAGATGCATTCTAAAAAAGGCTACAGCCTTTTTCTAACATTTCTCCACATTCCTATTCACATGCATGAAAAGCAAATATAAGTAATATTCAGTGTTCATCAATGTTAATTTTATTTCACACAAGCCAGAACAGTACCTGGTAATGTTCCATCAGTATAGCCATTAATTGTGTACTTGACTGATGCTGATCTTTGCCAACTCTTGTTTTCATCAAACACACCAAACATCAGTACATACTCCCTGTCAAAATGTTTCTGTGACCCATCCTCATTTAGGCTTCCTATGATGGAGAAACAACAGGTTTCAATTTGAAGCATAAGTAAAGCAGTTTTCACATCCATGTATATTTAATAGCTTGTTCCCCAGTTACCATGTACTGGCAGAGCCTGACCAAAATAAAGCCTTGAGAACACTCATAACATGATTTTATTTCTGAAAGTACTTTTGGGTTGGGTAACCACAAAATCAAAAGTCTGTAATATTGCAGAAGAGATAAACACCATGCAATGAATCATGTCAGACAATTCTGGCAATGCGTTGTACGGATTGCCTTAATGAATGGGAGTGCCAAACACCTTCTGTTCACAATCAGGTGCTGCCCTCCCTTTTGAGACTGTGAGACACAGAGAAAAACGATGGCAGAGTCACCAGCAGAGTGAACGGTACCTTTTCAAGAAATACACTCAGGTCATCGGCGCCTTTAAAAAGCTTAAAATTCAGCAAACAACATATACATACAAAAGACTTCAACAGATACTGCTGAAATGGATCAGGTACAAGAAACTGTCTAGCTGATTTTGTGATACAGGTGCAATTTCTATCAAGAAGCAGAATTCATTCTGGACATGTCACACAGAACTGGTGTGATTTTACTGATTCTTTCTGTAGATTGCTTACATCAAAAACTTCCATTTGCTACTTTCATAACATAATCTGGTCTCTCTGGACTGCAGGGACTAAAAATTTGGGAACTTGTTGATTATTTTTCTTAGGAAAAGAGGCAGTGGAAGCAATTATCTTTAATACAATCCTTTTTATTTATGAGAGGCTACAAAGTCCTGTTTTCTTTCACAAAAGAAGTCTCAGATCCACAGAGGAATTTATTTACTTGTCATGCAAAGAACATTCAGGCAGTGCTTTAACTCAAAAGTCCACTTCTTATAACCTTCACCACTTATGCTGCTCTTAATATGTCAGGCTGTGGTGAGTTGACTCCAACGAGCAGCCAAACACACACACAGCCATTTCAATACCTTTCCATCCCAAATAGGGCAGGAAAGAAAACAGGAAGAACAAAAATTAGAAAACTCATGGGTCAATAAAGATAGCTCAAAGGCAATGGAAGAAGGGGACGAAAAGAAACAACACAGAAGAAATCACTCATCATCTCCCACAAGCTGACCGATGCCCAGCCAGTCTCTCAGGAACAGCCATCCTGGAAGCCAACAAGTCAACACCCCCCATTCTCCCCACATGGTTGCTTCTTCCTCTACCTCCGGTTTTTATTGGAGAATGATGTTGCATGGTAGAAAATAACTCTTTGGTCAATTTGGTTCATCTGTCAGATGGGTCCCCTCCGAGCCTCTTGTCCACACCCATCCCCAGCTGGGGGGATCTCTTGTCCATCCCCACCTGGGGATGTCTGAGCAGGAAAGAGAAAGCCTTGACACTGTGCAAGCTCTGCTCAGCAATAGCTCTAACATGAGTGGGTATATTATCAATGTTATTTACCACAAACAAAGCACCATATGAGCTACTGTGAAGAAAATTACCTCCATACCAGGCAGACCAAAGACACAGATATAGTGCACACCTGCCATACACAGGACCCAGTCAAAGCAACTGTGTTCAGAAATCTTAAAAATTTGCATAGTGAGCTGTTTGTCTTTGCTGTATCTTGAAATATACGGTCAAATTGTCTTAAAGGTAGTGGTCAACCCAATGCATTCAAATTCATATCCAGCTGAAGCCCACAATATATGCATGAATTTGAGAAGCCTGAGAAGGATGTAATTTCAAAGTAATTGTCCAGATTAGCTCCACCAGTATACCATGAAATGTATATAATCACAGAAACACAGAGAAAGAAACCCTAAGAAATTAGGAAAATAACAAGTCCTAGATAATACTAAAAGCACCAATCCTCAAAAGAAAAAAAATCAGGAGGAAGATAATTAATAGTAATGCCACTCCTTTGAGGTGACATAAGTAGGTGTGTTCTGCAATTAAATGGATATCTATCAGTCAAGAGAGTGTTCTTGTGCAACCCCACACCAAACCAGCTTTATGTTTACTTTCAGGAAAGCTTTGAGGTCCAAGTCCATGCAGTTTACAGTCTGTACAAAATTTTTGACTCAAACCGCAGGAAGAGGATCAAGTCAAATAACTCACAGAGCTTTCACTACAACAAGGATATACAACTTGGAAAAACTTATAATTTAAGGGACCAGTAAGAAGTTTAAGTAGCTTACACAATGGCATAATGTTTCAAATGTCCCTCAAACCAGTGGTATGTATCTAGCAGCTATTTACAAATCCTACAAGACACCAGTTCTTATTAGTGGAGATGCAATTCAATGGTTCAGGCTGCTAAAATTTAAAGTCTCTGATTGCATGCAAAAGCAATTTTAAAACTTATAATCTGTTCAAATTTGTCCATATTTTCAAATGACTAGCAAAAGACACACTGCTCTGCAATTTTAAGCCCTTGTAACAGAAGAGAGAGTGCTCCAGGCTCTTGATCAGAGAGCCCTTAAAAGGCAAGGGTAAAACTATTATTTCTTGCCTTATTCTCTGAAGTGGCTGAACCATTTCAAATGAAGTTTTTAAAAGTATATATTCTAAGATGGTCAATTCGAGGTCATATATTTAGCAGATAAGCAACTGAAAATGCAACCAGTGCAGGTAAATGTATCTATTTAATAATACTCTCTGCACATCCTATAATTATAGGATGGAACTGCTTGAAAGCCGGCATTTCAAAACTTTAAAAGAATGATGATAAAACCCAGTTATTTTACACTGAATGTAAAGATGTGAAAAATAACGTATCTTTCCTCAATATCATCCAGCCTTAACTTTGTTAAGAAATGAAACTGTATTACCTCATAGTAGTCTTAAAGCATTTCATTACCTTTCTTACAGATAAGCAGTGCTCCAATGAGACCAGAGTTAAAATCCATTGCCATGTTCACATGAGAATAATAAGCATAAGTAAGACAAGGAAGGTCAGCTTCTCTTGGACCAACTTCTTCGGATATATCCCACACATATGTGTAGACCTGGCCTGGGAGTACGGCATCATCTCGTTTTTCTGCAGGTGATGTTCTGTCACCATACAGGGAGCCTGCCGAGAAAAGAGTCAGTAGGGTGTCAGTAGGGCGGCATGAAGACAAAGAGCAAATAAAACAGCTGGAATATCCTCCTACAATCAGTTCCAAAAGTTTTGTTTCTTGCCTATATGATACTTCAGCTTCAAACAGGTAACGCATGATTCCACTCACATGGCGGGGAGTACCATGGGGAAACTAGCTATTCCACCATCCTGTTTCTTACAGAGTAAAGATTTCCTAGAGTTATTATCACTGTCAAAAGGTTGGGCTCTTCATTAGTCTGACTAGGCTTAGGATGGCATGAAGCTTCAGCCTCTGCCCACTGATGCCCTGCAGAGGAATACTGCTCACTTTGTCACCTTCCTGTCATAAAGCCACTGTGTAGACTGGCATTGCCTTGCTGCCTTAGGCCTTTTGTACACTGCATTTCCAGATAATGAGCAGTAATGGCTCATAGTTGTTCCTGCCATATCCAACATGTCTGCAATATGACAAAGGGGAACCAGAGAATCAAAATCCTAGGTGCAAAAGGCACATTGATTAATAAGTCAAACTGAACCGCCTATCACTTCCCATGAGATGTTCTGTTCAACTCCATGAGAGGGGGTTGCAAACCTCCTTTTGTACCCATAGAGCAAACAAAGCCTCGAATAAATCTGTAAACTGTAGGTCAGAACTTTGCCTCAGTACTCTCAGGGCAGGGCAACCCAAGAAGCATGAGCAGTCAAACTCACTTTGTGCTGGTGCAGATATTTTACTGTCAATTTAGTCATAGTTCATGATCTCTTTTGCTCGTCTCATGAGGGTTCCAGGGGCAAAACACCACAAAGCTGAGCATTAAATGCTGAGTATCACAGCAGCATGATCAGCACTGTTAACTGCCTTTACCAATAATGCCTTGATGTATGCCATTAAAAGGGATTTGGAAAAGGTTTTAAGACCTGTATTTAACAGTTTACATATCCTGAAATAAAATATTTTGCAATTACATGGGGGTGGACCAGATGATCTCCAGAAGTACTTTCCAACCTCAACCACTCCGCAATTCTGTGCAACAGTGTTAGCACACAGGCAGCTGGTCAGGAGACCGCACA
>JAYRBT010000001.1:21442309-21456022 GCA_036023395.1 Myiotriccus ornatus
ACTCAGCCCCATGCTTAAACTTTAAGACTTACCAGAAGGATTCTACGAGAGTATTAATAGCAAGCTCCTGTCACAGCAATGACCTTGGAGGCAAGAACAAAATTCTTCTCTGACAACTAGGGATCTCACAGCAAGTTAGAAAATGAGAAACACTGCAAGTGCCCTTAGTCTTATTACGTAAATGATTTGGCACCTAGTAGACCACACCATGTTTTCTTAGAAAATATTTAGGCGAATAGATGGAAACCAGCAAACAACACTTTTGTAATGGAAATAATGATGAGAAAAGGGCTGGAGGGATAACAGCCTTTCACATCATTGGTTGATTTATTATAGTATGTATGATAACTGAATCCAACAGTAATTCCACTTGCTTTCTTTGTAATGCCCTTTCAGTCACATTTGATAGTAGGGAGATGATGGTCTGCTCAAGCATGGAGAGGCTGAGCAGAGATATCACAGGGAGTTCACTTCAGTGACATCCAGGGTCCATAAGGGGGAGATCTCTTTTTGAGAGATCTGTAAATTCCTCTGTGACACTCGCTCGCAACAGCAGAATCAGGCAGAAGCAGGTAGTGTTTCAATTCATTCCCCACTTGTTAGTTACTGATAAAATTTTGTTTAACTGTTTAAAGAGAAGGACCTGATCCATAACCTACACTGAAAAGTGCTGCCCTAACGTGGCAATGTTCAATAGGATATGCACATAAGACTAAGGGGTGAAAGAGGAAATTTATCAGTGCTAAATGTACAGCTAGAAGGAACAAAATACATAGCTCACTAACACCTCAGAAATCTCAGACTGCAAGCATAGTTACCTAACTTTTAGGAACTGCAGCAGCAACACTGCATGCACAGAATAATACATTTTTATTTTGCTCTGAAGTGCCTTATAAATATCACTTGTACATGGTAGCAAACCTCTACAAAGGTTAAGACTGGCATTCAGAGAAGTCAGGTATTCTTTTCTCATCTGTATCATCCAAAAACTAATGAAATAGCTCAAGAAGAACTCCTTTTCTTTTCAGCCTCTCTTCAGTTATTTAGAACTAAAAGCAGCAAAGTATCAGATTCTTACACTGTATTTAGACATTCAGTTTGTACCGAAATCAGCATAAGTTGCCATATCCCAATGCCTTTGGAATCCAAGACATTAGGTTTTTCTCAGTGAGTGTCTTTGTACTGGTTTTTTGGAGGGAGATTGGTGGGGGCTTTTTTGTTTGTTTGTTTTGTTTTTAAGTTAAATTTCTATAAGCGCTACAAAACTCATTAGTCATCTGGGATGGGACTTGCTCTAAATACTTATGACAGATAACTCAACAGGGTTTGTTTATGAAATATTCCTGAGTTACCCCAGAGTACTTCAGCTGAGGTTTGAGACACTCTTGTGAGTCTGTACTGCATGAAACAGTTTATCCACAACATGACATTTAATGAAACAGCAGTTGATGCTTATATGGATGCACCCAGTGCAGAAGAGAATGAAGTTCTAACTAGTAAATTCACATGCCCAGGTCAGTACTTTAATGACGTTTGGCTTCATGTTCCTACATTTAAATCCTTTTTTCTTCTGTCTTGCCAGTTTGACATTATGGTTACAGTTGTATTTAATTTCCAAGTGGGGTTTTAGAAATCACAGAAACTTTGGTTTAATTAAGTCTGGAGGAAAAGAATAGTTATAAAGTCTCAGTCTGAACTGGAAATATCTTTCCCATATTATCCCAAAATGCAATACATGTTTAGAAGTAAAAAAATTACAAATGAAAAAATAAGGAAAACAAGTAATTCACCAATATATATAAAAAAGCAGCAGCATCCAAATACACTTTCAGTGTAGGAGAACAAGTAATTTTTAGTTAATTTTAGTATTTAATTTTTAGTAATTTTTTGCCTAATTTAAGCAGAATTCTAAATTACATCCACATTCTGTAATCTGCAGCATTGCACTTGCAGTGTTTATAATCCTAAAGATAATAGTACTGAAAGAAATCACATATTTTATAAGTTTGATTGGTGTACGCAGGTAGGCTGGCCATTCTGCAATGCTCTCTGAAAAAAATGAAATTAGTAGTTTCACTTAACAAGGTATAGCAATGCTTG
The DNA here is from genome assembly GCA_036023395.1 of Myiotriccus ornatus. Taxonomy (NCBI): domain Eukaryota; kingdom Metazoa; phylum Chordata; class Aves; order Passeriformes; family Tyrannidae; genus Myiotriccus; species Myiotriccus ornatus. The sequence continues at coordinate 21,444,410 of JAYRBT010000001.1, forward strand.
ATCCTTTACTCAACAGAACTCATGATGCACATTTCACAAAACTACTGAACAACTCAGAAACAACATAGCTAGTTCCAAAGTTCATCAGGCTCTGAGTGAAGTGAAAGTGACAGTATCCAAACTGGAACATATTTATTCCTTCAGCAAATTCTAAAACCCGAAAATCTTTGAAATCTTACAAACCATGGCTCAACTTAACATTGCTCAAAGTCCATATACCTAAAATTAATACCTTAGGAAACCATGAACAACAAGCACTGACCGACACAGAAGACGACAAAAGCAAGCCCTGGAACATATTTAACAAAAGCACTCTGAAAATATAAAAATAACTCTATTCACTAACGAAGCAAATAAAAAGGAGCTTTTAACACTTCACTGGCTCTAGTTCAGATCATGCTGTTTAAAGTCAACCACGTTCCTCTGAAATCAACATATCAGGCTCTAAAGTCCTCCTGGGGTCTACAATTCCACAGGAGACGAGAGACACAAACCACTTTTCAGTCACAAGGGAGGACTAGTTTTATCCGTCTTATCCTGTACTTTGTTACCTGGACTTTTCCTCAGATTCCGGTTTGTAGGTCCAGCTAGTGATCTGAGCAGCTATATAGCGCTCCCTGAGCTTCGCAGCTTCCACCACACGTTTGTCTGAGTCTGGCCACCACGAACCCAGTGCAAGCAAGAGAAACAGACCCATGCAGTGCAGTGTCATGGTACAGATGCCTGTTGATGCTGCTCTGGAGGACAAGGCAGAAACTGCTGCTTTTATTGCTGTTGCTGCTTCTAACTTCCCCTCAGAAATGAAATAATTATGATGCAAGAGGGTAACAGCATTTGCTACGCTCAGGTCATTGCTCTTCACCTCCTCCTCCCCTTACTGACAGGGATCCAACAGAGATAAAAAACTGTTTAAACTACCTTCCTTCCCCTCCTCCACACCACCTTCAGCAAGAGACAAGCACCAAGGAGGAGCAGCTACAGACTGTGGTTGGGTCACTGTGTACTGAAGCAGCAGGATATCAGAGGCAGAAGACAATTATTTGGATTACTTCAATTACAGGATGTTTGACTTGCATGGTTAGGAAGAAGGGGGGCATATTTTCTATCTTCCCAGAAAACAGAAACCCAGCACATGGCTGGCATTGATGGAAATTTCCCAGGTAGATGCTACACTTCTAAGAAATAATTCCCAGTTTAAAATCAAACCGTTGAGGCATTAGGTGTGGGAAGTAGAAGTAGGTGCAGAGCTAAATCCAGTTCAGATCACCATGTACTGCATACTCGTAACAGCAAGCCAATAACCTTTCCAAACATGTTGTCAGCTTCAGTCTGGTTCCCACTACACTCCCAAATACCTCAGGTAATGGGTAACGAATGGGCTTCTCAGTGGCAGCTAACAGGTCAGCCTTGGAGACTTTTCATCTAGTCTTGACTACAGTCTGTTGACATTTATCTAATGAGAAATCACTTGGAAAATACCTTTTGGTAAGCTAATCAGTGATGTCACAAAAAATGTTTCCCTGCTTTTGCCTGTGCTGAGAAGCTTGTCAAAACAAGAAGACTGTCGATCATCTTTCCCGCACGTTCAATTACTCAAAAAAATAAAAATCTCTATCTATTTTTTTCAAGGACAGAAGATGAAAACAACTTTTTCAATAATGTTTTGCTAATGTTTTCATGAAACGATTACCTAAACCCTCAAATCAAAATAATTCTACTCCAAAACTAAACAAAAAGGACAAAATTTCCTCAGAGTACTTCTGAAGAAAACCTGACCAATTCTTGAGATACTGTTTAATAGCAGAATGGCCTAACTGGCAGCTTGGTTAATTCCATCCAAACTATATGGTACTATATGGTCTTAGAAGAAACAGGGAAGATGGTTGGAAAACAAAAATTTATGAAAACAAATAGTTAAATGCTCCCTACCAAACTTCAGGGTCATTTCATGTTTAAACCTGAAAGCAATTATGATCACTTAGACTACAGACATGGTGGTGCATTTTTCACTTTAAGCAAGTCTTCCTGTGATTCTGTTTAATGAAGTGTTTGCATTTAAAATTTCTATCGTAAATAGGTTTCTAATAATTCTTCCCTGTACTAAAAGGCTAAAATATTGCAGGCTAAAAATTAACACCCAGAATACCCGTTTAATCCCCCTTCCTTTGTATCTGTGAGCTGGGCATCATTAAAGCTAACATCAATTAGCTATCTCTCTTTTATCAATTTTGATGAATTTGGGAGTTGTATTTTCACATTTCTACATCAATGAATAACGCAGCACCAATCTAAAGGTAAAAGGAATTACTTTTTTATGAGTGGCTGATACTACTGACAATTTTAAAGAACAGTATAAAATTAGATTACTTTCTATTAAGCTACATGGATTACCATGTATTACCCTTCTTTAACACTTTAAGAACAAGCAGTCCAATATTGGCTACTTGCTTATTTTCTCCTCTTCCCATGCTCCTAGTATCAATGTGAAATTGAGCTGACTGAAAGAATTTGTGTCAACCTCTTTTTTTTCTTTTTTTCTTTTTTTTTTTAATTTAAGCTACTACATCACATTGTCTCTAGGAAGTTTCACAGTGTTCTGAAAATCATTATTAATAATCCAAAGACTTCGTTCCCTTCCACCTGACCATTAATTTCTAATATCAGCAATTATATCCCGTGTCTGATGTGGTGAAAGTCTAATATATACATATAATTTTTTTAGTTAGCATTGGCTACCTGCAAGCTAATACTATTAGTCACAGGACAAGTGACTACAAAAGACATTCTTCAGACGGAAGTCTTCCAAGACAATGCAATTTTATTGGCTGCTCATATATTTAGCTGTTATCTTTTCTTCTACTTCACAACATTGCACACGTTGCAAACTTCATATTTTATCCTCACTGCCTACCCACATGTTCAAATGTAAATTACATTTCACCAGCAACATCAAAAGGTCATGTCATCAAAAGCCATGCACAGAGGAGTGTGGGTCTAGTCCAGGCTGGCAAGACAATCTCTGCAGCACAATGAGCAATCCTTCCAATGCACAGAAATGCCAAATGAAAACAAAGCATGGAAAGAGAAGCATAAGCAATACCTTTTAACGCTAAAAGTAGGTCTGCATCTTCTAACTGGGTGAGATTACTGTCTGTTCTGACACCTAGTAATTATAATCTTGATTCTTGTTATGCTACATGTGAAAACCTACTAAAAGAGTATGCTTGCAGTCCTGCTCTAAAGCTGACCTGTAAAATTAACTGGCATTGCCAGTTTTTCACCCAGAACACCCTAGGCTGAGCCTGAGCAATAAATAATAGATCTTTCCAAAGAGCTGTAGTGATATGCAACTTTCTGCAAATTATATGTTATGATCCACGACAAACTTGGTTCTACTTCATCACAAACACTATCCTAAGTGCAAGCAGGCACTTGTATCCTGATGGCTACCATCAGTTTTTACCACTATATTACAGTGACAAAGAGGGAGATAGAGATCATACAGAGAGGGAAGAAAAGGTTGTAAAACAATTCTGGTTTGCTAATCGGTTGCTAATAATGCCCTAGCAGAGATCTCTGTCTCTCATCCAAACACACAAATCAATGCACAGTGGTGCAGTGAGCACACTTTGTTTAGTGCAGAGTGGATGGATTTCATGGGCAAACAAGGAGTTAATTATTGATCAGCAATGAATACGTGCTTCTGAAGCAGGTAAAAGACAGAGGGGGCACTTACCAAATCTTCCAGGCAGAACTGGGAACAGAAACCATCAGATGAGTATCTTCACTTCTGCAAGCAGGCACTAAAGCCAAGAAAGGTTAATCTGTGAAATAGCTCATTTCAGAAGCTTAAAGTAGGTGTGCCATGCCAAAAACCACATGAGCAGGCAAAAAGATGGCAGAGAAACTTAGGGTTTCTTTCAGATAACAACTTATACAAAAGGAAGATGTGTATGTGTTTTGGTGACAGCCCTCACAAGAACACATTCTGTTAAGGAAAGGCAGGCTGTGTGACTTCTGCGTTCATAAACACACTACAAGGCAGTAAGAACCCAGAAGGGTGTTTCATATTTCCCTGGCACTAAAGGGCTCATAAGATAGGTAATCAGGTCAATTTAAACCTAAATGCATTCACAGGTTTTAAACCTGTATTTTTCCTTAGGAGAGAAGCACATGTCCCGTGTTAGAACTGAGTGTTTCTCCAGTCAATGTTTGCCAAAACCAATTAATTAGCAGGACTCAAAACTATTTGCACAGAAATGCCAAATTCAATGCAGTTTCAGAGAAAAAGAAATATATTCATTTTCTAAGTATTATAAAACGTAATTTCAGTGCTTTAACAAATTTGTCTAAGACCATTGGCTCATGGTCTGAAAAGAAAACCCTTTTAATGGACAAAAAGAGAAGAGGATACACTAGCTTCCTCTCTTCAAAAACTGCATTAATGATGTGTGGTTCAAAATTTTGGGCTGACCCAAACAAAATATTTTTTTCCCCTTCTGTATGTTTAATTTTCGCAAGAAAATTTCCAGTTTGGCTCGACAAAGAATTTTGCTCCTACCCAGTGTTTGTGTTCTCTGTGTTCCAGTTTGTCTTCTTTACTAAGAGATTTCTGTATTTGCCCAGGCTTACAACTGATATGCAACACAGGAGCAGCTGCCCTCGTGCTAAGTCAGTCTAGCAGCATATTCAACTTGGATTTCTTTCTGTAGAGAATAACAACAGTAATGATATCAGTGCAACAGTTTGCAACTAGGAAGATTTGCATCTTTTTATCATAAATCCTTGCTGCAAATGAAACTGAATTATCAAAAACAAAAAGAGAGCCTCTTATCAAGTTGTATACATACCTACTTCCAACAATAGGTATGATATTCTGGACAAATTAAATTTTTCTTCTTTCATATGGTTGAATTTTCTACATTCAGGTTTGGGTTTTTTTTTCTAAATAGTAGACTTCAAACACTTCTAAAAAGTTAGTAGCAGAGAAGGTTATTTTCCAACAGAAAAGCAGATAGGTGTGTTTCTTTCTGAAACATGAAATCAGTAAGCTTTTAGCATAAGATGGTAAATTGTATCTGTCCCTACAGACTTCACCACACAGCCAAATTCAGGGCAATCTAGTTCTCCAGCAGTGGCTCAGGCTGTTTGTTAAACAAGCTCCATTTTCCCATATGTAAAAATGCAGCCACAGAAGGACAAGGTTGAAATTACCCTGTTTGTTTAAACAGTATTTTCACCCTCCATTATTTATAGCTTAGACTTCAATTAGACTTTTAGAGGACTAAATACAGGACTGAACTTCCCACAGATTGCTTGGAAGTTACTGCCCTTTTTTTTTTTTCTCTTCTTATTTTTTATCGTAAGCAAGAATTTTTTTGTATTTTAAAAGCATTTCATGCAAATTGAGGACTAGTTATGTGAAGTCTGACCATAGAGCTTGTGATGGTTATTATTTTACACTTCTGTGAGGTTTTCCCCTTTGCACCATAACCCCATTCCTTGTGCATAACTTTCAGATTCAGTACAATCAAAATTTCACCCACATCTTTGCTGCATGCAGCATCTGTAAAGGGGAAGGTACTCAAAGTCCAAGATCAAGAGATAGAGATCTAAAGGGCAAATAAAGACCCACAAGAGCTGTAAGATGTGCAGTAGGACAGTGGACTGCAGCACAGCAGAACTTCTCAAAAGCTATTCTGATGCAGAGACAAAATTCAGACCATTAATGATCATGTAGGATTTGACAGAAGATATAACTGAGGTTTACTACGTTTGCATATGTTTATAGTAGTTCCTACAGCAGTAATCTTCAGTTCTATCGGGAGTTTTAAGTATTAGTCCCAAAAGAAGGGGAGGGCTAAGGTACAGTACAACTGCTGCAAGTGTACCCAGGTCAGATTTGCTTGCTCAGGTGCAACCACTTTGATATGCAGCCAAGCAGAGCACCACATACGAGTCACCAAGCTTTGGGTTTTGTGACACCAGACATTTCTGTGCTAAGAATGCCATCAGGTATTAAATATCATGGTGCTGATGGAAGCCATTGGTTAGTTCTCTTCAGTCCTGCTATGCCTCTGTTGTTCTGCTTGGGTCAGAGAAAAAAGCTTTCATTGGTTTATATTTTTTCTTAGAAGAAAAATAAAAAATCACACCACTTACTTCCATCAACAGCCTGACAAGGAATAATATGATATTTGACAGCTTACTGGAGACTCGTGAAACTAATTCACCTTCCTGAAGAACAGACACCTTTCAGGGAGAAGAATGTTTCAAAGGAAACACAGCAAAGGAAAAAAATATGTCATTATCGGTTATTTTAAGTCCTACTCACTCTCTTTGCTCCCCTCTTTATTGGGTGGAGGACAGCTACTTCCTTTGTTACCAGAAAGCCCAAAATGTCTTTGACATTAATCTGATATGAAAAATCCTATGGCATGACTCAGTGGGTGCGGTTAAGTTTTAACAGGTTTCAGCTCACTTACATAGACATTGCCTAAGATATAGTCCAAAAAAGAGGAAGTGAAGATAGATATCAAAAGAGGAAAGCCAATTTAAGCATAGGACACATGTAAGTAAGAGCATAGTACAGAGGACAGCCAAAACAGGGACCAGTTGTGCCAGGATGGGGATCAAACTTCCTACCCAACAGCAAATTCAGTCCACTGCAGACACCTAACTTCTGATTACCTTGCAGAAAGAAAGATGGATGTTTGGGAGACAAAGATGCTGTCCTAAAAGCCAGTTTAAGTGAACCTAATGACTATAAATATACATGCATATGTATAGTGAGAGATGATGGTCCTATCCTCCCATTTTCATTATTAAAAACCTTACATTTTACAGTGCAGAAAGCAGCTGCTGAAGTCCGGATGCATCTACAATATCTGAACTCATAAATTACTCTCTTTATGTTTACTCCAAAGAGGAAACCATGTTATTAGACTACCAAATAGTGCAGGTGAGGCAGACAAATAATCAAGACTGAACCTTGCTCTGCCACTGCAACCTTCTCCTTTACCCTCAAGCCGTAATTTCATCAATAAGACTGTTCTCGTCTTTATTAGAAGATGAGCAGACTACATACCAATATTCCTGCTTTGTCTCCCAAAGTATTCCATCTCAAAACACTAGTCTTGCTCAAGTGTAAATCCTTCACAGATTGGTTAGTTACAGTTATTTCAGTTTAAGATGTAGTTAAACTTTCCTTAACAAGACAATCAATCACTCATTTTTTTTCAGCTATCAAAATCCTCCTCCAGCTAGAGGAAACATAACCATTCATAGCCAGGGAATAAACCCACATAACTCTCAAGTGAATTTAAATAGGAGGGGGGGAAAAAAAAAAGAAAAATTCACATTTTCAGGAATCAGCAATGAAGCTAAAAGCATTAGGCTTCTACTATAAAAGTACATTTCAGTTTCTAACATACACAAAAATAGTCTTCTGATGAAATGAAATTGAAGGAAAAAAAATCCCACTTCTTAGTGCAGTGTCTGTATCGGAATGAACGTGATTTATTTATATTACACACAAAGATTTTTATTAAAAAGGTTGGTAATGGAACGTTTTATTTTAATGCATCAAGTTGATAAAAGATTAGTTACAGAAATTGTGTATAATGTGTAAGTCACATGGAAGGGTTGTTTAAAAAAAGATTTTATAATTAGAGGAGTACATCTCTTATTCTAGTTACATTGTAAAGTGCCTTGTGTAGTCATATTCTATTGTTGGAATGACCGCCTGTACAAATTTCAAGAAAATAAGAAGGTACCTGAGTTTCATATTAAGGAAAATGTACAATAGGTAGAAATCCTGTAAAACAAAGCAGAACTCACATTCAGTGATCAGCTCAACAGTACTTCTTGCTAATAGGAAAATAACACCTAGCAATTACGCAGTTAGAGACTGGGGAATTATACAGTAGAATTCTGGTAATGACATCAAATGCTTGACCAAACATACAAATCTTCCTGTTTTAAGTTAAGAGAGGAAACCAGGAGCTATTTTCAATAAATCTTGCAGACACCACACAAACATTTACAATACTATTTACATACTTAGTATTTGTAAACAAATGCCAAGGTGAATTCCACCCAGCAAGGCTAATCCCTAGCTACCCCCCTGTTGTGCCAGGCAAAGCAGGATCCTCCTCAGTGTTTCAGTGGCTCAGAAAAAGAAATCTGTTTTCCTGTTCTAAACTATCCTTTGAAAGAGGTTCTTCCTGTTAATGGGTGCAGAGATTAACCTCACTAACCTTACTTCGGAGAGGAGAGTTCCCTTGTATATATCACCTTCAAATGCATGTTGGGCCTAACTATGCAGTCTGGAGTATGTTAGATAATTATAACCTAAAGTGTCAGTCCATGAGGGAATGAGGCAGTCAGGGAACTGAAGAATGAAAATAAATCACTACTTTCAACTGACTATTAAGTTGCATTGGTACTGGATATAAGTAAACCCTACTATTTTGGTGTATCAGTCTCACGGACCATTTCTTCACAAACACAAGCTACTTGATAATGAGAAGAGAAATCACACATTAAAAATGCCTCAATTTGTTAAGTAATAACAAAAAAAAAGTAATCAAAACCTTGAAAAGAAGCTATTTGTAACTACTGAGGTGTAGGGGACTTGAACTACCTTGCCAGATAGTTATTTCCCAGTTCAGTTTCAGTTGTTTGCTGCACAAATTGAGCGAGTCTCAACTTACACAGTAAAGAGAATTTTACCAATTCGGGACCTATAGCTGCTCAGTAGTTCCTCCTTCCTTCCTTACAGCAGCAAAGAACACTATTCTGAAAGGACACACTTGCTTCTAACATGGAGGTTACTTCAGTCAGAAGGCATAGTATCATTTACTACAAATCATAACTAAGGTGAGTCAGCTTGCTAAAAGAAAATTCTAATTGTGAAACATTTGATATTGATGTTCAGAATGGTTTCAGTTATTTTCATTGCCTTTTTGTCAGCTAACTGTTTTACCAAGTTACTGCTCATGTGCAGAATAGAGAATAAAGGGACCTCTACATCTTTCAGAAATGAATTTCAGATTCAAAGCTGATACAAAGCTGTACCAAGGAATGATTACAGTCCAGATGGAGTCTGTGAATCTCCAGTCTCACCCTCCTACACTGGGATCTCTGTTTTGTGCTCACAGCTACCTCCTTCACATCCCTACAAACAAGGGCTCAATTCTGTCCCTTCAATCCTACCGACTTTCCCCATTGCTCCTGCCATACACCACTCCCAGCCCCCCAGCTACTGAACAGAGTCTGTTTGTGCAATGGAGCTCATCTGAGAACTCTAGTAAGTGCCACCCCAAGCAGTTGTTCACTGCTTTCACACCCAATTGCATTCCAGTTTAGGAAGCTTGAGGTTACAGCTCCTTAGGCTGGAGAAATCTCCCAGAATCGGTGCCGTAATGGAAAAGGATACATATGAACTCCAAGTTCTCCCCCACCTTCTGCAACAGTCTCAATTATTTTCTTCATGACTTCTGCGTGCCTGAAAAACAGATCAGAAAATACTTTAAGGACAAAGTAATACCCTCTTCCTCTCAGTAAGATTAGGTTCTCTGCAAATCAAATAATTTTGGACTGTTAGTTTCAGAAACAGCAAGAAGAACTTTTCAGTTTACTGAGAAAATAAAATCCCAACAGTAATTGAAAGAGAACATTAAGTGATGGATGTAACATTATTTTTAGAACTCCTTACAAAGAAAGGAAAAAATGTTCCATGCCATAATGGAGACTGAGGAGTGCCATAATGAGAGTCAATACATATTGCTTGACACTAGTATAATTTTAAACTGCTAAACTCCAAGAAAGCCACTAGGTAAGCCCCCAGAAGGTAATCCTGACCAGCAGAAAGCCACCAGAAGTTCCCAGATTCCTCCTGAAGAAGATACCTAGAAACTGCTGCAACGTTCTTGGCTGCCTCTGCTGCACTTTTAAATTTGTGAAGCTTAAGAGGTTTTAAACACTAAAACAAATCGTAGTTTCCCAGGCAGGTTAAACCAACCCTACATAAATTCAGAACTGTTGCTCTAGGACTATTTTAGGGTATGGAGATTTTCTCTGGTGCTAACTTGGGTTCTACTGTGGCAAACCAACAGTTTCTAAGGTAGTTTATTCTCTCTCGTGACTCTGTTATTGTAAAGCACTACAGAGAAGGATAAACATTTCCTCAGGTTTTTACATTTCCTAAGTTTTTACATTCTCATCAGTGACATACCCAACCCACTATGCAATACACAATATTTACGTACAAACCTGATCCTGGGAATATAACAGAGAATTACAGAATAGCTAAGGTTGGAAAAGACAGTCTTCATCTAGTCTAACTCTCCTTGCTCAACAAGCAGCAAACTAGAACAAATTGCTCAGGATCTTATCTGGTCTGGTTTTGAATATCTGTAATGATTAAGATTTCAAGTCTTTTAACGACCAGGTACAATTTGCAATGGTCTTGTGTTCAGTTCTTACATCCCTTAAACCAGAGGTTGAAGAAACTACTGTATTTATGTTTTATTTATATACTTATAACACAAACTCCCAGGCAGTATAACTAATCTTTCTTTTATCTATACCTCAATTTTGTTTCTAATACATGTTTGACTCCTTAGGCAGTCTTTGTCAGTGATGTCATACAGGGCTACGGGCATCCACGTACACAGCACTGCAGGTTAGTGAGCAGCACTCGGTTTGATGCCCACCCTAAAACAACCTACGTGCCGACTGACAAGTGGAGTGGTGAGCAGAGTTTGCATAACTTTCTGACCATGTTTTGATATCAGTACGTCAATCTAAATAGCTCACCAGCAACTGGCACTTAGTAGTTACTCTGCAGTTAATCGTGCTGCCAGCAACTGCAAATAAGGAAGGAAGCTGTTGCAAAGTTACCAAGACACATTGTAAACAGGAACATGCAAGTCTGGGGAAATACTAAAGGTCAGCATTTGTCATTTGCTCTTGATCTTTGCAAATAAACTAACCTTCACAGTGGATTCCAGTTCTGGATCCACGTCCGTGTGCAACACATGCCCTTTCAGGTGCCAAGTCCAGTTGCTTCTATATAGGAACTTGGGCACTGCCAAAACTAAAGTTTTGACCTTATCCATAAGGTGGACTATTTTTTTTTCTGATGGCACAGAACATAGGGTCACCCTGAAGCTATTACAAGTCTCTAAGAGCATACTGGCTCAATTCATACATCTTAATGACATTTGTTCTTTTCTGTTTTCTAAGGACTAGTCAGATATCTGGAATTCTATAGCAGTCACAGTAATGGTCACTCTTACTGTCATACAGTCATTCATGAAAAGCTTTGCAGGTGCTTTATAAACTTTGTAAAGCTTGTTTCTTGTTTTCAGTTTCCTTCTATAAGAAAACTTGTAGGAATTAATACGGAACATGTACACACTGCAATGGAAAGAAATAATTTTGGAAGAAATGTAATCTAAAATATCCTGCTATCTAGAAATCTTTTTTTTTTTTAACTTCTGAATAAAAGTTCCGCAGAAATAACTCTTAACTCCAGATGACTAAATACACTATGTGCTCTTCAGTGTTCATTCCAGGATCTGTCTGTAGATCACTTGAGCTATCAAA
>JAYRBT010000001.1:21475309-21495033 GCA_036023395.1 Myiotriccus ornatus
GGGGGCGCGCGCGCGGCCCCGCCCCGCCCCGCCAGGGGAGGCCGGTGGGGGGGGCGGTGAGTTGGGGCCGGGGCTGCGCGGGGGGTCCGTGCGGGATTTAGGGCGGGGTGCGGGGGGCCGGTCAGGAGTGCTGGGGCTGCGTCGCGGGCATGAGCGAACGGGAAAGTGGTACCGCAGCCTCCCGGGATCCGCCGCCCGGGAGCGCCTAGCCACGGCGTCCGAGCCCCGGGCGCTGCCGCCCCGCTCGCCCCGCACGGGCGCGGCCCCGCCGCTCCCGCTTGCAGCCCGCGGCAGCGACGTGGCGGGCGGCAGAGCCGGGCGGGGGGTGCTCGCTCGGCGGAGAGGTGGGTGCGCGTCCCCCCGCGGGGCCGGCGCTCCGGTTGCCCGCGCTCCCGCAGGGCTGGCACGGACCGTCACCGGAGCCCAGCCCGCAGCCGGCCCGGAGGATTCTCCTCCTCCTCCTCTCCCGGGCGGTTTTTCAGGCCCCGGGGCCCGTTAACGGGCCGGGCGAGTAACGGCGGCGCTGGAGGCGGCGGGCGAGGCTCGGGTGCTGCTCCAGCCGTCCCTGTGCCTCCCCCGCCTCAGTGAACGCCGGGTCATCCCTGAGGTGCTGCTCTCGCTCCGCTCTCGTAGCGCTTCTCCTTGCTGGGATTAGGAGCAAGAACACTTAAAAAAAAATATTTAAGAAAAATAAGCGTGTGATTTATTTAATCCTTTTAGCTGATCAGTGCTCCATAGATGCAGTCTTCTGGGAAACCAGCCTCTCTCTGCCACCTTCAAGAGTCCCCGTGTATATACCCTTTTGCGGTCCTCATAGCATACCCTTCTCTGCTTATCACTCTCAACAACTACCTGAAGGGAGGTTGCAACCAGGTGAGGGTCTGCTGCTTCTCCTGGACAACTAGTGACAAGAGGACAGTCTTAAGCTGCACCAGAGGAGGTTTAGGTTGGACATTAGGAAGAAGTTCACAGAAGGAGTGATTGGGCATTGGAATAGACTGCACAGGGGGGTGGTGGACTCACTGTCCCTGTAGGTGTTTCAGGAAAGACTAGAAGTGGCACCTAGTACCGTGGTCTGGTTGACAAGGTGGTGTTCAGTCACTGGTTAGACTTGATGTTCTCAGAGGTCTTTTCCAGCCTGATTGATCCTTTGATTATGATTCTATGACTCCCTTTTTTTTTTTTTTTTTTTAATAAGAAAACAATAACTGTAGAACACGGTCATGGCTTGCAATGTAAACATCTTTATATAAATTAACACAAAGCAGTAAAATACTCTTGTTTCACCTGGGTTAAACAGTTTCTGGAAGTACTATTTATAGTGTGTTTTCATCTTGCCATCTAAAGGGTGTTGACAGCGAGACAGCAGGATGAAGTTCGAGTGCCATAGTCGATTTGTGTGTTGCACCAAGGCAGTCAACCAGACCTTTCTGCTTGGAGGAGTGTTTATTGTCTTGGGTTCAAGTAGGATTCTCCTGATGAAGTATTCTGCCAATGAAGGTACTGTTGGGCAAACATGGTGCACCTCAAATAAGAAAGAGTTGATGTTTTGGGCTAAAACAGATACACAAAAAACCTATTTCTCCACCTCAGAGTTCTTTGTGTAAACATCCTATTATATGTATAGGGACATGGGTTTCTGCGCTGGAAAGTCTCTGTGTAATCACTGGTCTAACATAAAGTGATAATTTGGGTTGTAAGGTGTATGAGCTACCTTTAAAAGATGAGGCAGTGAATTATTTTATAGCTCATTTTTCAAAGGCTAAAGTGTTGTGTAAGCACTATTGATGGTACATGTCTTGACTGAAGTATTTTTACTGCAACAGGCTTAAGAGAAAAGTGATATCCCAGTGGGTGTGCTAAAACTGACTAGTATTGCTAGTCCTGGAAAAAGGTTATGTCATCCTGGAAGCCATTTTTTTTTCTGAGGGTAAAAAATACCATATTGCTCTTTGGGAAAAACATTCCTGCTTTTAATTTAATTTTATTTTTTTTTTAAAGAGCAATGTTCTTGAGTCCTTACAAAAAAGTTCTGTAAACTGGGACCAAATGAGGAAAGATTTCAACCCAAAAAGGAGGCTATTCAGGAGGTTGTATATCATAAAATTTGGAATATTTATAATGAAAGTCCTGATGTAGCCTTTTGCATTTATGGAAAATGACCAAAATTCTGATTGGGGTGGTTAAAATATGATCATGAATGCAATAGTCAGAATCTGATTGTGTACTGTCTCTGATTTGCCTAATTCCACAGATAACAAATATGATTACCTTCCTACAACAGTGAACATGTGTTCTGAAGTAGTAAAACTGGTCCTGTGTGTGGTGTTGGCACTATGGAAGAGGAAAAAGCGTAAGTACCTATGTTTAAAATAACTAAAATGTGTTGACTTGCTAAGTTTTGCTGTCCTTCAAATGCGTTCGTTTTGTTTGGTTTTTTTTTTTATGATAGATGACACTTCCCATTACCCACAGATTTTGCATAGCAAGTGATTTTTCATTTTTTCTTTCTCGACTTTTCCGTCCTGATGTAAAAACTATGAGAGATTAACCTCATAGCATTTCAAAGTGGTAGAGAATAGATATTTAAATTGGAAGAAGGTGTCAGGCACTGGAGGCTCATGTTAAATTGAGCTGTTGTTTGTCTATGTTTTTTTCCTTCCAGATGTCTGAGTTTTGCTGAACTCAATGTGTTGATGCTTCAGGAGAGGATTAGATAACGTTTTATAGTCTTAAATGTTCTTAAAAAGTACTTCTGTCATCAGGTCTAAGGTTTATCGCATTATTCTTCCTCCTAAAGTTTATGTCCTGAATACCTAAGTAAATGTCATTCTTTGTGCTTTGTCCTTTCTTTCTTCTTTCTTCCTAGTGAGTTCTGGTTTAATTGGTATTTCCAACATTACTGGCTGACCTTTGGGTGCTCTATGAAGGGACCCACGGTCTGTGCCATTGTTTCAGTTCTAGATTCGATCGATGATCAACAGAAAAATCATAGCCAGTAATGATGCCGTTATTGTGTGGGGACTCTGGGGTGCTTTTTGGCCCTCAAAGAATGGTTGATATTTGAATTTTTGTTCCCATTGATAGGGGTAACAGGTTCTGTGATCTTTTCTCTGGTGAGGCAAGGAAGTGAAGGTCTGTAGGCAAAAGATTGCTGCTCTAGCTGTGTGTTCTGCCCTGGAGCTGCCCTCCATGTTGCCACAGGGCTGTGATACCTTGTTTTTTTTCTGTTCAGTGATTTCCTGAATAGAGAACAGTGGTACCTATACTGTTACAAGGGAATGGGCTTTTGATAATAATAAAGATGTCTTTATTACTGATTTCTTTTCCTTTTAGAAAAGGGTTGTATGGATCATCCCTTTGAATGTCTTTCCTGGAAGAATTTTTGTAATTTGATGAAATGGTCAATTCCTGCCTTTCTTTACTTTTTGGACAACTTGATTGTCTTCTATGTGCTGTCCTACCTCCAGCCAGTAAGTATACATATACTGAATAAAGGAATTTCCAATGTCTTTGTGGTGGGTAATACTGCTCTTAGACTATCCACTGTTGTAACACTGCCAAGGCAAGATTTACTGGTGAAAGAATAATCTGTTACCTGACCACCCAGACCTTCCCATTCTCTTGCCCAATGCTCAGCGTTGTACAGCTTTTATAAAAGAAGACTCTTTGTATTTTCTCCATCTGAAGTGATTTAGAAATTTAAAGGCTGAATTGCTTAAGTACTGGGCAGATTTTTTACTTTCCGTCCTTTGCTTTCTTCAGCTCTATGTTTTTCAATTTATTTGTTCAACTTGCTATTATTTGAGCTGCACTTTTCTGTGGGGGTTTTACCAATTTATGTACATGACATAAAGTGAGTACATAAAATGTAATTACATAAACTGTAATCTCACAAAGGGAGTAAGTGTAACAGGAACTGAGGAGGGGAGGAAGAAAACGGACTTAATTTTTGTATTTGTTAGTTAAGGCACAAAATTTAATTCGTACTTTCTTTTAGCTACATTCATCCTTTTGGATGAATCTGCACATGCTCAGGAAATTGTACAGTTTTTGTGCTTTCTTTTAGTTTTGTCCCATGATACCTTTTGATTCAGAATCTACATTTGAAGTAAGATGGAAACAGATGGTTTGTGCTTGCTATAAAATACTATGGCTGTTGGTCATTAAAAGTAAATGGTTTTCTGCCTTCTCTTTCAGAATTTCTCTTTAAAATATTGTCCTTTTAGGTATGCATTTCTGTTGGGGACAAGCTAGCCCAGAGTCTAGAAGAGGACCCAGCTGAGAAAATCTAGTTAAAATCAGGAGTTTGGTATCTTAAAGTAACATGCACAGATGCTTGGTTCTGTGGTTTGTTGTCTGGGTTTTTTTATTGGTGGATATTTTTTTTATTGGTGGTGGTGGGTGTTTTTTTTTTCGGTTGGCTGGGTTTGGGGTTTTTCAGTTTTAGGAAGGAAATTCAGCTCTAATATTTGCAAAAACAAAGCCTGATATTTAGGAGGTTGCATAAATACAGTTGCTTTCTTAAGCCATTTGATTTGGCTCAGTTAAGGTAATCTTTTGTAATATGCTCAGCTTTTGTTTTACATACACACACCCCCAGACATACCTTGTCTCTCCCCTTAGAACATTGGCTACAAAATTCGTCTTTTTAGAACTTTTAGCATCTTTAACTGGATATATTCTATGATGGTTAGCTGAAATTGTAACATTATTATGATAGACAAGTATTAAAAGAAATAACTAAATACCTGTAAGATAGAATATCTTGGCAGTGTACAAGACTATGACTGTGAAAAGACAGAGGCAAGATCCTTAAAGGAACGTGGTTGTATCTGACTGAACTTGGTTTCATGTGACTTTAAAAACAAAGTAGGTTTGGGACTAAGTAGTACCTGGGTGAGTAGTTGCTTGAAGTATAGAGTTGCTTTGGTGAGATTTTTTTGCTTGAGGCTCAGTTATAATCATGGATATTTTAGTGGCTAAATTTCCTAGTGATAAGACTTAACTTTTAAAGACTTTGTTTGTGACATGCAAATTAGTGGCATGGGATCTTTGGTATTCCTTTTAATCTAGGACAGAGGTCCCTTGAGGCTTCAGAGAACAAAGCAACTCAAAATTAGTTCTTTTTAACTAACCTTCTTAAGATTTTGGTCATATTATATTACCAGATGTTGGATGGGGTGCTTTGACTGTAAAGCAAAACCAGAGTACGCATGGAACGCTTGTACATTTTGCATCAGAATCCTTTTTTCCTGAATGGTTTCTGCCAGATTTATTTGTTTATTCAATATTTTTCTCTTTCTACAGTCTTCATTTAACATGAATATTTATTGAGTTTTAATTTTGCAAGGTGGAAAATTAAGATGTGTTTTCTTAGGCAGATGTCTCGTGTCAGTCACTCCTCAGCTTACTTGAGACCCTGTGTTGTTTCGTGAGAATTATTATTCAGTAGATAGTCTTTTGGAAGAGAGGGGAATGAAAATAATGGGAAAAGGGTCTGTGCTTTACCTCTGGTAAATAAGAAAGGCTCTGCTCTTGCAAAATTGGCAATGTGGAAATGCAGATGAGAAAACTCAAGACAAAGTCTGTGTTTTGTATTCCTGAGTCCATATATGCTTTTGTGTAAAACTGTCTAAAAAAAGTGATTTCACTATAAGGCTGAATCGGAGGAAAGACTTGAGATATTTGCATCTTTTATACATGTACTGACTACACAGTCTGCAAAACAACCCAACCTCCTAAAAGAAGAGGGTTTTTCCTGCTGGTCCTGGTAGATTCTGACCTTTAATGGTAACTGCAGTGCCTAAAAGTGCCTCTTCTCGGTCTGCTGTTGCAGTATTGAGTGTCTAATACAAAGACAAAACAGACAATCATTGCCACAAGAGGTTTACAGCTTGGGATCATGGCCATGGATTAAGGCACTGACATTATACAGTTATTCCCAAATTAGACAGAAGCTTTAGAGTTGTCTTCAGTTGTACTTTGAAATAGCTGATTTTTTATTGCAGTTGCAGTCTTGAAAATTAATGCCAAGCACCTCCTTACCTTTCATAAATTATACAGCAAATGCACTTGACATACAAGAAGTTTTGTTTTCTACAAGTGCCTCGTCCAAGTCTGGGGTTACCTGAGCACTGCAAACAGCACTGTAGCCAGAAGCAGCCTCACCTTCTTATTCTTTGCTTATTTTCATTTTGGAGTAACTTCCTCCTTTGTGCTGACGCAGCTGTTTTTGCAGCTGACTGGTCAGCCTGGCTGGGGAATTTATCTGATAGAAAACTAAACTGTTTTCTATTAAATAAGTTTTCTGTTGTGTTGGTTTCCTCACATCTTGGTTTCAGTACAGCTTTCCCCTGTACAGTGGAACTTGGGCCGTGTGGTTTGCTTGAGATTTTGAAATGGGACTTGAATGTCATTTCATGAGTGCGTTATTCAACCACTTGGGTGAAGACGAAAATTCAGTACCAGTGCTTTTCCCTCTGTCACCTTGCAGAGAGGTGAAGACTTGAAGTCTGTAGGTTTTTGGTGTCCACACTGTGTCTGGAGTATAACTTTATTCCCCTTTTTCTCTTTCAAGGCAATGGCTGTACTCTTCTCAAATTTTGTCATTATAACAACAGCTCTTCTCTTCAGGATAGTACTGAAGTAAGTAATATTTACTAAAATAAATGAAATTTTTTATCTTCCTAGCCTTGATGAAGTTATGTTTTATCTCTGATGGGAACAGTAATTCTCTTTTCTTGTGGCTACATCAGCTTGGAGAGATGGTTTTGTTTTCTACATCTGAAGGTATAGGAAATAATAGCTTATTAGAACTCCCTTCATATCTCTACACATTTGTTCAACTGTAATAGAAAACAATTGAAATCATGATTATATAGTCATTGATTGGTCAGAATTAAGTTTGTGTACTTTCATTTATACATTAAATCTTTTGTTTCATGATTACCAGTACTTCTTACCAGTCTGTTGCAATGTAGATGTGATCTAGCAAGAGGGGATGAGATCTGTAAGAGTGAAAGACAGAGGTGTCTTTGGTGTCAGTCCTGATGTGTTTCTAGTCAACTCAATAGTGTGTTTTGAAAAGCAATTATACGTCCCTTCTTCATTATTCATGTGACAAAAGCCAAACTCTGTCCTGTGTGTTCCACTTTGCCTGATTTGTGCTTTTTATGGTGTGATTTAGATTTACACTCTAAAATTTGTTTGTGTTGAATGTGGCTCAAAGATGTCTTTCCTGCAGGTGTTAATATACCAAAGCAATGTCTGATAGTCTGACTTGAAATGCTTTTTCTCAGTTTAGTTTTGTGTCTCTTGTGATGTCACAGTTCACTTAATCTTCCAAATTTTTGATTTTCACCGAGATAAACAGGCTTTGCTTGAGTGAAAAAACAGTATAAATAATTCTAAAAGTCTTATAAATTACATTCGTAGATTTGTAAGAGTTACCATCATAAAATGCTAGAAAAGGGCACAAAATCATGGGGTAAATGTGAAGTGTAGTGAAAGTTTACCAAAGAAATGATTAAATTATTTGAATATATGTGATTTTATTCATCAGACCAGTGTTCTCATGGAAACAACAGTTGCTTTTAAATTGTTAGGCAATCAGTATCTAGAAATAATGGGATCTTGAAAGCGTTTCCTTTTCCTTATCTTTTCAGAATACCCCGTTTTGTACTTCTTTGATTACCAGGCTGGGCCCTCTTTGCTATAGAAAAACTTGTTGCGTTTTGACATTTTACTGTTTAATTCTGAAAAGCTTCTGAAAAGACTTTCCTTTGTGTCTCTCTGTCTCCTTGTCTGTGTGGCATGATGTCTTTATGTGATTTATAGACCTGGTTCTTCTGTCATTTAATTTATGCCACTGTGTTTCTAAATTTGATGGCTCTTTTTGTCCACTAGGCGAAGACTCTCTTGGGTACAGTGGGCATCTCTGGTGATTTTATTCCTGTCCATTGTTGCCCTGACTCGAGGAACTGGAGGCCATCAGCAAAGCTTGGCTGCACATGGATTTCATCACAGTATGTTTTTTAGTCCATCTAACCACTGCCTTCTCTATGCTGGACCCGAGGAAACATGCATGGAAAAAGCCAACTGTGTAGCACCAGGTTTCCTTCACAGCTTCCAGTGGAATGTCACCAATACCATGGCAGGAGCACTGAAACCTCTCCGCCTCAGCCTGGGCCATCTGCTTATTCTAGTGCAGTGCTTTGTTTCTGCCCTGGCCAACATCTACAATGAAAAGATGTTGAAAGATGTGGATCAGCTTGGTGAAAGTATCTTCACGCAGAACAGCAAACTCTACGCCTTTGGGGTGCTGTTCAATGGGCTTATGCTGGTGCTGCAGACGAAGGACCGGAGGCAGATAGGGAACTGTGGCTTCTTTTATGGGCACAACATCTTCTCCGTGGCTCTTATCTTTGTCACAGCTTTCCTGGGGCTGTCTGTAGCCTTCATCTTGAAGTTCCGAGACAACATGTTCCATGTTATGACTGCTCAGATCAACACTGTCATCATCACCACAGTGTCTTTCATCATCTTTGACTTCAGGCCTTCTCTAGAGTTCTTTTTGGAAGCTCCTGTAGTGCTTCTCTCCATATTCATCTATAATGCCAGTAAAGCAAGAGGCTTGGAATATGCCAATTTGCGGGAAAGGGGAAAACTCGTCAAAGGAGATGGATGGGAGAGGTCAAGTGGGGTAAGGCTTTTCAGTACTTGTCTTCCATGGTTTTCTCTTTTGTTTCACCTCCATTTATGCTACAGAATGTTTGGAAGACTCATCTTGAATGTGACCAGACTCATCCCTCAACACCAAAGCTCCTCAGTATTTCTTAAAATCTTGGGTATTGCTTTCCATATGCTACTTTTTGAAATGAAGCCAATATAAACCTCAGTTTCCTGCTGTGACTAGGCAGTCATGTGAGCAAATTCAGCTTTGTACAAGTCCTTTCTTGAAAGCTTTATAACCAAGACAGTTTACTTGCCCAGGGCATTCAGAAATTAGAAGTGATGCCTGGGAAATAATTGTATTTAAGTAGAACTTATGAATCTCTGTAGCTTAGCCCACATCATGAAGAAGTCAGTATATATGATGTTAAGATTCTTTCTACCTTAACAGTCAAAGATAGCTGAAGACAAAAAGGTAATATTCAAAATAATGAGTTTTAACAAGTTGTTTTTTTCCTTGCTAAATATTTCTTCCAGGCCTGGTAGTGGTTTTTGTTCTAATTTGAATAGTGATGTAGTCAACTAGAATCTGTCAGGGAGGGCTTGCTCTTAGATCTGTCTGTCAGCTCAGCTGAGCAGTGACCTGAGGGGGAAGGGGTAGTGTCTTGTGCTTTCACTGTGCCTGTACGGATGGATTGTGGATACATGCTGAAACCAGCAGAGAGCACTGTCCCCACTGAAGTCTAAGAAACACTAAAAGGGGAAGAGATGTTTTTCAGAAATTCCACGTGGTGTCTTTTTAGGTTGTTGTTTAATGAGCAATAAATAACACAAAGTCATATATTTTTGGTATGCCAGGTGTTATCTATTTTAGCACATACAGCTGAACAGCTGTGGTAAAAACAAATAGCACTATGTGAACAGGCTAAGCCAACCCTATCTTGTGTTGCATCAAAAGCAGCGGCATGAGCAGGTTGAGGGAGGTGATTTGGGCCCTCTACTCTGCTCTTGTGAGACCCCCACCTGTGGTACTGTATCCAGCTCTGGGGACTTTGATCTGCTGGAGCAAATCCAGGGTGGGCCACAAAGAAGATCAAAGGGCTGGAGTACCTCTCCTATGAAGACAGGCTGAGAGAGTTGGGGCTGTTCAACTAGGAGAAGAGAAGGCTCCAAGGAGATCTTATAGCACCTTCCAGTATCTAAGAGGGGCTGACAAGAAAACTGGGCAGGGACTTTTTACAAAGGCATGTAGGGATAGGACAAGGCAGAATGGCTTTAAACTGAGAGAGTGTTAATTTATTTAGATTATGAAGCAGTTCTCTCTTGTGGAGGTGGTGAGGCACTGGAATAGATTGCCCAGGAGTTGTGGATGCCCCATCCCTTGCAGTGTTCAAGACCAGGCTGGATGGGGCTTTGCGCAACCTGGTTTAGTGGGAGGTGTTCCTACCCGTGGCAGGGGGATTGAAAATAGATGATCTTGAAGGTCCCTTCCAACCCAAACCATTTTATAATTCTATAGAAGAATGGGTTACAAGCTGTTCTAGGCAGCAAGTCACTAAAAAATGTTAAAGATGCAGGGAATGTTTTTATGAGCATGTATATCCTAAATCTTATAACACACTGGTGACATTTAAATTACAGGGTCTTGATTTTATTACTAGTGATGCCTTCAAAATAAACCTTGCTGCTTTTTTTTTTTTTTTCTTCTGTGTTTTGGTATGAATAACATGATGACTTTTGCTCACATTGTTCTCTTTTGCTTCTGGTTCCTGTAGGATGGAGAAGAATTTGAGAGGTTGAACAAGCCAGGCAGTGACATCGATACAGATGAAGATTCCCTCTAGCATGAGGCTGGCTCAGAGGATTGCTATTGCTTATAGTGAGAGAGAATTAATCTCTTATTAACAGGGTCGTTTTTCCCCACTGGTGGACTAAACGAGACTGTTTTGGGGCTGGATCTCAAATGTGATTGCGGACAATATTCAAGCTGTATATATGGAGAGTTGTATTCCTCTGTGCCTGTCTCCCAGTGTCTGGGAAAGTGAAAATCTGGAATGCCTTTGTAGCAGCTGGTGAATTTTACATGCAGCTTATGTGGCCTAACTTTGAAAGAGCTCGAATAAAACAAAAATGCGTTGAACATTATGAATGCGTCATAGGGTCTTTTTTTTGGTGTGTTTACAAAGGCTTTGTGTAGAGGCTTAGTTTGCACTGGGGCCACTATCTGAAAACAAATATGTGGCTACAGCAATGCCCTTCAACATCTGGAGCACTGAGTAAGAGGGTGCAGGTGGTACTATCATCTGGTGTTGCTCCACCCTCCAGTCAGACTGATAAGGTCTTGGATTCATTTTGTAGAGAGGGAAAACATTCTGTGGAGTGCCAGGCACAGTGATCTTGGAATTGCCGTTGAGGCATCTGCTGGATTGTATTTTGAGTGAGATGAAAAATTAGTTAGGTTCCAAATTATTCAGAGAATTTTGAAACTGGGAAGGGAACAGGGATACTGATAAGGGATTCTTGGTATGTTCCTAAAGCCTCTTCTCTCATAGCAGGAGAAAACATGTTGGCTTATAATTTCCTCCCTTCAAAAATGTGTCTTTCATAGTTGAAAGATACTGTCAGAAAAATTCTTAGGAAGATAAGCAATGAGTTCAGTGTCAGAGCCTCATACCACAGTGTATAGTAAGCAGTTAGTGATGCATTTCTCTGGACTGAAGACAGTCCTGTCTTTGTTCCCCTTGGCCATTCTGTCCAGGCTTAGTATATAAAGCTTACTTATGTGTAGTGTATTGATGGCTTATTGCTATATTAATTAACATAGCTCCTGTCATTGATCCATCAAGAGGGGCAGCCTGTTTCCGTATGTGATCGATGACTGTCAAGTCATAAACTATGAATCTAAAATTATTATAATTTTTCTGCATTAACTTTTGTCTAGTATATATTAAGAATAACTGTACAAAATGAATTTACTGTTGTGGTTGAAAAATCTTTGCATCTAATTTCATTGTGTATGTAAAGTAGGCCCTTTCAACACAAGAAACCCTTGCTGTTTGCATCTGTACTGAATAGGAAGGCATATTTCAATGTAAATTCCAGAAATGTAGTTCTAATTGGTTTATGATGATGTATTTTGGGAAATGAAACTTGGAAAAAGAATGCTCAAACTGTTAAAGACTTAGTGGCAATAAGACTTTTCTTTCATTACATACAGCTTTGCAATATATACCTGCCTGAGTTCATTGTCTATTTCACTCATAAGCAGGTATTTCCAAGAAGAGTGAAAGTACTGTTAGCTTTATATTGCTTTGCATTTACATGAGCAGTAGTAGCTTTTTACATGAAGTAAAAGCAAGAACCCTGCCTTGCATGAAGTTAGAACACAGAAATCAGCCTCATCCTTGTAATGACAGGGCATCAAACCAAAGATGAATGTCATCTGTACAGATGCAAACATACGTATGACCTTCCTGTCTGAAATACCAGCATTAAAAGAAATGAGATATAGGAATGACTGATCTGCAACTGTTATAAAGTGCACTTAGTTCTTGCTTTCAACTCTTATCCTGCTTAGTGATTTTCCCCTCTGTAATTTTTAACAATGCTATTATGTGTGGTTTACTTGGCAAAGATATTGGTTATACAATTGTTGATCGAAGTGTTTACTTGCACTGTGGAGTTGGTCCTGTCTAACATGTAGAAATCTTTCTCTTGGCTTCAGGTTGGAGGTCTCAGGGAGATTATGTTGGATGGCCAGGCAGGTTTCTTATAATAATGGAGGAGAACTGTATATCTCCTTTGCAGCAACAGGAATGCTAATGGATGCCTAAAAATGGGTAAGGATTTGCATCATCTTAGCAGTAAGATAGTGTGTTTAGTAACCCAAAAGTATAATCATGCCAATTTTTGCAGCTGTACTATCCATGGCAATGATCAAATTTAGTATGTAAATGAGATTTGTTAGAGGAAGTGACTGTAAAGGACTGTCAGCTGGAGAGCAGCCCTGGTTAGCAAGGGGGAGCAATTCTCTAGAGTAACACATCTCATATAGATCAAGGGAAATCCCTCTTGATTAAGTATTTCCACTGTATGGAAACTTCTCCATGTTGGAAAGCTTAACTATATTTTGCCTTAAATGACAATAGAGAAATTTATGAGGATATTTTTGGAGAGCTGCATTAGTTTGGCATTCGTAGCACTTAATGAATACACTGGGCAGAGAGCTTTTTCTGAGCTTTGATTTAGAGCCCAGATTCACAAATGTTTGAACTTAATTGCTGCTAAGGATGTTATGTTCCTCCCTCCAGGTCTGAGGAAATAGTTCACAAAAAATCCCAGGAAGAGAGGTGTGTACGTGTTTCTCTTGTTTATAACATGCCAATTAAAGCAGTATTTATTTTGGTTAATTTCAGCTATTTTGTGAATGTTCAAAGACAGACTGTGGATGAAAACAACCATCTTGGAGCTGAATCAAATCTGATAAATATGTATACAAAAAAAGTTTTTCTTTATCATGTGAAATCTTCCCACAATATCTGTAGGAATAGGATCTTCAGCTCAGTAAATCTGTCCATGAAGTGATGCTGCAGGATAGATCCAATGCTTTGGATTTGATTTGTGATTTGCCAGATGGAATTTTCATTTGGAGTATTGTAGCTCTCGAATGCTTATAGCCTGCAAGATAGCTACATGTTGTCATTGAAAGGATATTTTGATTTGATGTTTCTTCTGGCTTTGCTTTTAGTTTTCCACAGGGAAACAGGTAGGTTGCAAAATCAGGATTTTAAATAATTGCTAAAATTTACTGGTAGTTTTGAGCCATTTTGTAATGAAGGCAGAAATAGGCACCAGAATGTAGAATAGTACAGAGTCTTCCTCGAATTTTATGAATATTTGAATGTGTCCTTTTGTTTAAGAGCCCAACCCAACCTCCCTTGATAAGTGGACAGCTTGTTTGAAGTTGTCTTTTTAATGTAATTCCCACTGAATGCCTAAGCTGGGTTTGGTACTGGCACAACTTAACTTTGAATTTTGGACAGGGTTAAAAAAGAGGCCATTTGGATTAGGTGTTGCACTCTTTTTTTTTTTTTGTAAGTTAACTCTATCTTCCGCCATCTTAGCAGAGGACATTTAGTTTATGTGATTTGTAGTGTGAGTTAAAAGAGCTTTGACTTAAAGACTTTACATGAAAACAAGATTACAGGAAAGTAAATGAACACCTAAAAGAAAACACCCCAAAGGCGTTTTTCTTTCTGTCTACTGGAGGTGCCTGTTAATCATCTGGGATACTTTCCTCTGGTTTTGCTTCAGGCAAGGAAAGTTAGTCAACTGACCTTAATATAGTGATGCACTTGTTTTCTAAAATTGAGCTACAGGACACTCCATTTTCTTCTAGAAACCTTTCCATTCTGTGATTCTTCTTGGTTTTTTTTTAATTTCTCTGTCCACTGCTTTCAGCTGTGGAATTTCTGTAGTCAGTGAGAGCTTGGAAGCTCTCTGCAGGCAGCAGTTCTCTCAGATTGGTTCTGTTAAATACTTGCCTTTCCCCACTTAGCTCCAGTCACCTGAGAAAGGTAAGTCAGGAGATGTACCCTGCACTGACTAGACCTTGTGATACAAAGGGCAGCCAGCCCCAGGGGATGACCAGGTTTGTAAAATAAGGCCTTGTGATCTCCACATCTCTCTGCCTTTCTGAAACTCAGAAGGGCAAGCAACATCTGGCGTTTTGTGGCTAAGTTTCTAAAGAAAGCATCTGGTTTTGAGTGAAGAAATCAGGAGAATGCTAAAACATGTGCAGAGCGTGCTTTGACCAGCTTAGGGCTGTAGCCTTCTCCCTATTCCTGTGCTATTGCTCTGCTGGCAAAACCTACTAGGAGTGCACTGTTGTATGTATGTGTATGTGATGTGCACCCACATCATGGATTATAAAAAGAAATGTGACTGGTCAGGCACACCTTCAACATTAGAAGTGACCACTGTGCCACTATGAAGGCTTGCATGGTATCTTCTTCACTTTAGGATATTCCATAATCTTTCTGCTTCTTCTTTAATGTTTAGAAATCTAACTGACATGGTGTGGAAACCATGGCTATATCTGCAGCTCCTGCCACTGATTTCAGTAGGGTAGGGTGATGCAACAGATCCGGTGCCCAAAGACATGAGAAGGGAGAAGAAAACCATTTCAGAAAGCGTGCCAGAAATAGAGATGGTTTAGCAGATCAAAATAATCTCAGATAGTTTTATAAACATTTGATCCAGATTGCTTTTATGGGGGAGAGTATGAGAAGAAGAGGTAAAAGAAAATATGAAATTTGGAGTAATAGTTTAATTAAAAGCATTATTATAGAGAGCTAGTTACAACTTATTTAAAATATAGGTGAATGAGATTTTGTTTCCTGCTAAAAATAACGCTTTTCAGTTTTCTGTATTTCAGACAATGCTAACTCTGGTTGGTGTTTCCACTTAGCTCTCATTAACTTGGATTTAATTGTGAGGTGGGCAGGACCTAAGAGAAGAGGGACCCCAATTAAAAGAATAAATGGTTATGCAGTAAGCTTTGTAGTTAAGAACTTTACATTATATTGTATTGGAGCAACTTCTGCCATAGCCATAAATCTTATTTTCATTGATAAAGTCAGCTAGTTACAATATTAATGCACTGTAAAAGGGATGCTGTCTTTTTAAACCAAGTATTTAAAAAAGATTTTATTATTGTTGTTGTGATTTTTAAAGAGCATGCCCCATTGCTTCTTTCTTAAATTTTCCTTTTCTGGGGGAGACCTCAAGTGCGATCTTTCATTTCTCCATAAGCATAATGAAATCTCACTTTCCAATAAATATACTTATATTTTTTCTCCTTAGAAAAAATACTAAAAAGCACATTGCAACATTTGTTGGACAGTTTGTGTCCTACCCTACCGCAGTGCCCATAGAGTGGGACTGTGGGATTTTTTTGTTTGGTTTTAATACAAACAGCACCTGCTGATGGCCTTTGTTTATAAAGGTTTAAAAATATAAAGGAGTCTTTATTGTTCAAAGCTTCAATACTACTGGTTTGAACTGCTTCACTGTAAAGGCTTCTGCATTTTTTGAGAAGGCAAATGACCAAAGTCCCTTGATTGAACAGTAGAAGAATGAGGCGTGGATATCTAGTTGGCCCGGGAAGACTTTCTGCAACTGGCCGTGTATTGCTTGGATAGCTATTAGAAGGCAGACAGGGGGCACTCAGAGGCTAAGCTGCCCTTTTCAGTATGGATATCCATGGTGGTAACTCCCGTGGTGACGGTAGTCATCTTGGTAACCTTCCTGGTATCCCTGGTGGTAGCTATGGTAGCCATACCCACCATACTCATCATCTGGGCACTGCATGCCGAGCGACTGCTGAATTGTCATCTCCTGTCGCCGAAGCTGCATGGAATCAATCAGGTCATACACAATCGCCATAGACCACATTGGAGAAGGATACCAGGACTTGACGTTTCCATCTTTCCCCACTAGAAGCATGGAGAAATATTCTGGGCTAATTTGAAAATAATTTCGGATGTCTTTCACCAAGTTAGCTGGGATGTCTTCTCGGTCTACAGTTGAGCTTCCTAGAAAGTGATCACATAAAATCAGCATTGATGTTTTGTTAAGGCAATGATGATGGTTTGTAGGTAAGCGAGTTAGCAACATGAGATAGGATACAGCCCAATAGTTGGCAATGTAAGATGCTTGTAATTTTAAGTTTGGGATTTCCTGGATCCAAAATGGAGTTGCTCTTCTGTGAACTAAGGATCTATTTTTACCAGTTTTGTTAGATTTAGTAAACTTGTCCTTTTTCTCTAGGCTGAAGCTACTGGGGTGTGGTACGTCTTTTTGTCACCCAACTTCTTTGGCTACTATGCAGCTTAGGTCACCAACTGAGGTGTTGCAGAAGGTATATGTGAACAACAATCGTGGTGAAAGAAATCACAAGAATTGAAGTGTGATAGAAGAATTGCAGGATGAATTTACTGGGTCATTAATGGCACTATAGAACCTCACTCATGATAGGTGAGATAGGGGAGGTGGTAGATGTCACATCCACTTCAAAATACATGTTCTAGTGCAAATCTGGTGAACTCCAAGCTTTTAAGTGTAAAGTCTCTGCTGGGTAAATGAGTAGAAACTATGAGACAACTAAGATCAGTGGGCACATATATACATACTTGGCCTGGCAGTTAGATGCTTACAAAG
This sequence comes from Myiotriccus ornatus, assembly GCA_036023395.1. Lineage (NCBI taxonomy): Eukaryota > Metazoa > Chordata > Aves > Passeriformes > Tyrannidae > Myiotriccus > Myiotriccus ornatus. The sequence goes on from JAYRBT010000001.1 coordinate 21,492,203, forward strand.
TGGCATCCTGCCTTACAGATTTGACGTTCTCTGAAGGAGGTCAGCAAACCAGGTGGTTAAGGGTGGCCTGGCTGATACAGAATAAGTGGATTTCCAGAAGACTTCAGAAGGTACTTTGATGGTTTGCTTGAAAGGCAGAAACAAGGTAGGAGTGAATGATCACCTGGAGTGGAAGGAGGTCATCAGTGAAGTTCTGTGGTTCTTCTGGGACTGGTGCTGGTCGGTGTATTTGTAAATGATGCACATAAGGTATGAGGATGGAGGTTAGGAAGTATACTGAGGATGTGAAGATACTCATAGTACTAAGGGCTGGGGATGATTGTGAGGCATTGCAGAAGATCCTTTTAAGACTATGTGACTGATTAGTAAAATTAGAGAAGACATTCTGTAAAGATTGAAGAGATACACATGGTGAAAATTTTTCTGACTCCACATAAGAAATGGTGAAGATTGACCGTTACCACTTGGCAGTGAGATCTTAGGGCTATGAAAGAGAGTTTCGTGAAAGGCTAGTTCAGTGCTCACTAATGACCAAAACCAGATGTTATAAACCATGACGAAGATAATAACATAAGAGTATTATTATGCTACTATGGAAACCTGTTGTTTCTGTGCGTCTTAAGCACTGCATGAAATTCTGATTCTCTCACCTCAGAAGACTACAGTAGAACTGGGAAAAAAAGTCAGAAAGGCAGCAAGGTTGATAGCAGGTTGGGAATCAGCTCTATGATTCTGTGTCCACGTAAGTGGGGACTGCAATCTGTCATGTAAGTGGGTTGGGAGAGGTCTGCAGAATTGTGACTGTCACTGCAGGGATGGATTGGAATTAAATGTTTACCTTTTTCCCCACACAAGAAATAAGGGCATCAAACAAAGCTACGGGGGCCATATTCAGGACAAATAAAAGGTACCTCTGTAGAGGTTCTCACAGGAGAACACATGGATCAAAGGGAGATGAGACAAGTACATAGAAAAGAGGACTGTTGATCTTGATAGGAACTATAACCAAGATCATGAAGCCTTCAGTGAAAAATAAGCAGAGGCTGCAGGAACGTTGATGGAAGAAGTGCGACATTTCCTTCTTCTGTTCTTATTCTTTCTTATATATGGACTTAATGTTCCTGTGCTGTAGAAGGACTAGGATGCTTTCCTGCACAGAGCAGTTTGGATTAGGTAATAGAGGAACCTGTAGCATTTGAAAAGTATCCTGGCAGTGACCTCTCCTAAGAATATCTGCCTGAAGAAGCCTGCTGAGATGCAAGTGGAATACTTTAGGGGGATTTATAAGAAACACAGAGAAAGACTTTTTACCAGGGCTCATAGAGACAGGACAGGGGGTAATAGTTTTAACTGACAGATGGTAGATTTAGATATGATTTAAAGAAGAGATTTTTTAGGATAAGGGAGGTGTGACACAGGAGCAGATTGCCCAGATGGATGTTCCATCTCTGCAAGAGTTCAAGGCCAGGTTAGATGGGGCTTTGAGCAACCTGATCAAGTGAAAGATGTTCCTGCCTATGGCAGGGGGTTGGAACTTGGTAATCTTCACGAGGTTCTATTCACTCCAAGCCATTCTATGAATATGAATGAGGGACCCATATAAGAGAGTCTGCTGAGTGTGTGTACTATTAGCCCTGCAAACTCTTGAGCATGTCAAAGACACAGACATCCCTTTGACAGCAAGCTGGCAGAGGAGTGTACTGGGGAATGTAAGTTTAGGTGAGAGATAAAGATGTGAGATAACTTCTAGATATCTGTGCTTTTATGTCCTGAAGAACCTAAATAAGGTTTAGCACAGAAACACCAAGAAAGCTTTTCGTTTGCTTTTGTGTCATCTTATTTCTTCAAAGAAACAAAACAAAAGAGAAAACCTGTAAATCCCTCTAAAAAAATCACAGCAAAGAAGCACTCAGCACTGTATAATGCCCTTCATGGGTAGTACTGAAGAAACTGGGAATAATTGCTTACCATTAATTGGATACAACTCTAAGACACCTCCAATATCTTCTCCAACTCCTAGCAATTTGAGAATAGTTATGTGGCGCAGACCTGTGGAGGAAATGAAGAAGGTTTTGAGTCAGACCAGATCTTTCCGTTCATCCTTGGGCAGATTTCAGTTTCATCAGCCAGGTCTGTGCTTGCTAAATTAGGGCCCAGTCTCAACCAGCCCTCTGGAAGAAAGAGTTACTGATTTCTGTGGAGTCCCTGCCAGTCAAACCACCTGTCCCAAACACAGGGATAAACTGGTGTGTTGCATGAATCATGAATCAGTTGCATAAAAGCAGTTGCTGGTGTGCCAAGGACAGCAGTGTGGTGCTGTGATTCTGTAGCATAGGGATACAAGCATCATACACCAGTAAATTGTAGAGGCCATTCTCCAAATCCATAATGTTTCTGCACTGTTTTGTTCACTAGTAAAGCTTTTACTGGTCATACACACCGCAACAAATTATTTAGAGGCAATATAATCTATCCCAGTTAACTCTGAATGAGGGAAATAGCTCGTGACAGGTACTCACTTCTTTCATTTGTTCTGCGCAGAGGCTTGGACTGTTGCCTCTGCTTTGAAGAAAGACCTTAGGGATGGCAGAAACTGCTCATGTAAAATGAACCTGTACAATCTAAAAAATCTTTGATGTAACTGTTTTACAACTTGAAAGTAAGATGCTTGGAAACATACCACTTAGTTAAAACAAATGTTGACTAAAGCTTTAGAAACTCACTGGATCTCCTTCAAGCTGTGCCTAAAAGGGTGGGGATAATAACTGTTTTGATTACATTTCATTCTTCAGAAAGCATTTTACAGTGGTCCAGTGTTGCAGTTTACTTTG
>JAYRBT010000001.1:21497851-21518458 GCA_036023395.1 Myiotriccus ornatus
ACACTAACATACAGACTGATGCCTTATTTCTGACATCAGAAACCATGGACCAGTACTGACAAATCTGCCATACCTTTCCTGTGTGCATCCTTTCTTCCTCTTCTTCCTGTTTTGCATTCTGTTCTGATTTGTGAGCCCAGAAAGCAGTACAGCCAGTGTTGTCCCCACTGTTACAGGGGGACTCCCTCCCAAGCTTAAGGTTTTCCTCCTTGCACATGTGGATTTTAAGCATTACTCAAGCCAGCTCTGGCTCTCATGGTCTCCTTTCATGCCAGATAGGCTTGTTAAGAACAATATTTGCATTATTATAACTGACCTCTCCAATGAGCAACACCACAGAGATGATGCCAGGGCTCTTGTTCAACTAGGAACATAACCTTGGACAAAGCTGGAATGAATCTTGTTGGGAATCTGACCAGTTAATGTGGCTAGAGAAGTCTACCCAATATTTAAAGCCTGATGCTTCTTTCACAGACAACAAATGCATTCTGTGCAGCAGCAGTTCTGTTTATAGATGCAACATGCTGCATTTTTTGGGCCTGTTTTTCTAATGTGTGTTTATTGCTAGGGCTATTTCCAAGTAAAGAAGGACTTGGGGCCCATCCCTTTCCAGAATACAAGCCTCTTTCTTGTGTTGTTTCCAAACTGTGGTTCTTTTTGGTGGTCTTGGGGATGAATCACTGAGACTTAAACAGGAGGTGGTGAGGTGGGTGGGGTGGATCTTGTTAAAGGTTCCCTTTTTGTTGAAGCGGCCAGAGAATTTTAAAACGTTCATGAACCAACAACCTATTCATTTACTTGTTGCTCCTTTCCTCCCTCATCAGAATCCAGCATGCTGCCTCAGTTATTTTTAAAGCCATCTGGCATTAACAGTGTATTCCCATGGATTCCAACAATAGGTGAGGAAGATGCAGTTGTATCAGGTAAAGGCTACCTAGAGCAATGGGTAGCCTTAATTTTGTGTAAATTATCCTGTAGCTGCACAGCTCTTCTGTGGATCTGAATTCCCACAGTCCATACATATATCTTGCCTAGAATTTAGGTCTTATAAGTAGAGCAATAATATGGCATATAGAGATTGCATAAACAAAACTCTCTTTCTGCAAAAGGTCTCTCAAACATTTTGCAAGAGACATCTGCAAGACCTTTAATAATATGCATGACTAATACTGGCCAAGACCAACTGTTATCTCAAGCAGGATAAAAAGGAAGTTACAGAGAATTAATTACTGATTTGAAGTACATGGAAGGGATTAGAATAGGATTAATGAGATGGGATGGTTGATGGTTGAAACACATAAACACTGTGCTTCATACGTTCAAAGCACTGAGCTAACATCTGTGAATTAATCCTTATTTGCTCTTCTAATGCAAACCACTGTTATCGTCTCCATGTCATGATGGGAGAAAGTGAGGTACTGAAAGTCAGTGTCCAAAGAAGGTGCAGTCAGTCAGGAAATGTAATATCTTTCCTGACTTCCAGTATTATGTACAAGACTGCATTCAGTTCTGGCTGCATGTCTGTATTTGCTTAACACTGTAATACTGAGTAATCTATATTTAAAAAATCACAGAAATAGTTGCATGGGTATTTTCCCTGTAAAACAATAATCAGTAGAAGTAGCAGCAGATAAGAACAGAAGATAATACCTGGATAAGAAGCTCTCAAGGGATTGCTTCTTATCTTCTTTACAGACAATGCCCTCTTTTTTCTGTCTTTCCATGTCTTTAATTCGTGACTGGAAGGTGTCAATCAAATCAAACACAGACTTCATTGCTATGGGTACTTCATAGTATTGCTGTTAAGAAAAAACCCCAGATGAATATAAGGATGTTCATATTAGCAGCCTTTCTGCGTGTATCACAGCACCGTAGGAATATAGAGATTCAAGTAGTCCTATTTGCACACAGTTAACAATGCCTAAAACAGATTAGAAACCATGGAAGATACTTGTTTTGCAGTCAGACTGCCTTTTGGAAGTGGCATATTTTCAGTATTTGCCCAAAGTGATAAGGCCAGGACATTGCAGGCAAAAAATTATCATTATATTCTTCTGTCAGGCCACTCAACTAAGAAGATTGTCCATATGCACTGTGCTGGCATCCCTTTGAGTGCCAAACTATGTGCTTCAGAATACTGGGTACTACATTGAAACTGCTGTCAGCTGGGGGTCCTGTTCCTCACCATCCCAGCAGAAATCCACAATTCCTGAAATCCCCTAAGTGCAGAAAATGAAGATAGCTACAAAATTCCTGACAATTTCTTGTTGCTCTTTTTCGTGTCCTCCAGCAATGACCAAGTCACTGCATCGGTCTCTTATGTACTTCACATAAAAGGCTGTAATGTAATTTCCTAAAATTTTTCTTTTTTTTTTTTTTCATATTATTCCAATGCCTTTTCTTTAAAGAGTTGAAACCTCACCTTGACCTTCATGTCAGTGTCTGTAAGCACCATGAAAAAGTCATTGTAGGTCATCCCGTATTCTTTTCTCAACTCGCTGATGAGCTGCTGGTCGACCAGGTCTTCATCCTCTATCACTTTCATGGGCTTTTCATTATCTTAATGTGAGACAAAGGAGAAATAAAAATAGTTGTGGAATCACACAGCACTCTGCCTTTAATTTCAAACTGGAAAGGAAGGGGGAAATTAATTTCCCGGAAGCCCTCTTACTGCTGCATAGTCGAGATATTAAAAGGCATCAGTGTGGTATTATGGCTTTTAACTGTCCAGTTTTCAAGTCCCAATATTCTTTGAAAATCAGTCTATTCTAAGACATGTGAACTTCAATATTTAACGTTTCTTCATTCTTTTGAAAAATCTTGCTTTTCCTGGAAAGATCTTTTAGATTTTTTTGGTATTACCTCATTCATGTATGTGCATGTACAAATCATTTCACCAGCTCCTCTAATGCAGCCACTTCTGGAATAGACGGTAGAAATATTCACAATGTGCACCATGTGCAAATGAAACAGCATGGATAATTTAGGTCAGTAAAATATAGCTAGAACAGCTTGAGGTTGGCCAGGACAGTAGAGTTAACCTTGCCAGTCTTAAAGAAATTATATGCAAAGTTTAGTGACTGCAAGAAATCAGAAACTGTTTAATGTGTTTTGAGTGCTGCAGTCCTAGCAGCACACCTCTCTATATACCCTGCTTTGGCACTCCCTCCTCCATCTGCGTGCTGATACCTTTCCTATTCTAGCACCCTGACAGACCAAATCTTAATTTTGAGAACATTTTGTACCTACTCAGTGCTCCACCCCAAGAAAACATTCATAAACATTTGAAGAGAAAAAGACCTCTGAAGACAGAGATTTGAAGACAAGCCTGTGGAGGTACTGAGGTTCCTTACTTCCCGTGGAACCAGGATGTATTGGGATCATGTCCTGAAAGCCTCCCTGTCATCAGCTCAGCCTCAGCTCCAGCATCCAGCACAGTCCTGTATAACTGCAACAGTGCTGGAACAAGCCTCCATATGGAACTGTGGGCCTGGAAAACTAGAGACAAGCTAAATCACACACAAAGGGAAATGTCACCTGGGCACCCAAGAGCTCCCGGCAAACATTACTTGTCTATACCCTGTAACATCACTACAAATATTAATATTCGTAGTCTTAGAAATCCCAGCCCTGGCTTAAGTTACCTGCCTTAAGTCAGAGACATGACAGGTGATCAAGATGTAAAATCCAGAGGTACAACCTTCCAGTCCCCTGCTCCATAATTATTCACCAGAAAATAGAGATGAGATTAATTATCCAAGTTGATCACACAGCAATAGACATAATTGATGCATTATACAACAAAGTATTCTAACTAATTTTTTAAACATCCATAGCCTTGAAGGCTGTTTCAAATTTTGCAGTAGGTCCAATCTGTGTGTAGACTGAATGAAACTTCTGAATTAAAATTTTGGGAAAATGTCTGAATCAGAATCTGACCTTTAGTTTTCACACCTTGAACCCTCTTCTTACAGAAAAAAAAGCCAAGCCAGCAAATGTTAAAATGTGGTTATACTAATCAGGCTATAGATGTAATATATATGGTTTTTCATGGATATATGTACCGCAGTTGAAAGTTTTGTAGAGAATTAACAGGCAGTGTTATCAGTTTCCCATTGGGTGGGTAGCTGCATGTGCTGATTGGTTATTCACTTCATAAAACATATGTAAATCATGTATCAGTGCTTCTTAAGTGAGATTTACGTTACTAATGGCAAGCATGACCATTAAAACATAGACCAAAGAATCGTGTTTAAAAGCAAAGACTATCTCATTGGCCTAGATGGAGGTAGAATAATGCAAAAATTGTTATTGTGAAATTTGATGTACAGCAGTACCTTAGACCCACCAACCCAGGTACTCTTCTGCTTTAAACTCTAGATAATAGTATGAAGTTAGCACTTTAGAGCTTCACTGTTGGGAGATTTTCTTTCAAAACTTATGATAAAAAGAAAAAAATTAGATTACAGAGAGTGATGCAGAAAAACATTTCAGGTTAAAAAATAATGCCACAAAGGCTGGCCTGCCTTTCAAACTTGGAAGTGATTTCTATGGAGAAGAAAAAAATAATTTAACCTAATTGCCTCTTTCAAATTCACTATTTGTCCCTGACCTTGACCTCATAAAGGACATCTGGGTTCAGCGTGACAAACCACAGGAGTTGAGACTGACTGCTGCTACCTGCAAGGTTCTCTCTCCCCTTGCTTTTTCTAGAAAGGTCACTGAAACAGTGTGGAAATGTTTCTCCGTATATCTTTGGCAGCTAGGCAGGCTGGGAAGATGAGTTACTCTTTAGAAGTGACACTCAGCTTTTGTGTCATTCCAGTGGGAAACTGGGAAATACTCTTTGGTTTCACTATGAGCTGATCTTGGCCAGTGTCAATGAGCTCTTTCATTTACGAGTTCTAAATGTGTTTGAAATTTCAAGTGAAAAGTCTTTTCTGTGGACTTTGCTGTTGTTTGTATTGCAGTCCAAGATGCAGCACTCCGAGCAGACCTCATCGTGCTGGGTGCTCAGGCTTCTCACTACGGCATACATGCTGGGAACAAAATGTTTCTTAGGAGAAACTTTTGCTGCCTCTGGTGCTGACAGAGGGTGAGCCTTGAAGAGGCCATGCAAACAGGAAGGGTAGAGGAGAAGGAGAGGTAGAACAGAAAGATGTTTGTATTATTTAAACTTTCTAAAAAGCTCAGGATTTGGTGTTTTGAGCAGAACTGTAAGATGAACTTCATGTAAGGCTTAACCTATACCCTTCTAAGTTTCCTGAATTTCTTGAAAAATTTAATTTCTCCTGTGAGAATTTGGCTGTTATATACACTTGTGTAGTTTGAGGAAAGTTTGGATGTAGGTTAAGTTTTGAACTGAAAGAGTATGGACTATGTCAGAGTGAATATCTGTGTATTAGCCAGACTAGAGCTAAATATAACCCTAAGCAGTGCACTGACAGGCAGATGGGTCTAGGGACACAAAAAGTGTCCTTGAGTAACCTTGGCCTGATGTGGAAAATCTTCTACTGCTCCTGATTTGTCATGGAGGTGCACAAATGGACAGTCTGGCAGTATTTGTGACTTAATGTCATTCAGGAACACAAGGCCAGGTCCCCTGCTAGGTCCTGTCCCTCTGAGAGTAGCAGAGGCACAGCTGGAAGCCAGACAAGCCAGACATAAATCTGTGATCTTCTGGCCAGTTATATGCCCAACCTGCAACACCCTGGAGCTGGTGTGGTCCTGAGCTTTCTGTTCTATCACACGTCTCTCCCCAAAGTTTGGTAAAACCAGATGAACTTTGAGAGGAAAGCTGTGGTGGACTTATAAGCAAAACTAGCAACTTTTATTCTATTTGTAGAATAGAACTGTAGAATATTTGTATTTCTTTGGCTTCATTCTGCAAAGCATTCACAGTACTGTTAACCTTTAGATGCAGGCAGCAATGAGATAGTGCACATGATTCAAGAGACACCTAAGCTTAAGTGCTTTGCTGGACTGGGACCTGAAGTCTGTATTCAAACATTATTATTATGATAGGAAGGATTCTCACTGAGTTTGGTGAGTGCTTCCCCAGGACCTGAACACGGAGAGCAGTTGTTTCAAAGCTGCCTAAGAGAAATGGATCCCCAGTGTCACCTGTCTATATGGGAACTCTTTATGTAAAGAAAGTGGCAAATGTACACCCCTGGAAAGTAAAGAATTCCAGGACCTTATGAGGAGTGCAAAGGCATGAGAAAATATTATACAGCAGTGGGGAGATAATGATGTTGAACTTCAAAATGGGATTAACTTGGACCTAATTTTGAATATACTCTCAAACAACTCCCTTCAGTGTTTCCTGCCACCAATCTCCTCTCCTTCATGACAACAACCTGTTTCTGTAAGTATCTAGCCACCCATGGCTGATGTCTTGTAAAAACCAAGGGCAGGAGGGCACTGTATTAGTGCAGTCTTTCGGTAGAACACTGAGGTTGGTATTCAGGATATTGGTAGAGCTAAGCCTAATTTCCCTTTTCTGTCCCATGCCCTAATCTCATTTCTTCTGCCTTTTTACTGTTCCACTGTGTTACTGGCTTTAAGAATTCCCACAAAGAAAGCTGAAGGTGCTCAAGTTACAGCACTGGAAACCTAACCATGGAAAATACCAGAGACACTTATGTAAATATAAAAGGGAGGTAGTTAGCATGGAAGAAGGAGGAATGGGTTTGAAAGTCAACTGGACGACAGCAACAGATCCTGCTTAGATTTTGACCCAAGCTAGGGAGATTTCTTCCTTTGCTGTCTATATTGTGCCCATGAGATGTAAAGAAATCATATAAAAAAAAAGAACCTAGCTGGAAGTGGTCAATTTTCATGCTGCTGTTGTTCATGGTGCCAAAAATTGTAATGACTGAGATCTTCCTCGTTGCCATCTTGCAGAAGCTCTCCAGATACTCATCTCGCTGCTGTACATACATGGTGTTGTCCGCCTTGGGGGTTGTGATCAGCTGGTTGGTGGCAAAAGAGACAAAAGAGCTTGTTTAGTATAAGGAACGAAGCAGATGAGTATTTTACTGAAGGATAAATAGTCACTGTTTGCAAATTGGACTCTCTTTCTCATAAAGCTGTTATTTATTTGTGTTTGGAGTGTACCTTCAGGCCCAGACCTAACCCAAAGGTGTCCAGTCAGCCACAGGAAAACTTCTGGAAGCATGTCCAGCTGGTTGCACGAGCCCCACCACTGTTTCTCCCCAGTTCTGGTAGAAGAAAGCATTGGATTTTACAGAAAACCATGTACTTTCCTATTATCCCTTGCCCTACCAGTCCTGCCGGCTCCCCTTTACGGCCTTCAGTTCTACCATGAATCTAGGATTCCTGCTACTCACTCACAGTGGGAGCACTGGGAACAGCTGCTCTGGCCTTATGCAATGGTCCAGCCAGGGCTTCCAGTGCCTATTTTGTCTGTGAAAGGGTGAATGAATAGGGCTGTGTGAATATTTATGTAACTGATGGCCATATAAGAAGACCTTGAAGACTTGTTAAGGCCACTGTGATCTCATCTGAAAATGGCTGATTTAGCTTTTGTTTGTTCTAAGCCACTTTGACGTCTTATGGGGACTTATATTTGCTATAAGAAGAGGAATAATTACAACAACAAAAGTATAAAAAATCTGGACAGTTTATAGTACTTATTTCAAAGCATTCTAAGAATTGCAAAGGTTTAACTTCTAAAAAATTCAAAGCACGTGACTTAGATTCTCCATCAATGACTGGGATGCAAATATTCCAGGGAAGGTATGTGTGTGTAACACAATTTGGTGTTATGCAGCAGTTTCCAACAGAACATGACTAGGGATGCTGCAGCTCTAGCAATGTAATCCTTCTAACTAGCAGCAGTGAACTGCAATCAAGCACCTGCCACCGATCCCCCAAACACAAAGGGAGCTGAAATCTGGATCCAAATTTTATGGTTTGAGGTCACAAATAATCACCAGAATCCCTCAATTGCAAACTTATGCTTTAGTCTATAACAGGTGGAATCATTTTCTAGCTGCCTTCTGAAGTTTGTAGGGCCTGGAGGTTAATTTTTATGATACACTCTTTTTAAATCCAATTCATCAATGTACTGAAACATAAAATATATTTCTGGGCTTATAAGATCTGCCTCTCATTTATGCAAAGGCCCCTGGCATAACTACAACATTGGAACATGAAGGTGAATGAGAGTCAGACACAGAGAGGTTTTGATTTCTGGGCTATAGCATGTAGGACATTGCTTTTAAATGGCACAAAAATGCTTCAATGGAACCAAAAAGGGTCATGAAAAGTATTTGAGGACTGAGATCAAAAGCAGACCATGGGTTTTGTATTGTCCTCCTAGTTTTGGAGGTCATAAGCTGGGAAGCAAAGGCAGGCCTGAATTTGATCTGCTTCATCAAACCTTTCAGAACAAAGCAGGAATCACTTAAGAGGCAAAGCAAACTTCAAATCAAAGCTTTGTGCCAGGACTATTTTAACCCAGGCATTATATATGCTGTATCTATCTGTGTTTGCATCGTAGAATCACAGAATTGTTCGTGTTGGAAGGGACCTTCAAGATCCCCAAATTCCAATCCCTCTGCCGTGGGCAAGGGCACCTTCCATTAAACCAGGTTGCTCAAAACCCCATCCAGCCTAGCCTTGAACACTTCCAGGATTGGGGTATCCACAGCTTCCACTCTCCCTTTTCTTTATATGCTCCCTTTAGGTACTGGGAGGCTGCTTTATAAACTGTCAGTCTGCATTTCATCACCACAGGGAAATAAACAAAGAACCCAAACTCACTAAGCCAAAATTTCTCAACAATAGTAAGACTGCAATAAAAGCCCCCTATAGAGAGGTTGGGGCTGCAGGACTCAAAATCGATACATTTTTTTAAGTTTCTGCACCTGGGACCTATATTTGTCATTAATTGAACTCAACCCAGAATAGCTTTAAAAAATCTGGACGTTTGAAATTCACGCTGAAATCTTAAATCCTTAATGATCTAGAACTTAAAAACCCATGTCCCTCTCAAAAGACCTTTGGAAAAGGACTGAAGCAATGTCCTTGGGAACCAGTCTATTAAGGCATCTGAAAGATGCAAAAGCAACAGGGGAAAAAATTGCATAGACACACTTCTGCAGCAGTGTGGCTTAAGTCTCCGGTGGAGGGTTTAAAGACTCATGAATGATAGTGTTCATCTAACTGGAGGGACTGACCCTAATGGAACAGAGCAGTTTGATAGGAAGGGATGCAAATAGTCACATGTGTGGGTTCAAAGAACCTTGAGAAGTTCTCTTTTTTCCACATGTGCCATGCATCGCAAGGAGATAGTGGAGTTCAGCCACTGCTTTTACTAATAACCAAATCAAATCTATTCTCCAAGGCTGAGGATGATTTTAGATTCTGGAAAAGCAAAGTGCAGCGTGGCATAATCATATGTCTTCAGTGAGTTTTGGCCTGACAACCTGAAATTGTGCAACTTTTTCTTGGAGATCCAGCTGAGAAGTGGCCTAGTATCAGAAGGTTCAAATTTCAGACAACCCTTTCAGTTGCCAGGACTGTGGTGGTGTAATGAATTAGCAGTCTGACATCTGTGAGCTCTGCTTTTGGTTTTTTTTTTCCAAGTTTGTTTTTATTTATCCTGATGCTACACGTATTCTTGGAAGCAACAACATTGAGACCAGATTTCAAAGATCCCAACTTTTGCATAGTTTCTCTCTCAAGCTTTTGATTTGGCTAAATATTAGTTAACAAGTAACTAAGAGACATTATTTGCAAAATTCAGTCAAGTTCAAATTTTTCAAATATATGGCTTTTTTCCACTTCCAATGCTAGCCCTACAGCTGGAAGAATGGGGGTGAGGGGGTTGAGGAGGAGAAGAAAGTTGCCTTCTGTTCAGGTCCATGAATCATCAGTAGAATGATTAATTAAATTCCAGTGGTTGGAATCTTAACTTGGCATCTTAGCTTGGCATCTTAGCTATTTGTATTGGAATATGGAATATGAAAGTCAAAGGTGTGTTTTGACACTGACTATCAGACAATAACTGTGAAACAGGCCAGCTTGCAGTAGAATAATTGCAAAAAATCAACTCCCACAATAATATTTTTAAAGAACTGTTTTTCAAAGTGTACCCTTCAGGATACGTGCTATCTGCCAGAAAAAACATTTCTATTACAACTAGAACTGTTTCCTGTCCCAGGTGAAGTGATTTTTATGATAAGTAGTTGGAAAAACATACAACACTATTAAACCCAGGGACAAGTAACTCCAAACCATGCTGAAGTTCTCAGACCTGAAAACTTTAATTAGAGTCTTATAGTTTAATAAAAACAGCAGGAGAAAAAAAACAAACCAAAATAAATTTTGCACGGTACCTCTGAAGATGTCTAGGAGATCTGAATGCCAAATTGCCATTAGATCTCAATCCCAAGCTCCCCATCCCTCAGGGCATCTGATCACAAGCCTTGGTGCATATCCTCAGTCAGACATGCACATTGTATTGCCAAAACACCTGGCTTGCTTCCAGTTTTAGGACATCAGCACCAATATAAAGCAGGTGTGCCAGCTGGCAGGACATGGTGAGCATTGAAATGTGGTAACATTGGCAAGTACCCTAAAGTGGTGAATGGATGTAATCCACACTGGAACCTCATTTTACTGATCATACTGATACAGATCGTGACACCTATATATCCACTGGAAACAAGATAATCTGTTGGCTATATGGTGGCTCATGGAGGTGACTGTGAAGAGGTTTTAGCCTAATTTCTGGCTACTGCATGTAAAATTTCAATATGAGGCTGCAAAACCTTCCATGTTGAATATGATTGTTTGGGTCTAGAAATTTTACCTCTTAAACAAAAGCACCAAAAAAGAAAATATAAAAATATAAAACCACCATAAACTTACAGTTCCACATATTCCTGCCAGGAGAGAGAGATGACTTCATTTAGGTAATAAGATTCAGATGAACAAGTTACTTACAATGAGCCGCCTTTTGCCTTCAAAATATTCCAGGAGTTTGGTTGCTGATTTCCTTGGAGGCTGGAGGAAAGGCTTCTTATTGGGCTTGGGAAAATCCTCATTCTCAGTCCTGCTCCCCTTCTTGTTCTTCTTGCTGCGATCTTTGTCCTGCTTGCTCTTTTTCTCAGCCTTGTCCTTCTTGGACTGCTTTTCACTCTTCTGCTGCTTGTCAGGTCTGTCCTTCTTCTTCTTCTTCTCAGGTTTATCCATTCGCTCATGCTTCTTTGATTCTTTTCCTTTCTTTGGGGGAATATTTCCCACTGCAAACTGTTCTTCTAAATGAGAACTAGCAGGCTTGCTTGGGTCATATTTATCTTCATATTCATTACTCAGTATCTTTTCTTGGGCCTTCTTTTTTGGTTGTTTAGTCTTAGTTGGTTTGTGTTGCCCTGGTGTGACATTCAGGTCCCTGTGGTTGTAGTCCTTTCTGTCTGTTCGATTATCTTTAAATCTACCCACATTTGCCTTTGTATAGTGCACTGAGGGAGCTGTTGGGCCTTCTGTGAAACTGTCGTAGTGGGCAGCTTTGTTTGGTTTCCGTGTGGCTGCCTGTTGTTTCTCCGAGTGTCCGCGCTGACGGTCCCTGCGGTTTGCTTTCCACACAGGAGAGTAGAAGTCCTCAGAAGCTGTGACTCGTGGAGTGGTGACATCAGGGGCTACTGGCAGCCTGTGGTACTCTGTGGTGGAATGTGACTTTGTGGTCCAGGTCCTCTGTGTGGTGGGGAGGGGTGTAGTTGTTGTAGACCGGCTTGCTGTTGTCACTGCACGGGTGGTGGCACGAGTAGTTGTGGTGGTGGGAGGGAGGGTAGTGGTCCTTACTGTAGGCAGTGCAGTGGTTACTGTGGTTGTCATTGGTTTCCTCACTGTTTTGGTCCTTGTTGGCTGACTATTGCTCTTCCTTGGCTCCTCCTTCCTTGGTGACACCTGGACATGTTCACCGCCAGGGGTAGGCTGGGTGCTACCCCCGTTGTTGCCTTCCTCAACCACTTGCCCCTCTACCCCAGCTGCTTTGCAAGTCTGGATGAAGCCCTTCTGCCTCATTTTTTCAATTTTTCTGATGGGGTTCTGATCAATTACTTCGTACATGGCCTCTAGCCTGACTGGATAAGGATACCTTTCCTCCACCTGCAGAGTTTTCTTCAACAGTACCATGCCAAATTTCCCTTTCTCCAGTTTCAGAAAGCTCATGAGCTTAGGGATGAGGGCAGGATCTAGTGGCTGTTCCAGGATTTTTCCTTCATTGGTTATCCTTCTGACTTTTCCCCCTTCTTCCCCTTCTTCATGAAACAACACAATCTGCTGGATGTGCCTCTCAGCCAGTTCGCAGTAAACATCATTTTTCAGTAGGCTCATCATGAGCCGGTAGTAGCCCTCAGAAGCATGGGGGGCAGAAATGACCCACACCCGATTTTTCCCTGCAAAGCTGGCCAGGACATTGGGGGAACTTGACCCTGAAGGGAAACGTACCACTCGTGACTGTGAGGCAGAGGATATCCCTTCGTCCTTAATCATCTCAGACTTGGAGTATTTGGCTGCAGCTGTGAGTCTCTGTACCCATCTCATTCTGGTCCCCGTGCCCCGGGCCTGGGAACGTGCTTCCCCTTGCAGGAGGTTGGCAGGTGGTTTTGGAGGTGTGGAAGAATCCCTCTTGGAAACAGGGTGTCGAGGATTTGGACTTGAATTCCTCAGGGATGCTCCAGACCTTCTCAGGACACTGCTTGAAGCCCTGTAAGCCAGGGGCACTTTCCTAACTCCATGGCTCCCTCTCTCTGCCAGCGTCTCTGTCTTCTCAGAGCCACACACTAGCCATGCTGCCCACAGCAGGGCTAAGCTGAGAGCTGGCCTCCAGTTCATTGTGTAATCTGTGTAAGGAGGGGGAGGAGAAGTTAGATGGTAACAGTATGATGATACCTTGCACAAGTGATAAAAAAAGCAAAGCATAGGCTCGCTAGTTTTTGTGATTTATAAGTGCTGATTACACCTCAGTCCTGCCCTAGTGGCTTTGTACATTTTACAGTTACTGTTGGAAAAACACAATGTTATGAAAAAATGAGATCATCCTTCTGTAACACGACATTGTCTATCCAAAAGTACACTGTGATCTGCATCCTTCTCTCTCTCTGTCACTCTCATGCTCTCACTATACACACATGCAAAGACACACAGAGAAAGGTTCCCGCACCACAGAAAGCCAAGAAGTTGACTTGAAACTTACAGTCTCAGGGAAGTTCCCCTTCCAGAGATGAGGTTTCACGTCTTTTTTCTTTAAAAGGAGACCATACAGCTTTGCTGCTGCTCAGTAATTTATCTTTACACAGCCCAACAGGTTCCAGAGCCTGTCTTGTGTATCTTTTAACTCTCTTCTTCACCTTCTTGACAAGCAGGATGAGGTTAGTGGAAATTTCCTTTGTGATCTCTGCTTCTCCATTTACCTGCAGGTCTGGATTTTTGCTGTGCCGGTTACCCACACAGGCAGGGATTTCATTTAGAGAAAGGGAACTCCTGGCTTCTCCAAGTCTCTCTGCTTTATACTTCCCAAGCCTCCTTCCCACTCCTTGCTTCCTCAGTCCCGTTTAGCTCCTTTGTTTCCAGAGAGGAAAGCACCAGCACTAATATATTTTCCAGGCTGAAGAAAAACACAGGAATGTGATGCTGAAAAAAAAAGAGAAAGGACGCTTCCCTTTCCCCTTTCTCCACACTTTGACAAAAGCAAATTGTAAAACACTCGTCTTTTTTTCTTCTTGGCTGGCTGCGGTCCCAGAAATGTCAGGGCAACCCCAGCCCTGCTCCGAACCCGCCTCAGACAACGGTGGCCACTGGAAATGGGGGAAACTTCACTCAGGATTTAACAGCTCAGCAGAACCCGCCTCCTCCCCACTCCGACACAGGGAGGGAGGAGGAGGAAGGCTCTGGGGGCTGAAACACTGCACAGCATCACAGAGCACTTCAGAGAGGGTGACTCCAGCCTTAACTCTTTCCTTCACGCATCCCAGCTCCCTGGTGTTCTCCAGCCTCGGCTTTCTCTTTCCGCCCATTTAACAGACACCAGTTGGATAAAAAATAGTCCTGTGAGAAGTGTGTTTCTACATCAGTATCAATAACAGCTCTGGTGTTGAAGAGTTATTATTTTTTAACCTCATAATTTCTGCCTCCTGTTCCCCCTTTCCTTGTTTTTTGCTTTCTGGAAGTTCCTCAGTTAAATCCAATTTCTCTTCACTTTCCAACCAATTTCTCTTTCAGGTCTTCATGTATGTCAGTATATTCTTTCCTCCAAACATCATATGGGCATAGCTGTTTGTTAATTTGTATTTTTGGAAGAGATCAGCTTGTTTACTATTGTACTGAAATTAGGGTCATATGTATTTCTCATGAATGTGCACCGGCAGTGAAAAAAAAAAAAAAGAAAAAAGGTACAAAAATACCTACAGAGACAAGGCTAAAGGCAGGGTCATGTCCTTTGCTCTCCCTTTATGGTGTAAACTACACCATTCTATCGAGCTGACGTAAACTGGCGCGGCTGTGCTGCCAACACCTGGTCTTTGACTGATTCACACTGGCTTCAGAGTGCACCGTGCACCTTCAGTGTAAAACACCGCTTAATTTTAGTTGATAGGTAACACCTGACAATATCCAAGATCTTAATCCTACTTTTACTGTTTTCCAGGGTTTTGCTCATTTACAGAGATGCTGTTACATTTTTGTGATAACACACTGGATTTGACCTTTGTTATATTGGCTGCAAGTGAAGGTACACCTTCTATTTCCCTTGAAATCAATGTTTCAAAGAAAAAAAACCCTTCCTTTTCATTCTCTCTCTTCTCATATTCTTCACTTTTACTTCAAGTTTTCTAATGCACTGATAAACATTGGTAGTGATTTTGCCAATATGTGTCCACAGTTTGGGTTCTGTGGTCAGTGGTTTGCCCAGGAGGTAGGGGAGGATGCTGAATGCCTGTGCTCTCATTAACATGAGGGCAAAAATGTTATACTTCCAGCATATCATATCCTGTCCTACATCCACTGGGAAGTACCTTGTACCTCATACAAGGATCACAAAACTAGAGTTCTGTGGAGCAAGGGCGAGTAACATATTTCCACTTAAATTAGTGTCAGGTCTGCTCATTTATTAGTCTTGACAAGGAAAAAATGTCTTTAAAAATGACACTGGTTCATTGTGACATTTGAAAGAAACTGTGATTAAAAATAGGTTTTTTATTTCAATGTTTCATCCAGTTTTATATTTATTTTTATTTTATTTTTATTACAAATGTTTCCAAAGAACTGACCCTACAATGCTGAAGCCAAGTATTTAATTTGGGGTAAATTAATTTTAAAAATTAAATTACTTCCATTTTATCGGGTTTTGTAATAATTTGAAACCATACAGAGGCAAAACATCACTCATCTGCACAGGTCTAATGATGCCAAGGAAAACACTCTCAGTATATGATGACAGCACAGGAAAGAAACAGATTTCCATACGAGCTTTGCTGCCTATTCTATCCAATTTGCTTTGCTTTCCCAACCTGACTAAAGAAGGAGCATGCTACAGAATCTGCCTTAAAGCATCAAAGGGTGGCAGATCAGTGAAGAAGATAGATCTTAAGGCAGTTGTAGGGAGGGACTAGCACACAACAGGACATGGAACCACAGGGATTATTCTCAAGGCCAGTGTTTGTCAGTATCTTTATCCAAGGTGAGGAATAAACCTGAAATGACTGCTGGAAATATTTGGCATTAGAATTTCTTAGAAAGTAAATAAAAGTAAATAATTAATACAGGCCAACAAGGGACTCCTGGTAAAGTGAACATACATTTTAAAGGACCAATGCAAGGTCATGCAGCAAGAAGGAAAAATAAATGCATAAAGCATGCTTAAGATAAAGAACAATATCCTGGAAGGTTGCTATTAAGTAAGAAACTTAAAGGTCACAGTATGTAAGCCACTGGAAATAAGCTTTTAGTGTGATGTTGCAGCAAGGAGGAAGCCTGGCAGCAGCCCAGTGAGAAGCTAGGAAGTCATATGTAGTGTCAATAATGTGATTTATGCTGTACACATCAGGCTTTTCAAAAGGATTGGAAAGGGTTCAAAAAGTGTCCTGATGACTGGATATGATCCTATTGAAAGAGAGGTGGGGAAATAACTGTGTGGAAGGCACAGCCACACGTTGGAAATTATCTTCTCATGCATACATAGGAAAGAGACGTCTGTAAATAAATTGCTTTTTAATCCAGCAGAGGAAGGCAGAAGGATAACCAATGATTAGGAATTAAATCTTTCTAAATGCAGATTTGAAGTAATTGCAATTACTTGAAAATTTTAATAATGATAATAACCCCTGGGATAATTTCCCCAAGAATGTGGTGGTTTTCTGTGGCTTAGTTGTCAAATCAGGGCTCTAACAGGCCTTCTTGGCTGGGCTGGAAGTAATCACAAAAGGATGGAATGAAATCCCTATGGATGCATCTACATGGAAAATCTGAGATCAAAACGGCCCCCACCCCTGAAAAGTACAACTCTCTGAAGGCTTATAGAAATGAATTGTGTAGCCCACTGAACTGAAATGAGCAGTTAGAGAAAGGTGGGATGCAATGTACAAATCCCATATGCCTCAGAGTGCTTTTAATAAGGAACTGAAAGTTAATGCTATGATCACAAAGGGAAAGGTCTGCTTAAGGATGACAGCTCACTGTGAGTCCTTCTATACTTTGTTTTAGGTATCAGACTTAAATATATCATATGTGTCAAGGGGTATGCACACAACTACACTATTTTAGCTGCTGAAGAACTAATAGGAAAGTCAACTACCTCCTGAACTAGGATTCTTTCTTAGTCCTACAAAACCTGGAGAAATAAGGCAGCAGTAAGAAAGGAACAGCCAGAGGAGCAAATGGGAAAAACTTTCCTTTTAAATAGACTTCCAGACAATTCTTCAGGGAGTGTGGGAGAAACTGCTTACAAGGAAGGTGAAAGGAGGCAAGGGGCTTAGGAAAACTGGCATTGCCTGCTTTGTACAGTGCTGGGAAGCTGGGAGCCAGATAAACAGGTGTAGGTTCCCCTGCTGATGCTGGTGGGGGGTTATTAGAGCAGAAAGCACAAGAGCCCGAATCCTGTGAAGCCAGACATTGTCGATGCTCCAAGAAGGGACATGTTTCTTGAACCCCGCTGGCTCCTCACTTTCCTGAGAGGGAAAGAGGCTATTATTAGTAATCTGACTCGGGTCATAACCCAGCCAGCAGCTGGGGAAATAACAACTAGTAGTGTAAACAGGGGAACTGTGCTGCAGCCCCCTGTATGTAAGCAGGAAAGGGAGTCAGTACAAGGAGGCTTGCAAAAGCAGTGACCCGTAATAAAAAGAGCAGTGCCTGGTTAGTCAGATCAAGCTCCTAAAATAGAAGGGTGCTTTTGATAAATAGGTTGGCCTCATTTCAGTCTTCACTTTTAAAATATACATTTTTCCTCAAGAATGTTGCTTAGAAACTGGTGATGGAAATATGACACTCAGGCTTTAAGAATAAATATTGCAAACTTTAAGGTTAAGTATTTTAAACTGAGGCTAAGCTTTTTAGCTACTTGGTAGGGTTGCAGCCCAAAATGTTCAGGCTATAATTGATATGCAGGGAAATTCTGATGTCTGAATGTTATTACTGGCCTGTGCTTGAGCTGACCTTGACTTTAGCACCTCTGCTTGTCCAGTTTACAGAGCTTCCTGGTGAGAGGAAGGCTCTCACATATACCCATTTTTTGTTCTACATCTGGTTGACATCTGGGATGGAAACATCAGCCAGGGAGAACAAAACATCTTCTGCTCAGGATTGGCACAAGTTCTACACCAAACTGACTGATGCAACTGGTGTTATGTACACTAAGATGAAAGTGTAATACACGAGAGCAAATTAATACAAACATTGCCATCTGCTGGCCTTGAAAACGGTGTTACCAAGCCACAGGCAGGTGGGACTGATAAAACCACTGCAGTGTACTGCAAATGGTCTCTCATGATACAGCTGCTGAGGTGCGGCATTCAGAAAGCCACAGAAATAGTCTTGGAATAGTTGTAGACAGACAGTCACAGAAATAGTTCACGAGATGAAAAGGAGAACAAGACTTCATTAGCTCAAATCATCAGCACAACATCCCTCTCTCACAGCTGTATAACCCCACTGGGAAGCTGTACTACAATCATCTCATAATGCTGATGTTGAAGACTGTCCCATGAAGTGCTATGAGTTACTGCTCCCAAATCACATGGCTGAACAGCTAAATGAATTTGGCCACAGCAAAAAGTCACCAGCTGCAAGGGCTTGGATTCTCATCTCACTTTTGCACCTCTGCAGCGGGCTTTATGCTAGGACAGGTCTGAAGACTGATCTGTGTCACATCCTTTCTCTGGTGTGGTTTCCTTGTCCTTCTCCCTTTGTCTGGGGGACTGCCAGCTGATGTTGAGCCTTTCTGAACAAGAAGGGGAATTGTCTCCTGGCTCTTGTGACTCCACTTTGTGGTACAAAGCAGATTTAAGCAGGAATGAAAGTTGGTGCTCATGCAGCTTCTTTCTTTGAATAAATACTAGGACTTGGTTTCTTAATGCAGAGCTCCCAGGTCTGATCTCTTTGACAGCTGTTTTGTTCAGATGCAATCACTTATGGCTTTGCACACTTGGAATAAGATCAAGTAGAAATTGTCTTGCAGTACAATCAGCTCATTCACTTACCAGGGAAGACTCAGCTCTCCTCTCCACTAGTAGAGGAACTTCAGTGAGATTCTGCCAGAAAACAGAGCCCACTGATTCAGCGAGGATTGTTCCTTACATATTTGTGGGCCTCATTATCTATCCTAAAATATCCTGGCTTACAAATCTTTTCTTACACCCTGTAATTTAAATTAAAAAAAGTTGGTTTGTTTGTTTAGGTTTTTTTTTCAAAGACTTGTTTTGATTATGAAATTGAAGGGGTAGGAATGGAGGAGGATCATGTTTAAAAACCAGATTGTGCTACAGTTCAGCAATAGAAGAGTATTCCAAAACAGGGCTGTGCACAGTGATTACTCTCAGTGCCTACGTGTCAGAATGCTTTAGGGATGAATATAAAAAATTACTAGTTACATGGCTGCACACATTCTTGTTTAACATTCATTAGTAATCAATGGAGAACATTCAAATTCTCTCATGGTTTTAAGTCAGAAAAGCAATTAAGCATATACTGAAGTACCACCTCACTTTGCTGCTTGCGTGGCTCTGTGAAGTCAAGGCAAGGCAAGGCAAGGCAAAAGACTGAAGTAGAACGAGAATTCAACATTTATGTCCCTTTACTTCAGGTCAGACTGAAGACAGTTTGAGCCTGAAAGTGACAGCAGGAAATATCATGTGCAGATAACATACCACTCCTTTTGTCAGGCTGTTTGTGCTCACTTGCAAGCACTCACAGCCCTTGTCTTTATTTATATGCTATCAGGCAATTACAGCATTTAATCTTCAGTGGAGTCACTCTTTTCTCTTTCTTTCATGTGAACAAGCACTCTTATGTCTCACTCAGTGGCAACCTTTGGCTCTCCCTTGTATCCCTTGGCCTGAACTAGATCTTCTCTGCCAGATACTTTTGGAATATTTCCTTGGTGAGTGGCAGAGGAAGAGGGCACCCATTGCGTGGGTGCTCTGTCAGGTGTTCCACAGGTCAGATGGCTGTAAGTGGGGTCATAAAACTGGGGAAAAGGAGTACAAGTATTTGGAAACCCAGGGCTCTTTAGTTCTTTCCTTGAACTAGTTTTCAGCACCAACCCAAACCTTGGAGAAGCATACTGGGAGACAGAGAAGAAATGGACAAGTATCTGCTTAAACTTGAGTATTTAGAAAATCGAGTCACAAGCTACAAGATCATTTAGAGTGGGATGAAGATCCGGGGTTTCATTTGCTTTGGGAAGGGCCATGCCATTCTCCTGAATATACTCTTTGGCTGGTGAATACAGTTCTTCCTGTTTCCTTGCAGAATTTTGTTTCCCTTCTGAGGCAGAGCCTACTCACCTGAGAGAAAGGGAGAATGGCTAATCTGGCTAGTGTCATCATTCTACCAGACTACAGGGACATGAAAAATGTGACCTCCCTATGCTACTTCTGGAAGTAGAAGTATACACAGAATGATGTAGACAGCTGGTTCTTAAACCATAATTCATGAGATGATGGTGAGTGGTCGGCAGCTGGCAATACAGCAATGCTGACTACTCTGGTCCTTTCAGCTAATAACATATGAAGAGGCTGAAAAGTGTCCAAAAGGTTGGGAACTAGGAATTTTGTTGTTTGGTTTTTTAAGGTCTTTGATACAATCTCAGCTCAGATTGGAACTGGACCCTCATGCCTTGTGGATAGGTTCCCACTGGGCCAAAAATTAACAACACAGTTGAATCCTAATGTTTTCCCTAGCAGTAAAGAAGCAACAAATAAAAAGGATCCTGGTCCCTGATAGTGTCTTACATTAAGATGATGTACATATTTTAATTAATGGAATGAAGTTCAACAAGGCAAAGTGCCGGGTCCTGCGCTTTGGCCACAACAACCCCCTGCAGCGCTACAGGCTGGGCACAGAGTGGCTGGAGAGCAG
>JAYRBT010000001.1:21526988-21548487 GCA_036023395.1 Myiotriccus ornatus
ATAGCATTCTGCAAGTAGGGAGGTAAACTGAGTACCTTCATTAAATTCATTAAATTAACACTGAATATGTGGCATAAACTATTACTAATGATGGAAATACAGCTACTTGATTTACCAAGGACAGAAAAAGCAAAAGTCCTTTGTGATGTTTTCTTGCGGTTCAGACTACCTTCATCAGAATATCTGCAGATGCCAGTTAGAACAAATGTTTACAGACTTTATCCACCTCCAGTGCTATTCCCCTGTCAGCTGAAACAGATGTTAGAAAGTTCCCAAGCATTTGTAAGACTTAGTGTTTATGAAGAGATTTTAAGATGCAAATGGGAAGGCTGCAGAAGGCCAGTAACCAATAATCCAAGAAGATTCTGTGACTCCTCTTTGAAGGAATACTTTGAGAACTTCTTGTCTTTGGAGGAGTCACTAAAGATACATATTCACAGCCCAAATCTCTTACTTTGGGACAGTATCAATTAGCACCTTGGCAATGCAAGTGAGAATGAACAAGAAGAGAGTAGTTTCATCAAACTTGTGCACTGTTCAATTGAACTGGTGAACTGAAATAACTCAGAAATATCTGAGACCCTCTTTCATTTTACTACTTCTTTTTCAGGGCAAGGATGAGTTGTGGAGGACATGGAACCATCTCTTGAATCCTGACATCTTATAGAAAATCCATCCTTTCTCTTGGTTTAGTACCTGGGTAAAAAGTATATTTATATGAAATGCTGGATTGCTTTGTGAACTACTTCAGCAGGCCAAGCCAAGCTGGTCTTCCAGCACCATGAATTTATGTCCTTGCTGTGGCTTCCTGCCAGCATCCTCTTCATTGAACTGTATTTACATTAGCACTGTAAAACATTAGCTTCATTCAAGTGTCTGAAGTGAAGCACTCAGTCACTCCATGCAGTTTGCTCTCAACTGCTGCCAGCTGGTGAGAAGGTAGTAGACTGACTTTCCCAGCTGGGCCCTGCCATTCTGAATGTAATGAGAATTAAATGATTCACTGGGACTGCTCAGGTTCCAGTTCCAGTTTTAGTTGTCGTAGTATAAATGCAAAATATTGGACAATTAATTTCTTCAACTAAGATTGAAAGATAAATCTTTTGTTTGAAAGATAAATGCCTTCAGCAGGCGTTGCTCTTGGCATCAGATCTTGGCATCCTTCAGTCTGTATACTGGTAAAGCAATCTGATGGTTTCACTGCATTTCAGTTTGGTTTTTCTTCTGTAACTTTCAAAGCCATTTAGGAAGGGAAACTGTTTTCGTTTTATGGAAGGCAGAAGTAGCAGGAGAAAGAGGCAGATCATACTGTCTAACCTGGTGTAGCTCATGTAACCTCATGTGAAACTTTTCTAGTCTTCTGAATCAATGGAATGGTCCCAGACTCTCTTACTGACAGAACTGACAACTTCTATAGGAATGAAAAATAAAGGTTTGACTCTCCTTAGTGTGCCCTAGTTCACAGGCTGTATTACTTCTGAATAAACACTTCAGAATGGAGTTAAAGTCATATGTTCTTCTACATGTTCTAAAAAGGGCTTTCCAAAGGGCAAGCTTTGCTTTCTCTGTTTCAAGATAAGGTTTAGATTTGTTAAATCGTTTGGAAATGAGATTTACCATGGAGGTGTCCCTGTTTTGGAACATGTACCTATCTCAGTGTTAACATGCAGACTGGGGTATTGGAAAACTTCTCACACAATAATCAATTTCTGGTTTAAAACGCAGATCTGCATGTCAGGAGACTGCATTTCACTTTCTGGCTTAGAGGTCCTTGCTTTGAAAAGGGCAATAGCGCTTACTGTTCAACACCAGAGTGTCTGGGCTGTGTCAAGTGCCTTAAGATGCTTGAATAGAAGATTTGAATGAGCTAGTAAGTACTGCTATCTCTCTTAGTATTATTGTTTCAATTTTATTCCTTCCTCATTCTTAACTTGCTCAGAGATTATCTTTAATCTGTGGAAACCACAAGCAAAGAATAAGGAAATGCTTTCACAGCTTTGTGGGTGGCCAGCAAAGAAAGTATGTTGTGGGGCTGTAAGGATGGTCAGCTACGACAACTATGGGCACTACCTTCTTCCCTAGGGGTAAAAAAAAAATCAAAACCCAAACAAACAAAAGTAAGTTTCTCCATTATTGTTGTGGTACCCATCATTGGAGCATCGATATTCATCAGGGTGTCTTTACAACACCTTCAGGGTTTGAAAGAAAAATTAAGAGAAATTAATGGGAAATGGTTTTTTTAAAATTTGCCATATGGGTGTTTACATCTTCATGGGAAGAAACCGTTTCCACAAGTCAAAACCACTGGACAACTGCAGTGTTTCCTGGAGGTATCTCACTGGAGATGAAGCTCACCTCTCACTCTTGGGCATACAGGCAGCTGCTGCCCTCTCATATTCAAACAGCTTCCAAGTGCTGTGAGCCTGTTTGGGGGTGACTCTACCTCACTGAAGCAGGTCTCAGTTTCTGAATCTTAAACATACTGGCTCTCTTACACGCTGGCAGAAAATACATCCTGCCCTCCCCGTTACCTGATATGCCTCTGGAAGGATTCTCATTCAGAAAGTGCAGGTGACACCTGTGGAGATGCATTTAAACTTGCCTGGGAACTTGGCTATATTTCTTATGAAGAATATATTGACTACTTTTGTCTAGAGGGTCATGGCTGGTCAGCAATGAAGAAACATTAAAGACTCCGGAAGTCCATTTTTGATCTGTCAAAGACTGTGAGCACATCTATTTTTTTATTCTGCCCTCCCCTCTCTTTGGTGTAGATTAGAGGTAAAATTCTCCAGAGAGTGGATTCCTCATTAAGATTTCCGATACCTCCCAGTATGCAGAGGCTGGGATTACCACATGAAGGGCATCCTGCTATTTTTGCCTCTGGTCCAGTCCCTTTGAAGGGACCCTGGAACACTTTCCAATAGCGCAGATTTATGAGGACTGTGCAGCCTGCCAGAGCCTTTCTGACATAGTCCTGTAAACTAATTATGGGAAACTGCCCTAGGCTTCTGTCATTAAAAGTACATTCTTAGCATTTCATGAACAAAGTTTAGTTTCCTCCTTCTGTTCCTATAGGATATGATCTGTTTCCTGACAGATGTTTATCCTAAAACATAAGTGATTGTTGCTGAGGCAAGTAAGTGAAAAATAGTGTGTCACCTAGGATGAGTCAAAATGCCAGCATGATCTGAACTTCTCCAATACCCAAGGAAATTGCTTTTTAAGATTTTTAGTTGTTTAAATTCATCTAATTAGAGACTGGGCACTTTGAATTCTGTAGTCTGTTGTCAAGCCTTCCTTTTCAAAACTGCCTTAGCATGGCTTTTGACCAAAATCCATTACCCACCCACTGGCTATTTGGGCACCTGAACAAAACGAGTTGATCCATCCAAGTGCTTGCGCCTTGCTGGCTCTTAGATGCTACAATACGGGGTGCCAGGAAAGGCAGACAGATATAGAATAAACAAGAATGGTTGTTGGCAGGAGTGGAGCTCTGGCTCATGAGGGCAGATAAACACAACGTGTCTTGGCTGACTGAGTCGCATGTGTGATCCCAGGCGCCGGAGAGCAGGGCAGGCTTTGTGCGCATGGGCCGTGTGGGCCTGGAGCTGATTCAGAGGTTCCACATGCAGATGTAGAGGTTATTGGTGTGCACATCGTAAACAATGCCCTTGGAAACACTTGTTCCCTGTCTAGGCAAGAGCCACTGGGGCAAGGTGGAATACAGAGACCAAATTCAATTCATCCCTATGGAGAAGACTGAGGTACCCTCTGGTTCAGACAGGTGGTGAGGTTATCACCACTTATCTTATTATCTCAGGCCAACTGAGCTGCCAGAACTAGATGTGCTTCAGATTGTCTAACCTGTTAATTACTGTATCATAACTCGAACCTCAGTGAAAGGCCTGACGTTTGTCGTCATTCACCTGAGCTATAACTTAAACTTGCATTTTGCCAGTGAGCAGGGTACTTGTAAGCACTTCAGCTTGTTGCTGCTGTTGCATGTGGAGGGTATCAACTGAGGTCCTAATTCCTGTTAGGACCTGAACTCCTGTCTGTGTTTAGATGCAGTGTGTATGTGCACAGTATTCACACAGATCTTGGTTTTAAAGGAGCTAAAAATTCCAGGGTGGAGTTCTTCCCAAGGCTTTCAGTTTGTGTATAGGTCAAGCACCAGATGATTTGCTACAGCACAAGGCTTTGAACTGATCCTTGAAATTCTACAGCCATCTCCTGCTATAAGGTTTTAAGCTGCCAAGTAAAGTGCACTGGGAAAAATAATATGCAGAAGGATGTTCATATTTTCCATCTGTAAATTCTTAAGACCAAAGATTCCAGAGGAATGGACATATCTGTTTTGTGATAGTATTATTACTTAAGTTCTGATTTAAATTAACCCCTTCTTTTCCCACTTTTTTTTTTTTTTTTTGGGGTGGTGGGGGGGAGAAGGTTGGTTGGCTGGTTTTGGTTTGGGGGTTTGGGGTTTTTTTTTTTGTTTAGGTTTTTTGAATTTTTTTTTTTGGTGTTTTGGTTTGGTTTTTCTGTTTTTTGGTTTTAATCTCTTACGAGGGATTTAGGTTAGTAATGGAGGCTGGGCCACAACAGGATGTTTACCATGGGGTTTTCTGCTGCATAGATACTTTTTATCCCCCTGAAAATGATGGGTCTGAAATTCTTCCTCAGAGGGAGTTCTAACCTAAAGAAGACCCTCTTCCCCCTGCCACACATGCACAGCAAAGGAAATATTGAGGTCTTCTGTGGGGTGAAGATTTGCAGGGGCAGAAGACCTCTTACAAATGCTGCTGAAGATGACAGGAACTGCAGAGGAGTCAGAGAGAAAAAGGATATTGAGAGATAAGGTTAAGGGACATGCAGGAAAGTACTGGTGCATGTCTAGACCAGCTGAGGTGAGTTAGAGAAGAACTGTAGGGTCCTCTTCCTGTATCTCATCCCACGAAAAGTTGTGCAGTCAGGGAGAGCCCCTTGCTAACATGGATGGTGGTTAACTGCTTTGCATTAGCTGAAGCTCTGGCTATTGACCTGATAATTTTCTACTCACTCTTTACATTGGTGTAAATGATTAAAAAATTGAGGGAGCGGAGAAACAGTGTGTGAGTCCCTGGAAATACTGGAGAAGCAACACAGCACAACCTCCAGTTTGAAATGGGTATGGGTGAGGCAGTAACTGAGGTGTACAGGGTGAGGAATGATTTGGTCAAGCAAAGAATTGGTGGAATTAGCTGTCTATTTATGCATATGGCTCTTCTGGCTATTTTTCCTTTTCTCAGCAGCATAGTTTGGATCTGAGCCTATACCAGACAACTCTGACTTTCCCTTTTCTAATTTCCCAAAGTAAAAGGTTGAATAAAATCAAATGCTAAACAAACTGTGGGCTCAAACTTTCCTTTAGAAGTTAGAGCAAAAATTCCCCCCACTTGCCCCCAACCTCAATTTCTCAGACTTTTCCAGCCTGTTTTGTGAAACAGTCTTTCCTTCTGAAAGCTGATGGATGGCTCCAGCAGGGAACCCTGTAAACTCCCACAGAAGAACGGGGCAGAGGTATGTGCATCCCTGTGATTTTTCTGGAAGCGGAAAACGAGGGAGGGAGGTAGGCTGCTTTGCAGCTGGAGTCCACTACAGTGTGAAACAATGCCAAACAAAAAACTCAGCTCAGAGCCCAGAAAAGAAATAAGGGATTTTGATGGCCTTTGGACTGGCTGATAAACAAGCGACAGAGACTCCATTCTGCTACAAGCCTTTTGATTACCCTACCCTCCAAACACATCACCTACAAATAAACATAAACCAGGCCTACAGTAAATGAGGCTGAAAACCTGCACAAGCACCATCCTCTGTGGACCTATCTTTTTTTTTTTTATATATTTTTTGCTACAAAGTCATGTGATACAACAGTACTGTCTCCTGTTCCAGATCCGGGGCACCAGCTTGAAGGGCATTTCCACCATGTTCCTTTGCACAGCATGGACATGCTTTTTAGCTTCTCACGTTCTGTGTGTGTGTCTGTGATCTGATATCATCCTGTTTCTGCCTCATCAGCAGGAGGCAAAAGCATTTTAGTCCCACTAAAACTTATGAACCACAGGTTCCTCCACTCCAGCTTTTCCACTGACTTCTATCCAGAGGCAGAGGAAGAGCTGTCTTATTAATGACTTTTTTGTGAAAGCATGAGTCAATGCAGCACTGACTTTTTCAGCCCCTTCCATCTCCTTCCACTCCAGAAGAAACCAAAGGTAGAAGCAATATATTTGGTCTCACCTAATAAATCTCTGGCAGTATGGAATAACTCCTACTACTCTAATGCTGATATTTATTTTGTTATATTTCTTACAGTGTAAGTGTTCTCCCCTCCTTGTAAGTCTATTTCACACCCTGACAGGCTTCTCTATCTTATGTCAGTAAGATGTAGACGAATAAGAAAGAGTCACTATTGGAACAACAAGAGTGATAAGAGGCTTAGAGAACATGAACTGTGAGTAAAGGCTGAGAGGATCCATTCTGTTTAGTCTAGGAAAAAGAACATGGCAGGAGCAGAGGTGAGAAATATGATAGTGTTCAGACATTTTCAAGAATTTTGCAGATAGGACAGTGATCAAGTCTGCAGGTCGAGATGGAGTAAAGAAAGGAGATATTGGCCTAAGTTCAGTAAAGAATATTTATGTTAGATCTTTGAGAAAGGTAGAAAAAAAAGCCCAAAATCTTTCTAGCTGAAAGAATAGTTGAGCAATGGCTGTCTAGGGACTACAGACTTATTGCTCTTAGGAGGTTCATGAGAACTCTGGATAGGTGAAAACTGTAGAAAGGGGATTCCAAAATTTCACTACATTTCCACGGTAACTTTTGTGTATCACCACCAATACAAATTCTGTTTAGTTTTGCCTAGATTCAGCTGCTTGCAACCATCTGTCTTTTCATTTTCCTTCCCTGCCCCACTTCCTTCCAACACTGAGTTTTCCTGTATCTTCCTCTTGAGCCATTTCATATTGCCAGATCAAAACACTGAGTGGTTGTAGACCCAAATGGTCCTGTTCCTATAACTGTACCTCATCAAATTTGGACACTATTTTTGTAACGTAGCAAAGCTCAGAGTTTAGCTCTTGTTTTGTATGGCATCTAGCATAGCAAGATTCTTTCCTGTTACTGGAACCCATAATGATCACAGAATATGCTGAGTTGAAGAGGACCCACATAGGTCATTGAGTCCAACTCCTGGACTTGCACAGAATCACCCTAGGAATCACACCATGTTCCTGACAGCATTGTCCAAATGCTTCTTGAACCGTCATGCTTGGTGCTGTGACCCCTTCCCTGGAAAGGCACTGTTCCAGTGCCCAACCACACTCTGGGTGAAGAACCTTTTAGTGATATCCAACCTAAACCTCCCCTGACACAACTTCAGGCCGTTTCCATGGGTCCTCTCACTGGTCGCAGGAGTGAAGGGGTCAGCACCTGCCCCTCTGCTTCCCCTCATGAGGAAGTTGTAGACTGTAATAAGGTCTCCCCTCAGTCTCCTTCAGGCTGAACAGACCAAGTGACCTCAGCTACTCCTCATACGGCTTGCCCTCGAGGCCCTTCACTATCTTTGTGTTCTTCCTTTGGACACTCTCTAAAATCTTTATATCCTTCTTATATTGTGGTACCCAAAACTGCACAAAGGTCTCAAGGTGAGACCACACCAGTGCACAGCAGAGCAGGAAAATGCTGCAGGAAAAATAGTATATATAATAAGAAGAATTGCAATTATCACTCTTCTACAAATAACTCAGTTCTGTCAGTGGCTGCAGTTAAGCACTAAAGAAAGACTGGGATGTTTGGTGTGTTGAGCTGGATGAAATATTCCCTCTTAGCTATGGTAGAATAACTGCAATATGGAAGGTACAGTATATTTCAGTTGCAGGGTCCAGGACTGATTGTGTAATGCTGCATGACAGACACATTTGATGTTTTATAAGTGTTCACCAGGGAGCAGCAAATCAGCTGTAAGATCTCATACTTTGGAAGAATACACTCTGCTACACACATTTTTGCACCTTTGAACTAGTGTAACTAGTTATTTTGAAAGAAGTTGACTGAAGATATATGATGCAACCAGACCTCATGTGTCAGCTACCTATGTTAGCTGCCCGATGAGGCGGGACCAACACTGTAATATTGTGTGAGATCAGCCCCTGATCCTGAATGAAACAGATTGGAGACAAAAGGAGAAGAAATGAGTGTTAAATCATATGTCCTGCTTAATTACTCAGTGTCTTTGAGCAAGCTACAATCATCCTGTGCTTGACTTTCCAGAGGCATTACTGTCCCTGATGAGGAAGAAGAGGCTGAGTTCCTCCTCTGTCTGTACAGGACCACACGCTGCTTCTGCATTAACATCCTGATTTACAGCCCACTCAGAGTCATGTAGGACAGCAGAAAATGCAGCCAAGGTTTCCTGTGGGGAAGCTGGCAGCCCTCAGGAACCCCCTCCAGGTCCATCTTACTCCCTGCCTGTAGCCAGGCAGCCAGCCCAGAGTCCCCCTGACACCCCCTCACTCCTTCATCTGGGGCTGTGACGCTTCCATTGTCCTGAGCATTGACTGTCCTGGGGCTGCAGCTTTTCTGGGAGCACTGTAGCCCAGCAGGCACTGAGACAATCCCTTCAAGGGAGCAGTGTCTGCCTAAGGAGTGTGTGTGTTGAGCTCTTGAAACACCTCTGTGTCCAAAGCCAGCATCTTCCAAGCTGAAGTTAAGAGTTGCTTGTAAAGGTTAAATCATGACATTTTTAAAGGGCACTGAGTCTCAGGCTGTGCACGCTTTGGCAGTGTGTTACACTGTTACAGTCTGGTACAACCATGTTGTGCCATCCCTGGGAGGCTGTGGGAAAAGGCAGCAGCTCAGCTCTGCTCCTGACTCTGCTGGCCACCACACAGCACACCCTGCTGGAAGGGGCAGGGGGGGAAGGACCTCCAGGCATGACCTGGGCTTCAGCCCCACAAGTGGATAAAGTCAGTATAAACTTCCTTCTCACTCAATTTCTGTCAGAGCTAGTGGCAGAAGATGCAAACAAGATGAAGAAAACATCAAGCCCCTTACCTTAATGTATGTAGGCATTGTTTGGAGTTAATGGAGAGTCAGGACCAATGATCCACATGGAGATTTCCATGGGAAAGTATCTGGCATCAGGTGATAGCTGCTTCACTTGGATTGAAAAGCCTCTGCCCAATTTGTCATTTTGTAAAAATAAAAAAGATTAGGTGGAGTGTTTGGTTTTGAGGTTGATGTGTAGAAAATGTGGGGAACGCACCCTTTTTAAAGCATTTCAACCTGAGCATGTGGCCTCTTTCCTCTCTCCACTTTCCAGAGTTCCTAGCGGTATAAGCCCTTCTATGGTGCTTCCTTCTCCACTTGCTGTTTCCCCCACCACTGATGTACTTACCAGCTGCCATTCAAGTACGCTGCTTTTCAGGCTTTTCAGTCAGTGAGGCAATAAGAAGAAATTGGAATTTAAATTACCCCATAGGATGTTGATGACATTTTCCCCTACTGTGTTTTAGACCATGCTGGCTCAAGCCATCTTGTATCTATCCAAAGTTATTGCAGACAAGGCAAGCTTTGATCTTTCCAAAAGTGCAGAAGTGTATGTCTGCTGTAATGTGATGTCTCTTCTATTATTACTGAGCCTGGAACATAATAACATCTTATAGAGGGCTTTGGAGTTTAGACTACAGCCCATTTATTTATTTTGCTGGAGCACTGTCCCATAAGGAAAATCCTAGGCTGGGTTTAAAGAGCCAGACAATGGAGCAGCCGTCACATTTAGATGTTGCTTTTGAAACAATACCCTAATGCTACATCACTTTGCTCTGCTGGGTTCTGCTTCTACTTGTCAGTGGCAGAAATCACAAGATCAGAATTAGTGAAAGGGCTTTAGTGATGTTTAGTGCAAAGCATGTTGAAAATGAAAACACCGAGCTCAACTCTGCTGAAAAAGCAGCTCTCTGGTCCCTAGGTTTCTTCTTGACCAGTGGATAGAGGCATTACCTCACAGTCAGTATGAAATCAGGCATAGGACTGTGTGTTTCAGACTTTTGCAAGAAAATAGTAATGTTACACTTAAAGTAAATATTAAGAGTGCCAAATGTATGTCAAAAATCTAGACCATCTACTACCATGGAAAGGGGCATGAGACTCCCAGCATTTATAGAAAAGAAAAAGAGACATGTCTAGTCTTACTGTCTGTGAAAATAATCTTAGAACATTTTTTGATTCTGCCAATAGCCCAAAATAAGAGCTTAAAGCTGTATGACTTGCTGTATTTACAGCCTACTAATTTTTAATGATAAAATGAAAAAAAAAAGTAGTATTTTTTACCAATATATTCTGTTGAAAAAAACCTTATCAACAGTTTTTATTGAAAAATTTTGATGCTGTTTTGCTTGCTCTATTTGCCAAGCTTGTCCTCCTGCTCCCAGTTCTTAAAAATACAAAAGTGGTAAATATAAACAGGTAGAAGTAGCTGCATATTGCGAAGAGACATGGGGTGAATAGCTTTTTCATTTATTAAAAAAATATGGAAGTCATGACTGAAATTGGCAAACAAAAAAAAACTGAAAAAAAACATTGGAAAGCAAACACTTGACATTTATTCTGTAAAGTGAGCTTTCAGTTCTCATTAGCTTGATTAGAGCAATTTATATAACAGTTTTGGTTTTGGCTTCCCTATGATATTAGGCACCTCTTACAGATTGCTTAATATCTTAGACGTCTTCAAGGACTTCCATGTCCCTTAAGCATCTCTGTCAAACTTCTAAATCTCACTTGCTCTCTTAAAATCAGTGACTTTTGCAATGCAATTATGTACAAGGATTTTGAAATCTGGAGTTGTGTATGCATATGTCTGTATATATCTGTCCAAGACAGACACTGAGATACTAGTGTAAAGGCAATTCTGTATTACATAGTAATTTCCTGATAAATCCATTGACAATGTCAGTACTCTTCAGGTTTGTGAACTACTTGAGATCTCTCTGTCACACCAGATTGCTGCAAAACCTGGGAATCTTGCCATGAAAATTCGGGCTAGTTTGACATGGATTACATGCGTTTTTGCTAGTAATTACAGAAACAGGACATTTGGCAAGCTGGCATTTGATGGGGTGCAAGTATGACAGGTCAAGCAGGGTAACAGGAAATACTGGCAGAAGCTCTTCCAGGCAACTTTGGTTTTTAAAGGACCGGGTCAGCAGTAACAGACCAAAGTAAAAGTCTAAGTCTAAACCAGAAGGGCCAAGACTGTGTGTGGTACCCCACCTAATTGCTCAAATATTTCTTATTGATTACCAATTTCGGTTTAAGCCCTCTGTTTATTACTAGTGTGTAAGGAGTTTCTGAGCCCTTGCTGTGCATGTGGACACACAGCCCTACATATGTGCAGCTAAGATCTGTTTAAAACTTATTTTGTGCACAGGGACATTCTATTGGATGAACTGAGAAATATCAGCACTAAAAACGTAACACACATGCTTGGGGGCAAAGCAAAGGCTGTGGACCCAACTGGGAGGCTGAAATCACTAAATTCTGAATGATTAACTGTGTGACCTTTGAAGAGCCTATACTGCAGGAGCTTCGTATCTTCAGGATTTTTGTGAGATACCAAGAGCGTAGGTCTGTGGTCTTTCTGCAGAATAATTCAAAGCTTGGAAACCTTACCTTGGGGGTAGAGATATACAAAGCTTAGTCTATTCATTTTAGCAAAGAGAAGGTGAAGAGGTGGTTTGGTCAGAGCCCACAAGACTTCAGTGTGGTAGAAGGTTTCTGTGAACAAAGAACTCTTTTATGCAGCAGAGAGAGGCATAACAAACCCTGTGTCTGGAAGCTGCAGCTCAGTTTATACAGATGGGATCTGAGGTGCAAAATCACGGGCTTGAGGCAGAAATCACTGACAGAAATTCTATGCCTAGTGTTACACTGCGGATCAGACCAGGTCATCACAACCAGCACTCTTGGCTTTGAAATCTCTGTGCCTATGATTAACATGATTCCCACATTATATGCATACATCAGCATTACATTTAGTCACTGAAGAAGAGAGAGAATGCATTCAATTAACTCTGGGCTTTCAGCCTAAAAAGGGAAAATGAAGTGAGATTTTTGTTTAAGGACAACTCTGGCAAGTCTGAAAAACAAGATGGAATTATTAGCATTTGGATAGATTTAGCAGGTTTTCAAGGCCCAGTACAAAAGACTTCGCAGAAAGATCTCTGTTCTCAGTGACCTGCACAGAAAGAAGGCCAGAAGGAAGGCCTGTGCCTACCCTACTTGGGCTTAGTTGTAGTCTTACAAAGCATAGGACACGTTTAGATAAGCAAATCAGACGTAGGCAGGGCTATATTAGAACCCTTTATTTCAGTAGGATCTTGCATAAACAGAAAGTGGAATATCCTTTTGTCTGAAGATGGTCTTATTTAAAAAGGGTGGTATAGATGATGGTAATGGAAGGGACCTGCATCCATTTCAGAGCAGCCCTGGTTTAAATGTTTCATTTTGTTGGAAAATCCCAAAGTTCTTGTAAGAACTTTAAAAGAATCACTTTAAAGTGTTCCTGACTCATATAACAGGAAATCATTGCATTGAAAATCTAATTTTCAAAATGAAAAAAACATGTTTTTTAAATGTAAAATAACTTGCCTTTGAAAAAGTAAGCAAGATACCATTTTTAAAAACTGCACTTTTAAATCTCATTTAAGTACTCAGAGGGTATCAAAATTAAATTTGTTCATGATTTTAGATAGAAAACATTTTAATAGTAAGTATGGTGCATGAATAGTGTTTCATCTTTTGAAGTTTATTCAGATTGGAAATACTTTGAATTTGGTAATCTCAGAATCACAGAATCACAGAATCACAGACTGGGTCAGGTTGGAAGGGACCACTGTGGGTTATCTGGTCCAATCTCCCTGCACAAGCAGGGCCACCCTAGAGCACATGGCACAGGATTATATCCAGATGGTTCTTGAATGTCTCCAGTGAGGGAGCACAGTCACCCACACAGTAAAGAAGTTCTTTCTCATGTTCAGGTTGAGCTTCCTGTGCATCAGTTTCTACCCATTGCCTCTTGTCCGGCACCACTGAGAAGAGCCTGGCTCCATCCTCTGGGTGCCATCCCTTTAGGTGCAGGACCCTGAATTTGCCTCTGCTGAATTTCAGAAAGTTCCTCTCTGCTCTTGTCTCCAATCTGTCAAGGTCCCTCTGAAGGGCTGCACAGTCCTCTGGGGTATCAGCCACTCCTCCCAGCTTTGTGTAGTCAGTGAACTTGCTGAGGAGGCATCTGCCCCTTCATCTGAGACGCTGATGAATGGGACAAGAAAATCACTTCCTGTATACAGTCTTATTTTCTGCTGCCATGGGATGCTAAAGCATCTGTAGTTATCACCCATGTGTATAGGCAAGTCCTTTCAGTACAGCTGCTTTGTTTTGCTTTTCCATTCTTTCCATCACAGCTCCCAGTTATTCCAGACCAACACTTGTATTTGTTGAACATTTCCTATCATCTGCCTCCAAGGTCCTCAGTTTAAGCGTAGTACTAAGGCGTAGATAATTGAACTTACTCATTTGAGAGTTCAGGTTGGTTTTGACTTCTCTTTCTCTTCTCTCTTCCAAGCTGTCATTTTAAAAGATCACAATTTTCTTTGTCGAGTTGTGCAACTTGGTCTTTGTTTTTTTCATTCTGTTTTCCTGCCACCTTGCAAAGGAAGTGTCATGTGGAGTCATGCTTTTGATGTCACCTAGGGCTGTGGGTCTGCACTATGCACATCTGAAATAGCTGGCTTAGACCCTTTTCATTTTCATCTTGTTGCTTTTGACAGGAAAAAAGGTGTTCAAAAGTAAGAGAATTTTTTCCCAGCTGATTTGAAAACTGAATGGCTCCCTGTTTGTTTTTTTCTTTTCTAAAAGTCCTTTACAAGGGACTGTTTTATGAGGGCTTGTGATCACGCATGTAGTTTGCTTTCTGTCTAGCCACAGCAGTTTACTGCTTACAAAAAAGTCTTTCAGCACCTGACCCTATATTCAGGGCAAGATCTGCAACCTTTAATTGTTTAATTTGCTGGTGCTAGCTTAAAAATATTTAACAGTGCTCTCTCAGGTAAGTAGGTTATTTCAGGAAGCATCCCTGCAAGTTATTTTCATTCTTTTTCCTTTGCTACTTTACCCAGCAGAAGGAAGCAAAGGTTGTGATCTTTGACAGTAGTCAGCTCACCTTCAAAATACTTGCAAGTAGCCCTCATCTTCTCAACTAATGAAAAAAAAGCCTCTATCAGAACCTTCCAATACTAGGCTGTTTGTGCCTGATGTGCTTTCTGCTGAGGAGGGATGTGACTGGTGGTGGTAAAAAGAAAAAGGACCTTATATCTTTTAATTGCTTCTTTGTTTGTTTAGTGGTGAGTGGACAAACTTTTCATCTGAAAACCTGTGCATTCTTTTCTACTGTGTGGAGCCAAATATAATCCCAAATTGAGTAGGAAGGTACTTTACGTACAGTAACAAACAGTACACAGAACAAAGACTGCTTGTCCCGACTTCCTCTGTCAAAACCAAAAGATGATGAGTAAAGGTGAAAGACAGTACTTCTAAAACGTATCCTTTTAAACATCAGTTATCTGCACAAGGTGACACTGGCAGAATATGAGGTTTTGTTTTGTGTGTTTGCGGATTTTTGACATGATGAGGACAAAATTGAGCTGCTGAGAAGTTTTTCTTTTTTTAGTGACATCCAGCCACTCCTGCTACAGGAAGATGAGTTAGCATTTGCCACCTTCATCGTGCTGCCAACTGATCTCTCCTAGTTTGTTTCTGGTAGAATTTCCAGTATTTTAATACCCCAATGCTGGCAGATAAAGGATTAGGAATAAACTGCTTCTATTCTTATCTTTTCTGTGAGAGATAAACAAGAGTGAAGAATGCTACGTCAGTAGCATTTTTATGGAGCATTTTTATGGAGCCACTTTTTAGACTGTAGCTTGCTGTTAAAGTCAGCATTGCACTTGGCTCAAATGATGAGATACTGACATTAAATGCTACTCAGGCAGAGCCAGTGTTAATATTTTCGATGCCTTATTAAAAAGGAAAGAATGTAAATTAATTCTACTTCTGTTATGATGAAGTTCCTTCATAACATCTGATCAAAATCAAAGCTCTTTGAGGACTTAGGCAAAGTATAATTTTTCTGCTGTTTATTTGGGGCAGGGAGCAGTGAGGGAATGATTTTTAAAATGCTTACTGAGAGTCAACTGATTTTCCTCATCCCTGTTTGAATGTTTCCAAAAAAGAAGCATGAAGAAATCAGGTTGACTCCCATGGTCAACAGCAGCCAGTGCCAATGAATACATGTACTGTTGGTTAGTGAAACTCATTATCCCTACATGCCAAAACTGAGACAATGGAGACAAAAGTCACAGCCTTTCAACTCCAAATGTGTCACTGGGCTAAACTTGCCTGACATGACTAAGAAAATGATCAATCAAAAGAAATTACTATGCACAAAAAAAACAATTTTTTTTTTCTGTCACCGATCTCTTGTCCCTTCCTGCACCTGGCACTGGCTACCTAGTCAGTCTACAGGGCACTTAACTGGGTGCTGTTATTTAGCTACAGGAAAGACATAATTTCTGCAGCAGCTGAGCACTAATGCATAAATTCTGGTAACCCCACTGCAAAATACTGATATGTTAATCTATCCATTTTGCAGATGAAGAAAACTGGCACTTGCTAGTGTGGCACTTTAACATTAATCAGTCTGCCTTGAGTCGTACCCATGTCTGTAGAGTAGACTGACATATTTTAATTCTAGCAGGCTCATCTGCCACATGCCTCCTTTAGAGCCTGAGCTGGTCTAACTCCTCTCCTCTGTGTTGCTGAAGCTGTACCCTGTGCAGCTCACACACTGGCTCACAGTGTGGTCACTGTGGTCACCCTCTATTCTAGCTGCTAACCATAGCGAGTTAGTGGCTCTCAAACACTAGGATGTTGCAATTCATCTAAAGAAGGAATTTCATCCTCAGATGAAAATCTGGAAATGAAGACTTCTGACTGGGAAGCAAGAAACAGACTGTCTGAGAACTGGACTTTCTGATAAAACTTTGTTTTATCAACTTGTTGGGATCAAACAGGGTGGACCAATACCATTCCATCACCACAGTTTATTGTCTGGAGTCCCTCTGTACCTCACAGACAGATCTTAAGAATGACAACTCTTTTCCAAATAGTCCACAAAAAAATGGCTCCAGTTGGTGTTAAATAACATGAGTTAGCTTAAGCAAAGTTTAATGTTTTGCATTCTATAAAAGGTAATGAATATTTCTTGCAGTTCTCTTTTTATTCTTTGAATGACACTGTTTTCCTGGAGGGTGGATAAGAATATGAAATCTGTGAAGATAAGCAGTAATTCTTGCTGTGACTCAGGAGAGAAGGAAAGTGAAACAGACTGTGAACTAGAATCAATGGGATATATGAAGATTGCATACTTCTTGTCAAAGTATGTTGGCTGAACAGTTCTGTATTGTGATCCAAGACTCTGCCTGGTACCAGTTCAGTTGTATTTAAGCCAGGTCTTCCATTAAGAAAGGCGGACTTAAGGAATTTGTTCTATTCAGTCTCCATGTTCCAGGAGAAATCCGGTGCTGCCACAGCTGAGGAAATAGTATAATAAACAGATATGTTAAACAGAGATAGAAACCAAAAGAGAACTATGTACTCATGGTGAATAAGTAAGGCATTAAGAAAATATTTCTGCTGGAAGAAACACAGAGGTACACACTATTCCTCTCCCCAGTTAAACAGTACCTCGATAAGCAAAGAAGTTGTACTAAAAAATACCTTTATCCATGTTCCTAACTCCTCCAACAGGAATCTAACTAGGTCCAAAGATTCACCAGACCTGGCTCTGCAAATAGACAAAAGCAGTGAAGATGTGAGGAAAAAAAAATAGTTTTAGTAGTTTTTAAGCTGCTGCCTTTCATACTTACTGTAGTCTATTCAATTCTCTGTTACACTGAGAAAGGGACATCACAGTCTAATCTGTTATTTTTATTGAACTGCTCTCTTAGTTCAACAGCCAATTATATATTCACCAAGTTCTTGGTTTAAAATCATTCTCGGGCTTGCGGAATTTTTGCTGCCAACCTCAAGAATCCATCTACTTGTCTTTGCTACAGACTTGTGTCAGCTTAGACAAGTTGCACTTGGCCAGACAGGCCCTTTGCTATACAAACAAGCTTGCTGTCATAAGTGTATTGCTCAGCAGAGGAGGTTTGAGCTAGCTGCAGTAAAATCTGTTGTCTTGATATAAAAATCTTCTGTGTGATAAGAATCTTCCCCATATGAGGAAAACCTGTTCCTTCCTTCCTTTGCTGAGCATGTTGAGTTCTACAGATGTAAACCTGTCCATACATGCTAAACACACCTGAGTATTTTTAGGCATTTCAGTGGTACCCTGAGTCAACAACATTGTGAAAGAACCTGTCAGAAGGTGGAGAAATTATCTTTGAGAAGCTGGAGATATTTTTTTAAGAGCCAGAGGGAATGAAAAAATCAAAATTTTGTCAGGGAACAATTTTTTAAAACATTTGGTCCAATGATTTGCTAGATGCTAGATCTATCTGTTGAAATCTGTGTTCTATGTATTAGAAATAGCTGCACTGTATTTAGCTGAATATTTATAGAAAAGCTAAACCATGGTCCTAGAGCTTGTCTCTGCTTTTCTCTTTTTTAAAGCTTGCTATTTATATCATCCAACCATAGGGTAGTTTGGCTTGCAAATCTGTGGCTGACCAAAGTCCTGAGGGCCTGCCATATGAGAGATGGCTTGTCCACTGGTTAAACCTCATCAAAAACAACTTTTCCACTGGATGTGCCGGGAAGCATCTCACTAAATAAATCAACTTTTCTAAAGAGGGAAAAGTTTTGTGGATTAATTCTGCTGACTACACTGAACTTCTGCCCCAGAAGGATTCTGGCCCTTGCCTCTTGCCTTTGCTGTTATAAACTCTTCTGCTTTTAATGAATAATTGAATCTTGATGAGTTTCTTCTGAGTAAGCTTACACAGCCATAAGACTGCAACAGGATTTTCTACATGGCAGCAAATTGCAAAGAATAAATCACTGCAGTATTTTTCATACAAGTGAAGAGAAAGAACCAATCACACTCTCAGCTGTTTGAAAATCTTGATAAGTTTAATGTGAAAAACAGAGACCATACAGCTTCCATTTCAGAACATCAGAAATGCGAGATCCTCAAATTCTTTTTGACAAGCTCTACCACTTTGGTAGCAAAAATTAGCATCATTTAAGGTAAAAGGCCAATTTCATCTATGTTGTATAAACAGAAATTATCTAAAATTGGAATTTTACCATCTTACCCATCCAACCACTAAGGTTTAGTTATAAAGGAACACTGATGTGAGCCATCCCCTGTCTGTACTAGCAGAACAAAACCAAAATTGGTGAGGTTTTGTGACATCAGACTAAATCTGCCTCTCATAACAGAGATGAGAATAAACTGAAACCTTTCATCTGAATCACAAACTGTGGTGGTTTAGATGGGTAGAGACTAGAGGTCCAGTTGCCCACAGAAGGTAGAATGCAGCCACCCAGGTCAGAGTCTGGCCCCAGCAGTAGACTTGCAGTTTCTGAAGGGAGAACTGGAATATCTCTCATGATAAGAAGGCTGTCTTTCTACTCAGAGAAACCCTAAGTGTTGACATCACGATAACAAGCTGCAACCATTACATCTGCAGAACAAGCTCTCTCCTTTGCCAGTCACAGCAGGGCACTGTAGCCCTGTAGCTCTTTGTGAAAGCAATAGCCACATCCATAATTAGTGGCTGA
Source organism: Myiotriccus ornatus (assembly GCA_036023395.1). Lineage (NCBI taxonomy): Eukaryota > Metazoa > Chordata > Aves > Passeriformes > Tyrannidae > Myiotriccus > Myiotriccus ornatus. Next base: position 21,545,871 of record JAYRBT010000001.1, read on the forward strand.
GTGGCTACACGCATAAAATGCTCTTGTGATGTTCTCCTGCTGCAGAGACAAGCATAAGTGACCTTCAGGTTTCATTTGGATTTATTAATCTAATGACCACCTGTGGCCTCAGAATGACACTTGACATATATCATGCGGCCCTTTGGTGACATCACTGTTTACTCAAGTTGTCCTGTGTTTTTCATCTCCATCTTCCAGATGAGTTTGCTTGGCCTCCATTAATATCCCACCAAGAATGATGGTTCTATTCAGGCTTTAGGTAACCTTTCCCAACCCAACTCTCTTTCTGCTAATCTTTCAGCTACTTGGAACATTCCTTTTTATCATTTTTTTTCCCTCCTCTATTAAGTACACAGGTATTTTAAAGCTAAAATGTGGAAATGCCTCCGTGAAAAGGATGTATGTAAGAAAAACGAGGAAACAAGGTTGGTTCAGTCACCTAAGCTGTAATTTAGTTTAGGGTCTCCTAGCCAAATGATCTATCTACCGTACTTGAGAATGTGAACAAATAGATAACCGAAAGCACGTGTGTTCTTGCAGAAAGTCTGACTCCATAAAAAAAAGATGAAATTTGCATTTGTGGTGTTTAAACAAGATAGTTTTTAACTGACCTTTGTCGACAGCACCTTGGAATGCTTTATGTCAGCTGTCTCTCTCTAGCAGTAATGCTCTGTCATTTTCTAATTAAATCTGTGCAACTGTTCACACAGGAACTAAAACTCAGCAAAGGACATCTATAAGGTTGCAGGGGGATGTGTCTTCATTATCTATTTTTCTCATCTCATGACTCATGCTGAGTTACATTCTGCTTAAACAAAGCAATATGGTTCTCACTATTGAGAGCACAAGAATGCAAATATCATGCTAGTCCATGGTTTTGCTGTTGTTTTGTACAGTACCAGCTGGTTTTTATTGAGGAAACAGTATTATGTTATTGAATAATTTTGGTCTCTACAGACCTTATTGTTCTGTGTTGGCTGGAGTGAATAAGAAAGTACTAAATCCTTTGAAGAGTTAGGAAATGACAGTAACTGGAAGAGTATGTACTGCACAGCTGATGAACAACCAGATGATCTTTCTTTTTTTTTAATTTTTACTGAAAACACTGATTGACTTATGATGGTTTTACTGAGGAGAGAAAAAAAAAAAAAAAAGAAGGAACTTTCTCCTGTTTTCCTTCTTCTACTTTCAAAACTATTGGAATGTAACACTGGTCTTCCAGAAATCCACCAGCCCTGAACTGTCCCACTATATCACTGCCTAAATAGCTCACCACATTTGCATTATCTCAATGTGCATCGGTTTCATCCACCATAAAATATTTTGATTTCTTAAGAAGACTTCCCCTTCTCTAAAGGTTGTAAGCAACTTACAGACTTAGAGATCTGAGGCTGGAAAAACGAAGATCACACTGTAACTACTCAGCAAATGGATCATGAGCCTCCCGTTCTGACGCTAATGCTGACAGGTGTCCAATAAGGCGTATATTTTCTTTCATTTGCATACACATTTCTCTGTGCTCTACACTGGGACCCCTAAGTTTTTGCTCTGTTAAGTGATGAATTTGACACTGAAAAAAGGTCTTTCACAGGCACTAGTGAAGAATTGGGCTGGTGCACTAAGCAAAACTTGTGTTTGTGTTGCTACCTAGAGCACTCAAGTTGCAAATGGTACTTGCAAAAGCCCCCATATTTCACGACATTTTTTGACAGCAGCCATGAGATGAATGACTTTGGACTGGACCTCCCTCCAACGGGGATTCTTTCTGTGAGTCAGGTCAGAGGGAGAGAATCAGCCTGAGAGGTGGCAGAGGTATGAAATGTCTCCTTGTTCTTTGCCAAGTCTGTTTTTTGGGAGGACAGCTGTCTTGAATATATCAAAGCAAGAAAATGTTAGAGATCAGAGCTCAGCTCTAGACTTCATTACCCAGTTTTCCAGTGTGCTTGTGCCAAAGCAGAAGGTTTGGCTTGCTTGAAAGGAACATCCTTGTGGAATGGGGACACTTCTTTAAAATGAATGAAGCTGGATGGAGAAGAGTGGGGAAGACTGAGTGCAGAATTTATCCTGTTGCACATTTCACATGATGAAATTTCCCTTGCTAAAACAAACCAAGCCAAAAGAAAAAGAAAAAAAAAAAAAAAGGAACAGAAAGAACTGAGGGTTCTTGTGGTAGAGCTGTGCTTCACATGCTGTGTTATGAAATGAACCCAACTGTATCCAGCAGACTTTAATTAACTTTTTATTAGGAGAAAAAATCAGCTCTACAATATAAAAGTTTATTTAAAAAATGAAGTATCTTGGCTATTTTTGATCCCAAATGCACAAAGGAACAAGACTACCATACATTCCAGTGGCTTGAAATATTTCAATTGGAATAAAAAAAGTGAAGTTAGTTTTGAGTCATGCAAGAAGACATCGACATATCCTTTGGTTCCATTGCTTTTATTGGAACTGAAATAAACAGAAATCATTTTGTTCTGAAATCATGAAGAAATTGCAGCACCACAGTTTAGACCTTTGTGGTTAATTTCTGCTTGGGTGAAACACTTAAGAGCTGAATTGCTAACTTCTTTAAAAAGTCTTTAGCTGAATGAGACGAGTCTGTGAAGGAGAATGC
>JAYRBT010000001.1:21549170-21559427 GCA_036023395.1 Myiotriccus ornatus
TGAGACAAGTCTGTGAAGGAGAATGCTGATTTTGGGTTTAATATCAGCAGTATATCTGTCAATGTCAGAAATTATATAAATAAAGCAGGAAGCATGACCTTGGAGGCCCTCATCACTTTGTTTCCACTGTTTAAAAAATTACTAAGTTGCTTCTAACCTACTCTCACTCTAATTTCCTCTGGCAAATTTTCCCTGGTATAATGTTTTCTTAATATTATGTAAAAGGAGATTGGTTGGTTGGTTGTTTTTCTTCTTCAGCTGAGTTAGTAGTCTATCTTTTCTAACCCTGGTTTTCATCTTCATCTAGTAAACTTTTGACACTGATGAAAATCTCAAAGATAACTATTTTCCTACAAGTTTTATGCAACTTGGAAGAGAAAAAAGGTTCAAAGTAATGCCTTTATAAAGGAGACACAGAAAGCAAGCAGTCTTTATTTTCACCGGCCATGATATCTCTTATGCAGGAGTGTACACAAGGAGACCCTTCAAAGAGTGGAAATTGGCTCTCTTGTAGGGGAAAAGAATTGTGCAAAGTAGGGGAAAGGAATCTTACAAAGTCATTGCACCAGGTAACTATTTTTTTTACAATTTTGGGGCAAAATAAGTAAAACCATTTTGGAAAAATGCTAACACCTTGCTCTGCACCAAGAAAAGGTAGAGTATAGCATTTAGCTAGTCCTTTTCTTGAGAGTTATATGCTTCTGTCTCAGAACTGACAGACTAAATTTTGTTCAAATTCAGCTATTTTCTAGATTTACACAAAGAAGAAGGAATAAATCAGATGAAACACATTGGAAGAAATCTTTAAAGGTGTAAATTTGACACAACTTCTTTCAGTTCTCAAAGAAACACAGCAAATAATCTGACATCCAGGATCCAGAGAGCAAAAATATATAAACCAATGCAAGCATGTCTTCTCTCACATTCAATTGTTCCTGAAGCTAAAGTATATTATATGATAGCAAATCTGTCTTTTTGAAGTCTGCTACTCCTGCATATTTTTTACTAAGAAATAACACATTTTGAGAGCCATCTTAAATTTTTCTTAATGAAGCCTAGAGGAACACTGTGGGGAAAAATTGCTTAAGAAGACAAGCATTTGGCCCAATATTCATAATTTATCACCATATCATATTCTCTAAAGATTGTTGTCCAGAATAAATAATAAATTTATGAAGTGCAGAACTGAATCCAAAAGGATTTTAATTCCATGGAACCACCATATTTCCAAGGGGCATATTTTTAATTCCTCTCCATTAGCAACTTCATTACTTCTAAACCACATTATTTGGTCTTTCTTCCTCAACACAAAAAGTAAAAGAAAATTTTGTGTCATTGTTAGAATACACATTGCATGAATCTCTCTCAATCTTCCATGATCTAGTGTAGATATAAGTATTTAATATTTTTACAGTAAAATAGTACATCAGAATATGGGTGGAGATTTTAGGCCATAAATACAGAAAAAGGTCCATAGCTGAAGTCTAAAAGGTTAATGCTTTAAGTTCAGACGCTTGTTGTTGGGGAGTACATTCATGTTTTGTGCAGGACAAGAGAGCAGGCTGCGGGAAATGTTTAGTGGCTGCACACTTTGGAACGCAAATTGCACTGAGGGGCACGTGCCCAAAGCAAGACACAGTCTCTGATGTGAGGAGCTCACAGGCTGAGACAAGGACCCCTGGGTCTCTGGCATCATTGGCTGGCTAAAAGAGCTGTGCATGATTTGCCTGCAGATCACAACTTCCTCAGTATCACTGCCTGTGTGTCAACAAAGGCTGGGGGCCATTGGTATAAGCAGTGGGTATAAACTGAACTGGGAAAAAGGGAAACTGGAAACTCCTGGCATCCAGCCCAGGCTTCAAACCACACGGCTATCCTATGTATTTCTCTGTGTATCTGAACTAGGGTTCTGTTTGGGATTGTCTTTATGATCTGTGTATTCACCCCAGGACCAGTTCTATATATAGCACACTTGTTTATGTCGCCTTGCTGTGCCAGAAGCCTTCTCTCCAGGAGATCCACATTGTTGACTCATTTCGTCATTGTTCTTTCCCATCTCTTGCTGGTAAAGGGCTCAGTTGTTGCCAGTTGGTACTCTACTGAATTTGCAATTCACTGTATATCAAATAACTTTTAAAACAAATGTCATAGTTTGATCTTTCCAGTTACACACAGTCTCCAGCTTTGTGCTCTTGTGTGATTCTCATTTTAAAATAGATTTGACCTGAGGAGAGGGGGATTTCTTAAAAGACTATTTGTGTGTGCAGGGGAATGGGAAGGAAATATCCCACAAGTAGTTAACTGGGAAATATGTCTGGGAGTAAGCCATTCAGGTTTAATGTGTTGCTTTGTTTTCAGAACTTTGAGCTCTTACAACTCCTATGAGCTATTGTTCATCCCAATGTAAAACTCCAGGGTTTCTGGTGACCTGCCAGTGATGGCCCACATGTTACTGCAGCATCTCCTGACATACAGAGGGCACGGGTCTGAGCAAATTAGGAATACAAGGATAATTCTGACTTGGAGCAGCTAGGTTAATTCCATCCTGTGGTTTGCTCTGGTCCTCTAGTTTTCAAATTTTCCTATTCATCGTCAGAAATTAAGCCTATCTGGGTGGATAAAGGCAAACCCAGGAAGATGTGTGGCCACACTGGGGCCGCTCTGGAGCTCAGGATGAAGATTACACAGTAAGTGGCAAAAGAGTATGATGTTCACAGAATGTCGTCTGGTACTGATGTTATTAGGAGCCTTCAGTGAGCAACTGCAGTGAGAATGGCTTTACATGCTGAGCTTCAAGATAGGGAAGAATTTGTTCATATGCTTCTCTTCTAGAGCTGCAGTACTACTTACATTTCTAGCACTACTGCATGACTGTTTCTCCGTGCCTCCATAAATAAGCCTTGTTGAGCAGAAAAATTGGAGTGAAGCTGCAGCACAATGGTGGGTAGCTACGGAATTTTGGCAGGGAAGGGAAAATCAGGCTCATCAGTGTCAAAGGATTAAAGGATTCTTTGCCTTCCCTAATTAATCTGTGCCTGTGCAGTGCATGAACATACATACACATATGCATGTGGGATCTAACCAGCACTCAAAGGTGTATCCAGGTTCTTGGGTTGGATGGAGCAGACACAGAGATATCTCAGCAGTCTCACAGCTAATTTCAGACAGAGGAATAAAAAAATCAGCAAGTTTCTCCAGTGAGGAGCATCAATTTAAGCAGGTGAAAAAGTTGCTGTGGTGAACAGCCTGCTGCAAAGGTCTGCAGAGCAAAGCAGCATCACAGTGCACATTTGGGCAAGACAGATGGGAAAGATGATGAATGGCTAAAGCTGTGAGGTTCAGAGCCTGCTAGAAACAAACTGTTCCCATGCAGAAAGGTCCCTGGTGAAGCTGTCAAGTCCTGATCTCTTATTCTGAACCAGAAAAATCAGTTTTCTCATCCTGGCTCAGCTTCAGCAAAATCATTATAATAACACTTTACTGTGTGGTCTGAGATGGAAAAAACAGCAGCTCAAAATGGTTTTTGTTCAGATTCAGTTCAGCACCCTCTCCAAAAGGCACTTAATCTCTTGAGGAACTGCCCATTCTCAGAGTGTACCTGTGTGCCTGGATGTTAAGAGGAAAAGTTTTAATTGCTCTGTGGATTTTGACCTCAATCTTGCCTGTGTTTTGTTGCACCTGCCACGTGTAAATCACTATGTCCCTGCTCCCTAATCACTCAGCAGCTTCACTGGGAAGAGAAGATGGGCCGCAGACCTCTCTTTACAAAGTTACTGCCGTGCTTTGGCTTCACAGAATTAAAGAGGCCAGTGGCTGACTAGGCCATGGAAATGGGCTTCTTGCCCTTAAAAAGGAGCCTGGAGATTAGGGTTGCGACACATCAGCATGTGCTGTGTTGGCAGTAGCCACTGCTATAGCTAATCTCTGAACACGTGGAAGATATCAGGCTCTGGGATCATCAATCATACATTCATTTACTTTAATGAAAGGAAAGAATGAAGGCTTCAGTTTCCCTGGAAAAGGATGAAGAAAAGTTTGACCTAATGCCAGAATAAAAATGATTAAAGGGAGACTGTCCCTTTCTCCTTCTCCATAGATATGTGTTCTGCCAGTTCCTGGGCCCCAGACACTCCGGTCACTGGAGCAAAAGAGCTGTCTTCCGTGCTATTCTCTGTGCAACAAATGTAGTGTTTAGACCAAGGTCAGGCTCGAATTAGTGCTTTTCCCCCTGAGGGACATCATCACTGTATTATGCCAGAACCAGTCTGCACTGGGTGAAGTTCCTTTATGGGATTATCCCTTCCCATCCTGTCTGCCTCCATGTCCTGTGACCCCCAGCCTATTCAGAGCAGTGTCCTTTAGGGCGCCTGCAATGCTGGGATCCAGCTGGCAGCTTACCAAGAGTTGCTCTGGTAAAGGTTTTCGTGGGCTATTCTCCTCTCCCTCTCTCCCACCCTAAAACCACACGCTTTCATACTTAATGTATACACAGACATAGGCACACATGTACTTGTGCAACAGTCTGCTTTATCAGCCTGGGCCTTTTCATACAGTGAGATTTGTACTCACAGCTGCCATGGTTACAGCCTGACTTCACTGGCCAGGAATTAGACTACTGTATGGTCTCCTAAGCTATGTAGGCATTTGAAAGGCAACCGCTTTGCAGTGAGCAAATTTGTTTTGTGCAGAAGGAGGCAAAATGATCAAGTTATCAGTTTTATTTTATTTTGGGCCAAATCTCCCCAACTTAAAGACCTAAAAATCATTGCACATATGGTAACAAATGAGAGAATTTGGACCACACTATTCAAGACCATTGCTATAGATAGGGTGACACAGGCTGTCTGGTAATAATGCAGTGTACTATAGCAGTTCCTTTCAACTGTGTTTGGGCAGTAGAATGTTGTTTTATTTTATAGTAAGGATTCCCATTTAAACTACTGCTGAATTGGTTCCATTGCTATGAGAGAACTGTTCCAAAAGAATCTTTATTTTCCCTTGTAAAATGCATCCTGAAGTGACTCTTCCTTTTGCTGGTAAAGTTTGTAAAACATTTACTGAGAAGTGTGACAAGAAACAAGTTTTGATTAATGGGTTTATTTTCCATTGACAAAAGTTTTGATATTTGGTACCACAGGAGAAAGCAACGAGAACAATAAAATAATAACTGGTGTAGCTGAATTTCAATAATTTTCATAATGTCTGTAATTTTAGCTTATTTTACTTCTTGCAAAATAACCTGAGAAATCATAGGCAGCTCACTTGTCAAGTACATTTCTCTCACCATTTGTTCTACTGTATTTGGTCTTCTGTAAGACATTTTTTATTTCCAAAAATATAAGGTTTGCCACGTGGGATTAGTTGAACCTATTCTGGTATTTGATATCCATATATTACCACTATGAATTGCTTCAGGAAAACCGTTACAGTCTCAGTAGTCAATACTAAATAACTGGCTACCAGTTGAAATTATGTCCTTCCTCATCTCCCTCAACTGGTGAGAAATTGGTCGTGCTCAGCATAATACACTTCATAGTATATTCTGTCAGTCACCAACTCTGCCCCTGTGTGGGCTTTTTTCCTTATGAAATTTCCAGTTCCATGCCACCAAATCCATGCCACCAAATTCCTAACTATAGTGACTGTCTCAGTGGCTTCCTGCGTTTTTCTTTTCTTCTCTCTGACATAGGAACTGGACTTCACCTCTTCAGAGTACTACTTCAGTGTGATGTTAATCTGACCAAATTTACCACCACTATAACATTCCTCGAAATCATTGCACATTTGTGACAGCAATAGGATTGGGTCCATGATACTCAAAGCTGATGCTACAGATTTACACAGCCTCTGTGGCAGTCATCCAGTATTCAGCAATGGTGCAATGGTTTTGGATCATTTCCTGATTTTATTTAAGCATATTCATTCTGAGCTCAATAGCCCCAGTCTCCCCCTCTACAGAAACTTTCTGTTCCTAGTCATATTTTTTACTTAACTCTGTAATGTCCTCTGTGGCTCTTTTGGAGGTGAATAGAGTATTGCAGGCAAGTGTGTGCCATTGATTCATATAATGCTTCTATAAAGTTCAATGCATTATTTCTCATTCTGACATAATAAACAGTTTTTTAAGTTTTAGGAGATAAGCAGGTAATGCAACACTTACTGTCTTCTAGTCATCCATCACAGAAATTTTCCTGCATAAGAGAAGTCCATTGTTTCATCTGCAGTTTATCCATTCTGTTCTTTGGTCCCATCAGGACTTTTGGTGTGTCTGTTACCCAGCCTTGGCGGCTCGCTTCTTTTTTGTTTGTTCATTCAATGCTTCTAGTTTCTGATATATCGTCTGAAGAGGCCAACTCCAGAGTAGGCTTCTCAGTGCAGTTCATTTAGCCAAAGGCCAAGGTGATGAAGGTTTTCTGCAGCAAAATCCCTGTGCATCAGATACACGGGTTGTCCATCCAGCTGATTTCAGAAACACCATGAAAATATAGATTACTGGAGCATTTTGTCAAAGGGAAGGAGGGATGAGAGCAATTAGTACTAACACATAGAGCCTTTCACCTGGAAGTCAGTAGTTCTAATCTGTGGTAAGCAAAACTTGTTTAGTCCTTAATCTTTCTGGTTGTTTTGTGCTCTCTCATTTTTTAGTGAACACCTGTGTAATAACAAATGCTAACAGCTCCAACTGCAGTGTATTCTGCAGCGAGGCAGGCTGGTTTTAAAGTAGCAATGAGATGGATTTATGCTGGTCCTATGCAGCTTTCATAATGGGGAAGAAGAACATGGAAAACTGTTAAACTAGTGATAAACAAAACTTTAAAGGAATGCACTTACTGGTCAGTTATTCAGGTGTGAATTCTTGTCCTAATGCAAACACTGGAAAAACTCCTGAATTGTTCTGGATTTAGCCACAGGCCCCTGGAATATTCATGTGAATAAATATGGGATCTGTTAAAGAAGGTCCCTAGCCAAGGTGATATGGGCCCCTGCCTTACAAAGTGGCTGTTAGACAGGTTTTGACTTTTGGTGTTTATCTAATATTTTAAATTGCCTGGGAGGGGAAAGTTGGGAAGAAGTAGATGGGAGTTTTACCTTATCTGGACCTGACTGCTGTTCCACAGGTCCGATCAACATGATCAGTTTACCATGATCAACAAGGAAATGCTGCAGTGAAGTCTGTGTCACTGCCCTGACCTCAGCCACAACCTCTCTCTGGGTGTGGGCTCACATATGTCTTTATGGTGCCTGCTCTGAATATTTGCAGGCTGGAACGGCAGTTTGAACTGCTCTCAAGCCGGAAGGGAGAGCCAAGGTGCATTACATCATGTGTTAGTAATTCAACCAAGAGGCTTCTACCAGCACTCACCGAACTTCTCTTTTTCTCCCTCTTCTCTTAGAAAGCTAATTTCTATTGTAACAGGTGCTAATCCCATATTATGACTGACCTGAACTGCCCAAATGGCCTGTTGAGAGTCAGGGAATAAACTATTATTAAAGAAGTAAAAATTAATCACAGCAATATAGTCAGAAAGAAGATGTTTGATCAAATCCCTTGCAGACAAATGCTCCATAAATAGCTGTCTCTCTGTTATACAATATTTTTGCGGGAATATCTAGATTTGTGTGGATCCTTATAGAGAGTGTCTCTTAGGATCCTGTGCAACCAGTGATTTGCTATCTAGGTAAACAGATACTATGCAGAGAAAAAGCTACAATAATTTCTTGTCTTTCATTCTATGTTTTTATATCCTATAATTTCACAATAATCCTTAACTCTCTCAGCTAGCAATTGCCTTCAAGAAAAACTTCCTGCTGCAAAGTCTTCAAGCAAAGGAGAGACTATTATACATCCAGGCATTATTCAAAAGAGTGAAATTCCTCGTATTCATTGTTGAATATTCTGTTTAAACTAATTTGCCTCCATACTTATTTCTAGTGATGAGATGTCATGAAGCAGTTGGGCTAGGACTAAGCACATACTGTTTTGGGCAGAAACACCTTGTTACATGCAAGCCATAAATCTTCAGTCTTCCATTCTTCATGATGCATTGTTTAGCTACTGAAAATGAAAAGGAATTCCTAATATAAGGATGTGCCTGCCCCGTGGATCTTGGGAGCATGGTGTCAGTAACTACATCTGGAAAACTGAATAAACCAAACATTTGTTTTGCCACAGCAGTGCCATTAGGGAAGGTTTCCTGCAAAGTTTGAGGCAGCATAAGTTAATGAGGGAGGCAGACGCTCCAACATCTGGCTGGTATCCATTGTTTTGTGCAATGTAAGGTCCGGTCTTTTTTAATCAATGAATATTATAAGTTAATCCTGATTTAGCGCTTGAGATGTTGTGTATTGTAGAATTAGCATATAATTTCCTAGGAGACTAACACTCCTGCTTCGGTAGATCTTATTTCCATTTGTGCAGGAATATCTTTGAGGACAAGACATTTTAACACTCAAGAGATGAAGAACAAGGAGAGGTAAAGGTAGTATCTGAATACTGCACAGCTGGAAGAGGAATTGGGGAGCTTGTAATTAGAACCAATCTGTCTTTACAACTATTATATTGCATTTACACTTCGCAGTTGATGAAAGCACTATTACATTTGTATGTAGAAAAAAAGGTTCAAATCTGAATCTGGAAAAAAAACGTGTTAAGTTCCACCCAACATCAGTCGAGATTTGCTTTTATCAAAGCTGATGGCTTACTCAGGTTGGGATGAGGTACCTTATCTCTCAATTCATGTTATAACAAAGACCAAGTGGTGCAGTGTGGCTCATGGCTGTACTTCTCAAGGCTAAAAAGAGCTCTAGAAAAAGATGACAATATGTACACTGAATGTCCCCTAGATCTCATGTATTTAGCTTTAAATATAGTCAATAGTTTAAAATAATTTTTTCCCATTCCAAATGCAGCTCACGGGGATGATGTTTTCATCAGGTTAATTCAGTGGTATAAATTACGAGCAGTGTAAAGCATGTAGTGAGGGTTTGTTGGAATGTGTGAGAGTGCAAAGCATGTTGAGATCATGCTGTAAACGTGGGCTCAGGTTTGGTGTGGTTTGTATCTATAGGTTATGTCTATACCAGCTGTCTGGAATAGACCTTTGAATGAACAGTTCTGCTAATAGGGTTTCCTCCTGCAGAGACCCATTTGGCTCACTCCTGACAGAACATGAGGGGGAATGGAACCCACATGGAGCACAGATGGACAGGTATTCCCAGACTGGCTGGGAAGGAAGTTCCTTGACAGTGAAGGCACACTCTTGGGAAACCTGTGTGTCAGTTCCACCTCAGCCATAGGCTTTGTGTATTACCTGAAAGAAATTACTTAATCCTCTTCACACCTAGTTTTCCCGTCTAAAAAACTTCTAACACTTGTCTTATCATGTAATGTTAAATCCACTAATGAGGAGTCTCCTTTCTTTGTGTAGAAAATTTAGCACAGTAAAATGGCTTAGTTACAGCTTGCAGGCTCTGCTATAATACAACTGGTAACTGTAGTAAGAAAATAAAACATTCAGTCATTGCTTTTGTACATTATCACCATCTAAAACATCTTACTGATGTGGAGACTATCCCTTTTTGTAGTGTTTTTATTTGTTTTTAGTGTTCTGGCTTTTTAGGAATATTTTAAGCCGATACAGAGGCCAATCTCTTAATCTTCCTCTTTCATAAATGAGCACATACATTAACCATGTGGAAAAAGGAAGCATCTTTTTCACACTCAGGCTTTTCTATAATCATCCTGTGCATTCTATGCATGCCAGGTGAAGCAGTCAGACCCTCTGAAGCTGTCTGCATAGATGGAGGCTTGCTTTGGTTGGTGTGCAACGTAAAATGATTTCCATTTTTTTCTGGGAGCTCTTCAGATCTCTTACAGAGTATCATCCCTGAAAACTGATCCAGAATTTCTGGGACATGACAATAACACCTGAACTGTTGTTACGGAACTGAGCCACTGATCCATAAACCTAGCCAGTGTAGAGGAAAAGAGGACCACAGTAACGGCTAAGATTTGCAGACTTTCTAAGTTATTTTCTGATGTTGTTATCCACTAGCTTTCCACTGTTCATGAACGCATCAATTTCATCTTAAAAGACCAACAGTTGTTTACATTATTTTGTCAGCACTAAAAGCGATTCACAACAACCTACTTTATTGACTTCTGTGTATCACAGCAACGATTCGGAGAACTTGGAACCAATGCCCTCCTTCATGTCCAGGGTCCTGCTACTAATCTGAGCACTGTTTAAAGATGTA
>JAYRBT010000001.1:21559527-21578159 GCA_036023395.1 Myiotriccus ornatus
ATTCGGAGAACTTGGAACCAATGCCCTCCTTCATGTCCAGGGTCCTGCTACTAATCTGAGCACTGTTTAAAGATGTACCTTAACAGGAGTGAGTGCATGACTCAATGAGTCCAGCACTCTTCTTCAAAGTATGAATGTACTTAGCACCTTGTTGAATTTATGTCCTTATTTAGACATGCAGGCTCCCTTGTAATTGGTTCAGTAGGGTTTTTCAGAACATGATTAGCACTCCTAAGGATCCAAAAAGGTAGTAAAGAAGTTCTTTTGAGGTGACAGAAAAGGAGTGGAAATCCCTTGCTGTGTATGAGATGGTTTTACATGTCGAACAGCAAGCTGAATTGCCCGTTCTGCATGATTATGTAATGAAAGCCCTTATTGTAACAGCGTGATACATCCAGGCAGAAGGGGTTAGAGCTGTTCTGTGAACCTGCAGTCTGAACTTCCCGATCTTTCTGCAATTAAAATTTCAGACAGCCTTGCATGTGTGCAATCTTTTGACACTGAATTCCCTGAGCGGGTGGCTGTTTTGATTTTGGGCAAGGAACTTGAAAACACTGTTGGATAAATAAATGTAAATCAACTGCAGATGCCATTGTCTGACTATCACTCTTCCCTAGAACTCCTGCAAACACTAAATGTCTGTGTAACGCAATGAGTGGGTTTTGTTAATAAGGTAATTTGAAAGGTGTTAGGGTGAGGTAAGGGAAAACAAAGCAAAGGATCAGTGAAGTGCTTATGAACTTGAGTCTGTTTTTCCTTTCACTAGCAGTGCAGCCAAGTGCTGCACAAAACACACAGGTTTTGCCCTCTTCTTTAATTCACTTTCCTCTACAAATTCCAAACAGGCCTAACACTTCTGAATGTTAAGCACAGACCTGTTCTTTAGGCTGTCTAGCAGCCGCCTTTCCAGTTACAGTTCTCAGTCTCCTGTAACTTGTTAATTACATGCTGCATAACTGAATATGCTGGATGACTATGTGAACTTTCTATGACTTAATATTTACAGTGTACTATGTCCCTCATGCCCCATCTGAGTTTGGACGGAGTAATGCAATATAATTTCTGCCATATAATGTACAAACATGCCTTAAGAACAGTATGCTGGAGAGAGATGTTAGCCAGTCCTGTGTATGGAGTCTCCTTCTCTAAGCACAGTCAATTAGCCCAGCAAGATTTCCATGCTAAACTGTTTCTGAACTGGTTTTAGTACCTGGACAGTGTGAACATAACTCTCTAGAGACAAGGCCTGAACCTGGGCTGTGGACTTTGCTGCCATCCTTTGTACATATGCTAGTTAAAACTGCAAGCCTTGTCTTAATACACTCCAAGGCACTTTTAAGTTCTTGACAATGTAAGACTGCAGGAACCTGAGAGCAGCAGACAGTACAATTTTCTGCCTGAGCAGTGCTAAAGGCTTTAGTGGAAATGGTGATTAAGCTCTTTGATTCTGGATAATACAACACAATCAGTGAGACTAAGTCCTTGGAATTCATTCTTTTATTTCTCCCGAAAATGAGAACAACCACCCTCCCAAGTCCTGGGCTTCTAAACAGGGAATATTTCCAGATGGAAAATGGACTAAGCTCTGCACACAGAGAGGCCTCTCTGGTATGGAAAGAATGAAAAACTATGATATATGTCTTCCAGTATAGTGTAACTTTAGAAATTTCCAAGCTAGATAAAAGCTTTTATTCTCTACAGGACAAGGCAATGTATTCATTCACTAGATTCACCTTCTTTTGTTCTTCTCCCAGCCTCTCTGTGAGTATATTCTGGTTATGAGTTATCCAAGTGTCATAATCAAGGCCTAATAATACCACACAATATCAGTCTCATGCAAGGTATAGCTCCCACAGGGATGCTGAGCTATGTAGTGTTTCAGTCATATAATTTTCTATCTAAACACATTTTTGCAGCCCAGCTCAGGCCTAGACAACTGTAAATCACAATCCAGAAAAATCTACTTAATATTCCTAATCTGGGGAGTAAGAGGAGAAGAAAGGATTGAGCCTTAATTGGACATGGTCACTAGCACAAAATACAACTGTTGCCTGGCTGAGGAAGATGTGCTCTTGAAGACAATGCTCTTGAGGGCTGAATTTCTCAGAACCTGCCTGTTGTGCTCTTTATAAGAAAAGTGTGTCTTTTGCCAGTAGCAGGAGCACCAGTAACTTCCTGAACTGCACAGATAAGGAAGGGCATAGAACTGGATTGGTACCAGGATTCCCACATGCTACTTCCAGACATGGTTTGGATTCTCTGTATGGCATCTTACTTTTCTTACAGAAGAAGAAATCACTCAGAAAGTTTGATTAGTATTTTGGGATCCTGTGTGAGAAAGACAAGTAGTGGAGGCACAGATAATCTACTGACAGTAACAGAAAGGTTATAAATGGTGAATAAAACAGGGTTTTCTAAAGAAAGATTGCTTCACATAAGATTTCCCCTCAGGTAAATCAATGTGATTAGGAAATTGTAGTGTCAGCAAGGATGTGTCTCGTCAGGGGGTCAAGCAAGTTGCTTTTTTACCTCCGTTCCAGTTCAGGTATATCTGGAACTGAAATTGTTCCTGCTCAGTTTCAGTTCAGGCCATTACAAGTTTGTTAACTACATTGGTAACTTGGAACTGACTCATAATAGTCAGTTGCTGGAAAAGATTCAATGGAACAGAGCTTCAGGCACAGAAAATATTACCTCCCTCTGCTAATTAACTAAAGTAAATTTTGAGAGGGTCTAGTTCCAGTTGAGGTTCCACATGGCTCCAAAATGACTCTCCAATTCTAGTTCAAAAGAAAAATGACATTTTTAAGGGGCTTTGGGTTGGGTTCAATTCTCTGGCTGCATTGCCTGCAAGCATGGGGTCTTAGTCACCTGCTCTAAGATGTCATGGTTGCTACAAACAGGAAAGCCTTACTGACTCATTTACTCAGTGTCCCTGATGAAATGGGTCTATTTGATTCCCTACATTTGCAATTCCTTAGTCCAGTTAATTGTATTTGAAACAGTAAATAAAGCTTCTTTTACTTAAGAGACTGCTGTTCCGATTAACATATTTTCCTATCAGGAAGGTCTCTTAATTTTCTTATTATTTCTTCCAGCATCATTGTGGATAATTTTTTCTCCAAGGAGGCCAGACCAATTAAATCTTGTGGTAGCTTTTTCTCCCTCTGTATGACCCCATACAGAGGGCCAGATTTGCTCCCCCTCTCCCCATTGATAACTTACTCACATGAGTAGTCCCACAGAAAGGAACACACTTGTATGACTAATCTGCTCAGCAGCATGCAAAGTTCACTGTCTGGACCAGAATTAAATGACTTTTCTAAAGAGTGCTACAGAGGTTGCAGAGGGGGTGGATTAAAACTCAGAAGTCCCTAGTGGCAAATGCCATACTTTGAGAACTAGACTGTTCTTCCTGTCTAGCTAAACTGTCTGGGCACCAAAATTGTTTCTCAGACATTTTCTTTCCCCTTAAAAAATAAATAAAATGCAAAGGTTTTCCTGTAAGGGTCTCCTAACTTGTGGAACTCTGTGTTAGTTGGATTAAATGCCTGAAAATGCTGATGGTCTTGTTTTTCCCAGACATTTGCTTGCCAAATTTGTTGAGCTAGCAGGCCTATTGCTGTATGTTGGCGCATACATTACCTCAGCTTAAACTAATTTATGGGATGTGGCACCTCTGACACAGTTCCCCCATTCCAAACAACAGTCTTAATCAGTCACACTCAGAAACATGTATAATGCTGAGGAGCTGTAACTACTAGTAGCTTTTCTCTTGATTAGGACTCTGGCGCTGGTCCATTATGCAGCCCTCTGTGAACAAACAAGTGAAGCAGCTCACTGAAGCAGAGGTGGCTTTTTCTGTCCGGAAGAACAAAAAAGTGTTGAGACAACTAGGGGACAGGGAAAGTCATACAAGAGATTCTTGCCTTCTTAAATTTCCTTCTTGAAAAAAGATGTTTGGAGTGAACCTGCACTAGACCATGATAGCATTTACTTATTTTTTCTTGGGATGCTGTGGAGGATAGAGCTTACTGAGGTAGTGGTTAACCTCTACAGTCACTTCAGAAGACAGGGATGCTGATGCTGGCTCTCTGCTGTGCCTCCTAGAAAACTGCAAAGAAGGCACAGACTCATAGAGGAGAATAAAATCTGGATTTGTGCCTCTGTGTGTCCTCTTTCACCACCTTAAGTACCTCAATATGTGTGGCCCTCAATATAAGGATAGCCAAGAGGCTGCTCCAAGTTGTAACAATGTGATGTACCTGTTTGTGGACTACAATGGAGTTCAGGAGGAATAGCATCTGTACTGTATATCTCTCCTAGCTGAATTCTGCTTCATCTTTTCTAAGCTAAGAACTACATAAGAACTCCATAAGAGAGCTGCTGGTTATGCACCATACTTGTTATTGCATAGGCTGTGGTCACTTTCTCAGCAGAGTTGTGAATTTGGCCTGACATCCCCTTCAGCACTGTTTTTACTGAGGAAAAGGAAGGAAAAGCAGGAACCAAGGGTTAAGAATTTGCAGAGAAATCCTAGATACAGTCAAGTACAGAGAAATGCTAGGTACAGCTACATACAATCCTCAATCCATCTGTTTCTGCAGCTTGTTTCATAAGTCAGAAAAAGAATTAAGGAAATTAGGTAAAGGAATTCACTTTAAAGGGTGATCAACATTTAGAAGTGTTTTCCTTAAAGTTTGCCAAAAGTGTTTTTTCTATTTGACTCAAAATTTTTCACTGCCTCTTCATTTATTTTTCAACTAAGTAGGTTGTTTCAAAAAATACTTGCCTGTCCTTTAAAAGAAAAAGGAGGAAAAAAGGGAGAAAGCTAAAAAAGTGTTCAACAGAACCAAATGAAACCTTGCAAGTTTTCGCATTTTCACTAAATAACTTGAAACTGTGAACAACCAAATCCCTGTGAAGTTTGGTTTGGCCTTTTTTTCATCCTAAAATGTGTGGGTGCTCAGTAAGGTGGATGAAATATTACCACAGGCAATGGGCTGTGAAGGGTGAAGGGCCCACTGGTGAGGGTGAAGCAGCTTCCTGCTAAGCCAGCATAACTCACCCTCATGGTTGGCAATTTTACCTTACTTTGCCCTACAAAGGACACCCTGAAATACAAGGTCTTTCACACCACATTTCAGACAAAAAGCAGTTAAAAAAGAAGAAAAACACGACTCTGTCCTGGTTATTTTTGTCAGCCTGGCTGGGGTGGTGCTGCTAGCAGTGCACCAGACACCGGAGCTGGCGTGGGCTGCACTGAGCTGGGCAGGGAATTAAACAGAGCTGTTTCCAAGCACTCTGGAGCTGCCAAACCATCCCTTCACTTGGCACTAGCCCTGCCCTGACCCTCCTGCCCTGAAAAGAGGCCATTCTGCCCTACCCCAGGGCAATGCTGCCTCTGCACAAGGTTTCAGCCCATGCTGTGGGATGTGAGGGTTATGCGATGGCGTTTGGGCCCTGAACATTCCTGCGCCACAGCTGTGAGGGCAGGGGAGAGGAGAACACCCTGTGGGCAGGGCACAGGGAGCAGCTGTGTGGGGGGCATGGGCAAGAGCTTGGAGAGACTGTTCCTGTGGAGCAGCAAAGGGGACTGGACTCCCTTCAGCCCCTGCCGAGGTAAGAGATGGTGAGCGTGGCTCTTTTGAGCTCTCCTGAAGTGGGGAGAGAGCTTGGGCTCTCTGTTGGTCCAGTCCTCCTTTTCAGCTGCTGCAGTGCAGCTCCCTCGCACTCATTTCAATATTCTCCACCATGGGCTCCTTCCTCCCCTTTTCCTCTGCCCCACTGCTCCCCCTTGCTTTTACTCACAAAGTCTTCTACTGACTCCCCTCCTCTTCCCCCAAGCAAACCACCAGCATGGGACCCAAGGGCTGCTACACAGCCAGGGTCCCGTTTGCTTTTCCCATCTTACACAGTCCTGGCAGATCCAAATTAATGTGTGGTGGCCAAGCTGCCCTTCAGCCAGGTGGTATGGGCACTTCATCTGGGATACAGGTGTTTCCTCCTGCTGCTTCGTTCAAGCCTGATAAATACCCTGAAATCTGTCACCTCCACCAAAAGCTAACAGGATATGCAAGTATCTGGAACACCTGTCACCTACATATAATGTCCTGTCCGCCTGGAATAAGAAGGTTTTTTTGCACCTCTCTAGAATGAGGTAGGAGGAACAGAGTGGACACTGCGTGACTTTTGAAAATACAAATAGGCATAGATGAGTCCATTTTTCTCAGCGAATAGTGTCTTGTCACATGAGAAATAATAAAAAAGTGCAAGAAAAACTATGCCCGGAGGAGAGACTGGAAGTACCTCCGGTGTTCTAGCTGTATCCTGTTAGAATTACATCCTCTTAACAATCTGCAACCAGCCTTCTCATCCCTCTGATTTAATGGTTTTAAGGCAAATGCATTTGATTGTGTATTAAGGGCTGAAGAAAACAAAGACAAAAATATTGTTAAAAGCTAAAAAGTTTGTCAAAGCCAAACCCTAAAACTTTGTAAGTCAAGCTTCTCACATTTTCCTTCATAAGTCTAAGTTCTGTGCATTAAACTAACCTGGCACCCTTTTCTCACTGGTAACTTCAAGGAGGACTGACAGACTCAGCATATGCACCTCTAGGTTTGTTTTTGTCAGCATACCGTGCTCTCTAACTGCCAGCATCCCCTAAGAAGCAAATTACCCTGACTAATAAGTTCCATCTCACACTTCACATGAAGAGGTTTGGTAGCTTTTTCCAGAGCCTTAAACTGAATCAGGGATAAGCCAACAAAGAGATTACAGATATATCAAGAGTTTACTTTGCGTGATTGCCACATGTTTGCTGCCAGATACAGTATCCTGTTTTCCCTCTACACTTCACTTGGAGATCACATCAAATAAATCTCAACTTCTTAGTTATTTAGAAATAAAGCAAACTGCCCTCCAGTTCTGAAATTCTTTTTATATAGCCAGATATGAAAAAAAAAAATAATCAAAAAACAGGCATTATGCTGAGGGAAATCACTGTGATTTGAGAAGAGATTTTAGTGAAAGGTTTTTTCAAGTCTTGATGAACTGTGAGCCCAAACCATGACAAACAGGACTGGGGAGGGTTGAGAAAAACAATCCACTGTGGACTTTTTCACTTAGAAGTATTTTGGCAATTTTCTGAGAGCTTTTCCTCTGAGCCCTGACCTATTTCCACCTGCTGCATGGCATTTGCAAATTACTATAATGAATCCATTGTTATGATTGGAAATAAATTTCCTCACTGGCAGACGTTAGAATTAGGATGCTTTTTACAGCCTTAGACCTTACAGTCAGCACATATTTGGGTGGTTTCTGGAGCAGCTCCTGGTGCTGCCTCTCCTCTTAGGTCTCTTGATGTGACTGAGCACAAATGACCTTTTCTTCTTTGATCTACAGAGACCAGTGTACCCTCTGTAGCAAAGTAGCTGCTTATTACCCAGAAATGGTGAGTTCAGAAAAAAATGTTTCACCTTTTACCTGTCACAATGAAACCCATGTTGAATTGCCAGTATAAAAACATCTTTGGGCTAATTATGTTGCAAGAATTGACATATTTAGAAAGTTTAGCTGTCTTTAGTTGTGGTCAGTAAGCAGGAGGACTAAAATGATCCTACTGCTGAATACTCTTGGAATAGACAGGTCTTAGTGAATGCAATCAGCTCTGGTAAATAAGGATGTGTGAGTCTGTGATGTTGCAGTACATGAGCACACGAGTCATGACTGCACAACATACATGCCCACCAGACTTACCTGTTCCCTCCTGTACTATATATGCACTGCTCTGCTTACAGCTTGGGCCAGCTCAGAATCTGGCTTCTGAAAGTCAAATAAATCTATTAGAAACCTGTCGTTCAAACAACCTGTTGCTATTGAGGTAAATCCTTTCTAGCTGCTGGTGGAAAAAAAAAAATCAGCTGATCCTATGAAATGCACTAATTGATCTAACTAGAGAAGCAGAAGTTGTGAACACTGCTATGGAGGATGAAGGGGGGAGCTGAGGAAATCACTTTATTGGCTTTGATGGGTGTTAAATGTTTGTATGTATTTTGCCATGGAGGTTTAGTGCAGGAACCGTGCAGACACTATAACTTACTTCATCCATCTTCTGTGTAAATCACAGCATGCTTAACAGCAGATTCTGAAGGCTTTATTGTCATGGTAGGTAAAATGTCTGAAGATATAAAAACATGCATTGTTCTGTACAGAAGAAAAATAAGGCAGATTCTTGCCCTGGGAGCTCATCAGTTAGATTCCAAATGCTCACACTGAATTCCAGCTTTCAGAATTGTAAGTAGCAGGCAGGCTTTCCCCATGCCTTGAACTCAGGGATTTGCTGGGGTCTCAACTCTTGCTACATAGTTCCAACCCTTTCTTTTTCTGCCTCTCAGGGTGGGCTTAAGAGGCTGTTGCACTGTGAGCTGTGAGAGAAACAAATGATTATTCCACTCTTGATTCCAAGATTTGTAGTGCTCCGAAATAGGTAGGGAACTGGGAAGTGAATTTGAAAGTTTATCCCTTGGCATTTTCCCTCTAACCTGTTGAGCATAATAGGTGTGAGCAGGACACTCCTAGTGAAATGTGCAATCTCTAGAAGAACCAGTGGTGAGTTGGGGCCACCACACACTCAGGCAGAGGGAATGAGACTGGGTGCCTTCCTCATGATCCCCAAGGCCTGGCTTTGTTTTTCTGATTAGAAACATATGTGACTCATGTCTTCACATCCCAGGGTTTAGAGGAAAAGGTTGAAATTCAGTGGTAAGCTGAACTGGTTTGCTCTAACCCAACCATAAAAGGAATAAGAACCTTAATGGATATATATGAATATCAGATCTGAAGGAGAGAAACTTGACAGGGTGGGATGCAGAACACTGTGGCATACTAAAAAATATCTGACTTGCTCTGACCTATAATTTTTGACATGTGCTGCTTTTTCACTGAGAACCATTTCAACATGAGAATTTGACTGTTGTCTTCAGTGACTTCCTTTCATGTAGCGGAAGCTAATTCTGTTCCACACATCCCCGTATCATTGGGAGAGTAAGCCTTGTTGCATAACCTTAAACTCTGATGAGCTTTGTTTATTCTTACCAACATGTTGCATGGATTATTGCCACGTTCTGTGGATGGCAGGAATCGATCTCAGTGAAGTACCTAGAGAACAGTTGTTGTGATGCTAAAGAGATTGCCACAGCAATAGACTTCAATTCATGTTTTCCAGCAGAGCTTTGTGGACTCAGACAGTTGCTGTCTCTTAGTATCTTTTAGCCCCTTACTAAAAGTTCTGTGCATTAGGCAAAGGCTGATGAAGAGGACATAAGGAGAGAGGCTCTATTTTTCCTGATAGGAACTTCATTTTTAAAACTCTCAAGCAAGCATTAAGCTCATAGGAAAGAATATTGACATTATCTTACAAATGCTTTTATCTGTCTCCAGAGCAGAAAGCTGCTTTTCTGGAGCTTAAACTGTAGCCTTTAAAGCATGTAGGCTTTGGGAGCCTGTACTGTGTGGAGAACAGGCTTGCCAGTGAAAGTTACAGGAATTTGCAGTTTATAAGTACGTAGCGCTTGCAATAACATCATAAATATTTCCTTTCACATCACACTTGCAATTCCCAGCACTGTTAATACAGATGTATTGTTAATCCCCAGCCACTGAGGAAGGAGAGCTTGTCTGGAAACTGGTTCATTCCTTTACTGGAAGGCCCATTCCCTCCCAAAGTCTGTAGTGAGCTGGTTGTAAGGTGTGGGCCCCTGGTTTCCCTTCTAAACACATGGAGATTATTTTTGTTATTCCTTCCCTAACAGAGACTCTGGGGTCTCTCATCTGACTTCCTGACGTGTTTGTTTATCCTGGGGTTGAATAAGTCCTCCGCCTTTTAAAGCTACGGACAGAAGACCCATGTCTTGGTGTAACATCTCAATTCCTTTAAGTCTGTTGCTGGGTAGGTGGTAGAATCACTTGTGCTGCCAATTTGATCAGTAATGCAATGAGAGCAGGACTGTAGCAGCAGTAAAACAATGTTGAAAACAATGAATATTTTTCCCTTGCAAAGCAATGTTTGTACACACACATTAGAATCCCAGCAAGCTTCCTTCATCCTTTTGTGCTTCTGTACATCTTAAAATTTTTAGAAGTGGTTAGCTATGAAGTAATCTGAAAAATAAACAGACATGTTTACCTGAGAGATTAGCATAATTTTGTATCTTAAGTTTGCTTTATGTATCTTTGATAATAAAAATTTTTTAAAATCCTCTCTTTGCATTGAATCTGAGTGAACAGTGGATCTGAAAAAGAAGCTGATTTTGCTCTTTAAAGCTTTTGAGTGCGGAGGTATAAGTGAATGGCAAGATCTGTGAGAATACAGGTGGAGACATCAAGGCTTCTGCTGCAAATTTAAAGAGGTGCATATCCCTGGAACTGCTCCATCATCATCTTCAACAGCTAACTTTAAACTCAGAGCCGAGAGTCCAGCAAAGAAGATTTTTGCTATCTTAATTTGTACTCACCCATCTCTGTGCATGTCAGATAGTGGCCCAGATATCTGAACTGCCGTGGCCCAGCCTAGCAATAGCCACGACACTGTTCGGTGTAGCTCACCTTGAGCTCTGTTGGTACTCGCAAAGCTCCATGGAAATGAAGAACACTACAGAGATGATGATGATGAGTTTGCTTAAGAGCTGAAGACATGGCTTTAGGTCTAAAATCTTTGAAAACTATTGAATGTAGAGCTTGATAGACCTGCTTTTCAAGTGTATTATTGAAGGAACCCATTGGCTTTGCAGCTGTAATCTTTCTCACTTTTCATGTTTCATAGGGTGGAGCCCTGCAGAGCCCAGTTCTCACTGAGTACCCAAACTCTACCAAGAACTAAGAGCTTTAATTCTACCATGTTTTTTTGAAACGTGCAAGAGCAAAATCTTCAGTGGAACCCTGCAAGGGGGATGTTACAACATCCAGCTTTCTGCAGGGAACTTAGATGCGTAAGATTTGACTGTCAAAAACACCATTGTTTCTGAAGAGAGCATTATCCTGCCTAATGACACAAACCCGGATTATAAACCTTTGATGTCATCTTGTGTACTTACAGAACCCAGGGATACATTCCCCCTAACACAGTAGGGGTCAAGGTGTCTGTTTTCAGTTCTTAGCATTTCAGCAACTTCATGGTAAAAGTGCCTTTCTAAACTTTTTCTCAGAGTTCCCAGTGCTTCTACTTATATGCTGATTTTTGTTTCTTTTCTTTGCTCTCACTTGCACTACTTCCTCCCCTACTCTAATCCACAGAAAAGCATGCATGCCCTTGTGATATAAATATGTACCTCATGAAGACATTTTTCTCATGTGTTTTGGGGTTTCTGAATTGCTTTTCATTTACCTGTGCCTTGGGTGGTTAAGGTACCTGTGGTTTGAGGTTACTATCAGCTCATATTGTTAGTTATCAGACTTTGATAAATTGTTCCTAATGACTTGGTGTTTAATGACTTTTTCCAAAGGACTCAGACAATCCTTAAGGCAGATTTTAAGAGATCCATTAATTTCACTCTTTTCCAAATCCAGATAAGCAAATTAATGAGGCAAATACTGATCTCTCTGAAAACCCAGCTGGACTTTTTCCATCCGTTCACATACATTACCACATTACCACTAAGAAATACTCTGTTGAAAGTGAGGCAATAGTTACATTAGCAGTGGCTGTTGCAGACTAAACCCCACCTCATAACAGGAGAAGGCAGATGTGTAAACTTGCTTACCAGGAAACAGAGCAGTTCACAGTCCAGTCTCACGTGGAGTAAGACTTGTTCTTGCAAAAAGAGCAGGAGAGAACTATGTGGCACCTTGGACTCCTCACAGGGGCAAACCCATGTCAGTTTACTTTGTTGCTTTTATACAAATAACCAGGTTTTGAGGGAGATTTTATTTCCTCTCCCGAAGTTTATATATTCAGAGTAGCATTTTCTAAGACTCTGTGCTCATCCTATGTTAGTTGTCCTTTCCTCTCCAGCATTCCAGCATTAATATCTTGGTCCTGTGGTTTCCTGATTGTTCTGTAGTATTACTCATGGATGCCTCCAGTTTAGCTAACAGCATGTGCTTTGCACTATTATTATTATTATTAATATTCCTATTAATATTTCTCTTAGAAATACAGAGTCCCTAGACAGAACCACAGCCGTACTGCAACAAGTGTTTTATACACGAGTGCACTGTCTCTAGAACACATCTAGTTTTCTAACTACTTCAATAAATTTGTAATTTGCTAGCAAACCAGAAATCTTCAGCATTTCTTTAAGCAGAAATTTTGTTCTTTTTTATTATGAACTCAAACTTTTCATTGTTTATTTGCTTTATAGGGCTTGTTGCCACTGAGTTTTGCTTTTGTACGTTTTCATCCTCATCTGCTTAAGTCTCATTGCATTTCTGTAGATATATCTTGTCAGTATTGTCTTTAAACATGTTCAGGGAGAAGACGGAAGGGAAAAATAGTATTCTCTGCATAGTACCAAGTATAACATTTGTCTCTGAGACTATGGACAGGCTTTGACGCACATGGCTGCTGCTCCTTTGCAGCCAACAAAGTCTTTATATTTCATTGTCTAACACACAAGCACCAGCTACATAAACTATTGTCGATATTGAAATACAGTGTGGTTTTGCCTTGTGTGAATCACAATAATTTGGATTTGCTTATTTGGAAAGCAAATCTCCATTTAGTTCCTATGAACCTAAACACTGTTGAAATTTTGGATCCTGATGTGAATCCTGTAGCTCAGGCTGAATTCTGTAGCATTTTAATTGCTGGATATTGCTAGGACCTGATTAGTACCTGAGGGTTCAAATGCTGACAGTGACTCATTTCCTGCTTACTGCCAAGTGAAATATGCTTCAATGTAAGGCAACAGGGAGGAAAAAAGGACAGGAAAAAGTCAGCTCACTGCCATTTCATAAATGGCATTAGACTGACATTTTTTGTCTTGGGAATTGTTTACAACAATGCATGGTCTGTAAAAAATAAGCTGGAAAATCTCCATGTTGAATCTCTCCAGACCAGAGCAGACTGTGAAAGGCAACAATAAATAAACCACAAAACTAGTTTTAGCCAAAAATAAATAGACAAAAATCAAAACTGAAAAACCCATTGTGAGGCTTGTAATTTAGGACAGAAAATGTAAAATACATTAGATAGACTTTAAAAAATAAAAAAGGCGTGCTCTAACTGGTTGCAGTGACCCGTGAATTCTATCACTCCTCTGTTTTTCCAGTGAAGCAGGACAGCTTATATGTAGTTTTAGAAGGGGGAAAAGAGCAGATTCTCTCTAAAATCAGTTTGTTTCAGAGTGCAGTCTGGTGTAGCTCTGCTTTCTGTCATCAGTGAATGAAACAGCATTTTTTCTTCACACACAAAAATAATGAAGGTGTTACTTTCTCTTTTATTGGTTTCCAGTTGCTATTTCTATTCTTCTAGAACTCACTGTTCTTCCTGGAAGAGCCTCTTGAAAGTGCTTATGCAGATCATATGCAGGTCTTTATATTTTATGCCTGTAACACTAACAAAATATCCTCAGTACATGATAGCTCATTTGCTCCTTGAAGTCAGCCAAAAAGCCTTCGATTTACTTTAGTGATCTTTGGCTCAGACTCCGAATGTTGATTTACTAATGCCACAATAATAAACATTGCTTGAGTTTTGTGAAAAACAGCTAAAGGCTGTATATTTATGCTCCTTAACTTACTTTTCTCTTAGAAGAAGACACATCCTTAAGTCAATCCTAGCTTGAATTTACTGCTGTCAAAGGAAATCTGAAATAAATAATGTTGTGTTAAAGCAGTTACATTAAAGGAAGGAATTTTTTAGTTCTCACAGTGTTCTCAAAATCAGACCTGTTATATTAATAGGACCTAGTACATATAATTTTGACTAAAGCATACTAAAAAGCTCCCTCAAATAGCATTATCCCCTTTGGGCTGGTGCTCCTTCCATGCTTTTCATTAGAAGAAATATATCTGATCTATAGTTGTACTTCTAGATATGTTTCCAGGAACTTCCTCTGCACATTACCAGAATGATGTTTTCGGATACAGCCACACACATTTCCTTAGAGGACCTTTAATGATAGCAACTTGGAGCAGACTGCAATTTTAAAGATATTTAGTCTAAAATATAATGGGCGAGCGACAATGAGCATGTTGTTGCCGTGGGTGTTGAGTTCGCTCCTTGGCAGAAAATAACTGGGGTATATCAGATTTTGTCTTCAGGAGCTCCCTATGATGAAAATGGTTCTGTTTCACTGACTGCCTCCACAGCATCAAATTTAGTGACAGGTTTCAGCAGTAACATAGGAATCAGTTCTTTTCCATCCTAACTTAACAACAGGACTTTGTACGTTAATCTGCTTAGTGAAAATACTGTGGTTTTGTCCATGCACAGATGTTAGGAAATTAAAAACAATTGAAAAATATTCAAAAATATCTGAAAACACTTATGTTCACTTTTATAACACACCTCCTACAATGGTCTCTTTTACAACAGGAGGAAATATTTATTGAGAGATCTATTTCTATTCAGAAATATGCTTGATGAGTAATCAACTCTAAGCACATTGAACTAGTCCTAAATTAGGATGTAAACATAAAGATCTTTGTGTAAATCAGGCTCACAGTTTTGTGATGAGATTTCCTATTATGACTTTGTTAAGTGTATGAAGTAAAGAATGTTTACTGGAAATGTAATGCATTATAATAACTTAGCAATGATTACCAAAGTTCCTTTTATAAGGAGCAAACTTGGTTTATATTTTCTGTCCTTTTATGTAGTGAATATTCTTTTTAAAATCCCTCTTTTGGCCTTTGTCTTCTGGTCAATGTGGATTACTGAAACTCTGCTATATCATAGGGATTATCATATAGATTGTCACGAAGCTTCTCTTACAGGTATAAGTTTGAACAATTTACCTCTGCCTCTAAATGACACCCAGCAAAGGGTTTTACTCATGTTGCTCATATTCCTTCCTCAAGAAGAACTTCTAGTAGTATTTGCTGACTTCCTCAGAATGTGTTGGGTGCAGATTAGATACAGGCCTATCACCCCCGATGAAACTGAGTTCTACAGCAGTATCAGGCATTTGAGTTTTATTCCCTTTGTTAAGCAGTTTATAGAGAGGGGTTAAGTCCTGAATCTGACACAACAAATACTAAACGGAGAGCATACATGTTTGTGAAGTGTTGGAATGATGTTTCAGCTGCCTTGAGCTGAACGTAGTTCCTAACAGATGAAAAACATTTTTGTTCACTTGAGATAACTACAAGGCAGCCAAATGATTACATTCAAACTTTCCAAAGTTTGCAAAGATTTGCTTCTGAGTCACAGCCAAACATCAGTAAGTGCTGCCCAGAAGGGATATTGTTGTTTGGAAAGAGAGAGACAGCTATAACTGATTGCCATGCTGAGCCTGGAAATTCCATCTCAACCTTATCTTCAGCATCATGCTTTTGCAGCGCTCTCACAAGCTCCACCAGTGCTGATGCAGCAGTTTAGGAGCAGCAGACCTGCCTTTGTGATGCAACAAACTGCTCCAAAAAAAATTGTGGTGAATCCCTACATCAAGAAACAAGTTGTGTAGGAAACAAGTAGCCTGGAGAACAGAAAGTTGTCAGTGTTTTTTCTAAAAATATAAATGTGCTGCATAAAACTCAGCAACAAGTTGTGTGTGTGTGTGGGGGGGTGTTGTGTTTTGTTGTCGTTGTCGTTGTTATTGTTTGGTTTGGTTTGGTTTTTTGATTTTTTATTTGATTCTGATTTTTTGATTGGTGAGGCCAAACAAGATGTTCTGCCAGAATTAAGTACAGGTTAGCCTTTATCTAATAACTACGAATAGCTGACGATTAACAGGGAATTTGGACCTTCAGGTCTTCACCTACAACAATTTATTTTTGTGTGTTGTGGGTGAGATTTTATCTGTTCTTTGAAAGCCAGTTGTTCTTGGAGTAAGAACTAAACATTCCTAGCAGCTGTCATCAATTAAAAAGAAAGAGGTAGAATCTTTGCAGAAACAAGTGAGCACGGGAAATACCTTCAGAACAGTTTTGTATTGGACTATGCAGAGATACCAGTTCTGGGGTACTTGTGGACAATCAAAAATTGTGGACATGCAATATTTGGTTTTTAACCTTATTTAAGGCACCAACATGTCTCTACTCAATCTTCCCAAGGAAAACTTTCCTGAAGACCATAGTATGATCTTCCCGTTTTAATCATCCTGCCATTTTCAATGGGAGAAGGGATTAACATTAGAAAACAGTCCAAAAAACCCACTTCCAACCTGAAAACAGTGCTTTTTCTGTGGTTCTTCATGTATATGGGTTTCATTTACCACCAACCAAACTGTTCCTTTTCTAAGAGGAGGAAGACTAACTCTTGCAAGGGACTAAAAGATTCTGGGCATTTGGAGTCTCTCCTTGCTTCCAGCTTTTCAGTTAAATACAGTTGCAAGCTCTCCACTTTGTGTAGGGGGATAAAAACCAGATGTTTTTCAAATCCCATGTGAAGTTTCTGCAACTGTCATTTAAAAGAAAACACCTTTGACTTGTGCACCAGGCAAGTCTGAACTGAAACCACATAGAGAGAGTAAATATGATCCTCTGGTGTCATTTTTAGAGCCCCTTTTCTGCCTGTAACTGCTCTTTAAATGTAAATCAACACTGTTCTCTTAATATGTGAGTTTCTGCCCTAAAATCTCTATTAGGGATTGCACAAATATTACCTCAGTGTATATTCAGACATTATTAAAACAAATTACTCTCTTGCAGTACAGCTAAGGCCCATTCATTCACTCATAATGGTGGAGAACTGTGCAATGTCCCTGTGGTATGCCAGAAACAACCATTCTGTTGTAAGCTTACACAATCAGTTATTTAAAATTGATTTATTTTGTTAATATCGTATAATGGCTCCCAGGAGGAGATGAAAACAAACAGATCAGAGCTGATTATGCCTCCAGGTTATAGGCTCAGACAAGGCAGTAACTCGTGGGTCTAGAACTCGCAGCTACAGAAAGATAGTGCTTTGTGCTCCGTGTGCTTTTTTCTCCCTGCATCCCTTTGAACCTCAGGGTAATCATGTGCCTCAGGTCTTAAACCACCACAGTTCTGCATTTGTGCAGCTTGGCCCATGATCTCCAGATAGCCTGAACTGTACCTGGCAGAAGTCCAAAGGGATCTGTGTTGTGCACACTGCTATGGTTTTAAACCACCCATAACAGCTCCCCTGTTCGTGAGTTCCTTTGGTCTTGGGCTGCCTATTGGCATGGGTTAAAACTGGCCAAAGAAAACAATCTCCAATAGCTGGAGATGCCTGGTGAACAGAGACAACTAGTTTATTCCCCCTTTTATAGTCTGTGTATTGAAATCACAGAAGGCGTGACCTAGAACACAGAGATCTGCGTTGGATTTGGCTCAGTCCAGACAGGAAATTTGGAGCCATGTTTTGACTTGGCTTACAAGAGGAGTTTTAACATTAAATATATCTCTCTTCCTCTCAAAAGCATTGCTCATGTGTTGCATTTTCCTGACCCTCCATTTGTTTCCATTTTCCTGTCAGATGCAGGTTTCTGTCGGCTTTCATTATCAGGTCAGTGGTATGACCATACAGTAGCTTTCTCTTGCCACAGGAGAGGTTACTTCTTACTCTGCTGCTGAGATCAGGCCTTACCACTGCTGCTGTAAACAGCCCATGAATTATTTTTGCAGAAACAAAGTAAAATGTCAGAAACAGAATGAGACCAGTGTGCTATGTCCTGTGCCCACACACACTCTGAACTCCTGTGAATGCTCTCAAACCAGAGGCTATTAAGCCACTCGAATAAGGAGCAGTAGAGACAGTGGCTAACAATGTCATTTACTGAGTAGGACTGTTACACTGGCTGCTATCACTGTGGCCAAGAGCCTTCTGGATGCCGTTGCACATGAAGAGCCTGCTATAGTGGGAGCTGCTTTGCCCATATAGAGGTTCACCACAAAGTGATGTGTATCATACATACCATTACCCTTCCCAGCAAAGCTGCAGACTGTCAGATCTTTGCTCTAAACCTAAAATTCACACCTTGAAGCTGCTTGACTGCTGATCATAATGCAACCCAGCAAGAGTAAATCCTTGGGATTCTGCTGCCTGCCTATGCTTTCCCCTGCAATCCTTTTTTTCAGATAGGCCCTGAGGAGAAGAATCTGCCTGGGCTGGATGGTGACAGATCGTTGAAAGCAAAGTAGTCCCCTATCTATAGGAGAATCACAGGTTTTGCTTATATTCCTCACGTCTGAGGGTTCAGTGGATAACAAGATCTTATTTCAATCCCTTGGCAACAATCTAAGGATCTGTCCAATAACACAGTTATATCACTTCAAATAAAATGAGGCCAGGACAAGGATACATTCCTGGCTTCCTTAATGCCTAGTTTAACTGTTGCTACTTTAGTGATATGTTTGGACTTCAGATTTAGGCCTGATTCAAATCTCTGAGGGCTGAGCTTTCAAGCCAGAGTTGTCAATACATCTCTCAGGTAGCTGTATCAAGTTTATGTACATTAGACTGGGTGAGGCTGTCACAACTGTGACCCTGGAATGTACTTACACCT
>JAYRBT010000001.1:21593378-21623472 GCA_036023395.1 Myiotriccus ornatus
CCCACTTGCTGTATCTCAAGGTCAGGACTCAGATGTGGTCTGAATTTCAAGTTCATGCTGTCACTGCAGTTTGTTCTGTCTGTCGTGTTCGTATCAGCCCTGTATCCCAAGGTGCAGGGGCCTCCAGCCTTGGGACTTATTTTCCATGTTAGCATAGTTATTATATTTGAGTTGTTAGGGCAGGAGAGCACTGAGCTGTCACCTACGGTCACTGACACTTCGTTGTTCCCTGAAGGAGAGAAGGAAAGAGAAGGAAATGTGAGATGGTGCTTGGGAGTGCTTCACAGGGAAACGTCTGCACTGGTACATGCCAGTATGAACCGTGTCTGTGCTCATCTGCAAATTGTCTGTCATCTCATACTAGAGCTGTGGATTATGGAGCCAGTGGCAAGTCACAGCCTACTCTCTGAATACTATCAACAAATTTCCACTGGGATTCCTCTTAGTGGATAAGACTGGATATTGAAGGAGGACCCTAATCATTCCCATTGTCTTAGGTAGTTCAGAATCTGAAGAATCTGCCTCTATCAGCAAATTCTTCAGATTTGCAACTCCTTTGGGTTGCTCACAGGGCTGTTGCCACTTACAGACTGAAGAAACAGAAATATGACTATTGCATTTGACCACATGATAATGACTTTTCTCTGGAACTGTTGCGACCAACAGAGTAAACAACTTTTACTTCTGCATTCATACAAAATCCAAAACTGTGGGCAAAGGCATTGTCTACACCTCTGAGACATGAAAAAAGCACAAATTACAGTGGTGGAGCTTTGTGTACAGGAAAGGATTTTGTCTTGTGTCTCAGGGATGTCTTTTCATCTTCTGAATGTTTGTGAACATCCACATTTACCCTGTGAGTGTACATAATGTGTACATATGCATTCACACTGTGGCTGTACTGTTTTTACTGCAGCAGTTCCCATAAGACATGAATGTAAGTCCTACCCATCTTTGTGTCAGGTGTGTACCTGATCTATGAAGGTGTGAAATGTGCCCATATCCTTGTGCCTCTTGCTTGATAGGCTACAATAACAGAGGAACCTTATTCAGTTTATGTATTAACATGTGTTGACAATGAGTATGTCTTGTTTTGTTTTGCATTTACTGGGAAACATTCTTTTTTTTTCTTTTTTTTTTCTTTTTTTTTTCTGTCTAGACACTGACCCTTCTTTTACATTTTCAAAGATGACTATTGCTGGGAGACAGGAAATACTTCTTTTCTGGGTCCATGAACTATGCACTTGAAGCCACCAGATGAAAAGTTTGGACCTGGTCCTCCTGTTCTTTTTGGTAGTTATCACATTGGTCATTTAGGGGTGGAGAGGTAGACCACTATTATGGCTCCTCTGTGTGTTACATTTGTTCAAGGCAAGTCACGCCTCAGGATTGCCTTTTTTTTTTTCTTATGGGTCCCTGAATTTCTTTTTAGTCAAGAAACTAATTTGCCTGTGATTTCTTCTTCCATAAGTTTTCAGGACCAATTATTTTTTTCACATATTGAACATGAGTCATGCTTGCATTCTTCATATTGACCAGATTTGGGACACCTCATCTGCCTATATCTTCAGCTGACATATCCAAGGGTCAGGTTTCTAGCCCCAAGACTCATTTCACTATTTCCTTGACCACTGAAGCCTCTCAACATGATGCACCCTTTGGGACAGTTGGTTCTTTTGCTTTGTTTCAACTGCTCACATTGGGACCATTTCCTTTAAGAAAATACTTTGTGACGGGTTTTGTTTGCAAGTAAGGTACATGTGGGTGAGCATTCCAGGATGAAAGTTACCCATAACTGTTCTCCAAGACAAGTTGCTTGTATGTACATTACTGTTGCCTACCCTTTCACAGGCAGACCACCCTCCTTCGTGAGGGACTTGTGAGGCAGAGAAAACAAAAGTATGAGGCACAGGTTGTAAAAAAGTGTTAAGAGTAGGAGAAGGAATGGGACTGTTGTATCCTTGGGGTCCTGCTAAAATTAAAACAAACAACCCCCAAAATTCACAATGTATGTATATGTTTAAATAACCAACTGATGAAGACTTGTTGCCAGTAAATAATCTTTCTTTTTCAAAATCTCCTACGTGGAACAATTAATGAGTTAATAGGAATAATACCCACAGCTGTCGTGCAAGCAAGCCTCCATTTACCAACTCACTTCCTCTTTTAATAGATGACTGTTAACCTTTGGGACCATAAACCACTGATCTCTTAGTTCTCCGTGTCTCTGGTGGAACCCGAGTTGTTCTTTCCTTGGGCTGAGTAATGGTTTCAGTGGCATTCTGAAAGGTGCGTGAGGAGAAAAGCAGAGTACTACTTTCAAACCATGCATTAACCTGGATGGACAGCAGAAGTTAACCAGCCTGACTTGTGCTGAAAAATAAGTGTTTCACAAGTTATTCCAAAAATGTTAAACCCCTCCATAAACCTTTCAACAGATATAATAAAGCAGCAATTGAAAATTCAGATGGAATATGCAAAGAATTAGAAGACCTAATTTTTGTGTGATTAGTCAAACCTTTGTCAGTCTTCCTCCAAGGCACCAGACCTGACTTAGTTGTTTTGCTGTTGCCTGCCCAGATCTGGAATTCTGTTATCTCTCTTGTCTAGCACAATGTGAAGCCCAGTTCCTAAACATTCACAATGCTATAAGAAATGGTCTTAATGAGCATCAACTTTAAATCATTAGTCAAATCATTATCCTATTTGAGAAAACTACAGTTGGTTTTACCTTAATAATATTGTCTGAAATCTCATTATCTTCTTGAATCTAGGTGAATGAATCACTCCAGCTCAAACACATTTGCTTCTGTTTGACTGCGTTCTCGGAAAATGATTTCCAACTTGTAAAATGAAGACAGTTCACTGCATTTTCACTTCTTACATATTCCTTTAAAGGTTTTTGCCCTTTCATTTTGTAGATAAAGTATCCTTTGGGTGAATACGCTTGAACTGTTGACAGTGTATTTTTCTGCTTAATGGCATTTCAAGAAAATGTGAGGTGTGTGTCTTCAACTCAGATGATTTTACCAGGAGTAGAACTGAAGGAAGCCTTTTGTCTCCTGAGAGTTTCTGGATGAGTTCAAAGAATGTCTCTGAAAATTGGAGAACAAAGTGTTTCCTCTTCTGGTTTAACATTGCCAAGAGTCTCAGAGCTCCTAGTCATGCACAGTGTGGCTTACCTCATCTGGAAATGACTAAGCAAACTTTAGCATTCAAACAGCTTGTGTGTTGGAGATGGGGGGTTTTTGGATAATGTTTGCAAATGTTGAGCAAGAATGACAGTGTTGTGCATATTTAACTGTATACGCTTTTATTTACATTTTAGAGCAACATCATTTTGCTTGTCTTTCAACTCAGCATCTCCTAAGCGACTCATTGTAATGTTCAAGTTCCCCAGTATCACAGCTTGCATGCTTCAAGGCTGTAGAGAAAGAGGCAGTGAAAGTGGTGCTTGCTGCTGTGCCTTTCTGTCATATTCTCATATTCTCCTCTGAATGAATAAAGTACCATTGACTTCAAAAAAGAAGCCACATCAGTCAGCTTCAAATGTGCTGAATCAAATTGAAGTACAATTTTAGGTTTACAAGAAATTTGTAGAAGGATTATGAAATCCCCTTTATCTTGTTATCAATTCAGAAGGCTTTTGATAAGGCAAGAGCTTTTCCACAGACAGCAGATTAATTTGTAAAAAATCTTATTTATCCTATCCTTATACACAGCTTCCTACTTTTGTAAAGAGGCCATATAAACATAAAAGTTTAAACTGTTTTGAGTTTACTGACCTCTTTCATTGCTAGAGTGCAGGTAAGTGGCATTAGTGCAAATATGAATCGTGAACTTTCTTCCTTGATTTGCTTCTTTTCTCATACATGCTGCTATAAACATGATCTTTAGACTTCTTTTACAGAAGAAGAATGCATATGCCAAAAATCCTGAAAGGTTTGGTTAATTTATGTTTCTGAAATGACTTTGACAACCTTCTCTTATGGTGGAATAGGGATTGTTTTTATCTCTGTAGAACAGAAATATATTATTAGGAGGAAGTGTTATCTTATATCATGACCCTGTTAGCCTGTTAGCATTTTCCCAAGAACTGTCTAAAACTCTGACTATCTTAGCTTTAAAGGCAGGGAAATTAAAAAGAAGGTAAGGGAGCAAGGCGTAACAGCAGAGTTTCCACCTGTTTTGATCTTTCAATGTGGCATGGAAGCATTTTGTTTTGGCAGAGTGCTCTGCATACCCACTAAACTGAGTCCCAGAAGTGGCATAGCCAGGCTGATAGTTCTTCTGGGCATTTGCTCAGCAGCCCTTCTTGTCAGCATGTGGGTACTTACAGTGCTTCCATTTCTGTGGATGCTCACTCACATTACGGTGTGGTGCAGAATCTTCCAGCACGCTTGCTATTCTCCCAATAAAGCATATGCAAAAAAAAAGCTTTGCTTCATTTTACCACAGAATGTAGTAGTAAGTTCAGATAATTCAAGGTTTTGAACTGTGTGAGCTAAATTCTTGTCATTCAGAAGCAAAATAGGACTGGGGGTGTGTGGGAGATAGGCTGCAAGAAGAAGAGGATTTTAGAAGGTGGATGGAAACAGTGTCTGGCAACATAGGCCAGACATATAGACTGTCTGTTAGATTGTAAGCTCTCTCTCAAGGGGGAGAGCAGGTTTCTCTGATTGGCCAGTGTCCAGTCAGAGACTTGTAGTTTTCCCAGTTAAGTACTTAGTTATCTGAAGATGCATGTATCCCCCTTATTATGTATGTCAGTCCAAAATCCTAACCAATGCCTTGTCCAAGTTTTTGCATACCTTTCCCTTTTTTCCAGAACTTTCCTTATCTGCCTATAAAACCCCTCCATTTTGTGAAATAAAGTTAGATCAGCTTTAGCACCCACAGCTGCTGTCTGTTTGTGTTTTGTCTCCTGAGCTCGGCCGATACCTCTCCGGGCACAATGAGAGAAACTGCAACTCAGATGTGAACCCCGCTGATTTGAGGTGACCTCAAAATCCCAAACCGTGTCAGGTCTGGGTAACACTTGATGGGAAGCTTCCAAACCATGAATACCAGTGTCAGCCATTTTTCATAACAGTTTTTGATGGGAAAAGGATTTGCCTTTCTTTCTATTTCAAGATAAAATATAATCTCAGGAAACATCAAAACTTGCTGTTTTTTACCAGAATTAGCTTTATTTAAAAGCACTGCAAAATGCATATTCTCCGAAATTAATATGTAAATAGCTATGGAATCCACCAGCACAAAGACAGTTTTTTGAATAGATGTAATCCTCATCCCTATCCTGTCCTTCCTGGTCAGCTTAGCATTTCCTCCATTTTGGAGATGTTGCTAGGACCTCAAGTTGGACTAAAGTTGGATATGCTCTGCTTTCTCTTTCTAGTGAGCATACCAAAAGCCATCTAAGTCTCTAAAAGTATATTCTCTTAGATCAGAAACTAATATGCTAGCAAGTGACAGCTCTGCAGGGAACCCAGAATTGCCAGCTATACTTATGAAAATGAAAGGACTGAAAATAAATCTCCCCTGCTCTCTGTGCATCTACAGAACAGGTTCTTTCCCTCATTCCTCTTGTACTCCATAAGCTTTTGATGACTTCTCAGGCTGCACATTTTTCA
The DNA here is from genome assembly GCA_036023395.1 of Myiotriccus ornatus. Lineage (NCBI taxonomy): Eukaryota > Metazoa > Chordata > Aves > Passeriformes > Tyrannidae > Myiotriccus > Myiotriccus ornatus. The sequence goes on from JAYRBT010000001.1 coordinate 21,599,012, forward strand.
CATGTTCTCTTCTGAGCAACTTTCCCATAACTTCCATTACTTCCTGTGGGTCTACTGCAATCAAGCTCTTTGCCAGGATCTCCCTATATGCTTTCTTTACCCTCCTTATGCTGCTTGCTCCAGCCTGCACTCTTGGTTATGTACTCAGCAGCTCGAGGGAAAATACAATCTCTCCTTTCCTCCAAGAATTTCACTAAACCTAAAGGGTGTATATCTACTCTGCAGGAGAACTAAACAAACAGAAGTATTTCTTGTGGTTAAACCCCAGCTGGCAACAAAGCCTCTCACAGCCACTGGCTCCCTCTTGCTCACTGCCCCCACGGTGGGGTGGGGGAGAAAATCAGAAAAGTGAGAAAACTCACAGCTTAACAGTTAAAAGCAAAAGCCAAGAGCACAGGCAAGGAATTTCTGTGGGCAGGCAGGTGTTCAGCCATCTCCAGGAAAGCAGGGCTCTATCATGAGTAATGGTGACTTGGGAAGACAAACACCATTAGGTCCTAACACCCCTCCTTCCTTCTTTTCCAGGTCTTATGTGCTGAGCATGATGCCATATGGTGTGGAATTAGATGTTGGTCATTTGGGGTCAGCTGTCCTGGCTGTGTCCCTTCCCAATCTCTCACTGGTGGAGTGGGATGAGGGGCACAAAAGGCATTGGCTCTGTGTAAGTGCTGCTTGTAACGAAAACATCCCTGTGACATCGACACTGTTACCAGCAGAAACCCAAAACATAGCCCCATAGTAACTACTGTGAGTAAATTAACTCTATGGTTGCAAAACCATCACAGTATTCCACTGTTAAAGAGGAAAGTTTCAGTATTACAAGTGTTTCAATTCAGTCCTGTCACTGCACTGCTGTTTTCTGGAATGGTGCTTTCATAATGTAAAATGGCTAATAGTCAGTTGCTGAAGGAGGAAACCTCTGTGATAGCTATTTGCTTTATGACCAGTGCATTATATATATATATATGCCATACATGTCAGCATTTGTCTCTTCAAACAAAGGCTCAGAAACAAACCAGCACATTCCACAGCTACTTCTTTCAAGATGAAATCCTGTTTTATAGCTGAGCTGAACTGACAGGTTGCTGTAGCTGAAAAGGGCATAGTCAGTGCAGCAAAGCCCTCATTCTCTGTGGGCCTGCAGGAAGTAAGTGATTTGAAGAGGTGTGAGCTATCGGGCTCATTTCTGTGCAGTGCTAACGGTAGGATGGTAATTAAATGTCAGCACTGTTAACTATTTCATTGTACATAAGAGAGATTAAATGAATGATCATGCATCTACATATTTTTTGTAAACAGCTTCTCATTTTCAGTAGTGTTCTTCACAAAAGAATTGACTCTGGAAAGCAGCAATCATTTTTTCTGTTAGCCAAAAGGAGCAGAACTCAGGAGTACACGCTTTCTGTCACAATGATGTAGAAAACAGATGAGTCAGGTTCTCGGAGTTCTGTACAGCTCCAAGCTGAACCATTTTATTTTGGTTGTGAGCAGCTTTCACCTTGGAGACTCATCTGACAGGTGGTAGGATAGAAGGCCTTTAGACGAGGTCCTCCAATTTTACTCCAGCCTGTGAACTCCATCTAATTATTAACAATACTACTAAGCTATCCCTCATTTTCTCTCCTTGACTATTGAAGAAGACTTCAAACCATGTCTGAGAAGGTTCTCAAGCTCTATTGTGGTGCACATTCCAATGCACTGATAGATTCCACTTCTGTGTTTGCAAATGCATATATCCTTTCTCAGGAAAAAACAAACTCAGTTGAGGAGTTCACGTTTGTGTTTCCAAAATGTGCTGTCATGCTAAAATAACAAAAGAGGTTGTCATACTAAGATTTCTGTAATTTGAAAAGATTGGGGGAAAGACTTTGCTCTATTTTTTCAGTGTGATTTATGTAGTGTGTTTGACAGCTATCATGAATAACTAGTTGCACCAGTTTCAATGCAGTGTCACTGATTTAGTCATTTCTCCTGTTTCTCAGAGATTTTGTTGCAATAAAAGAAGAAAGAAAGATTTTAAAAACAGGAAAATTTGATTGTGAAGCCACTAAAATTTCGAGGGGAATAACTACAAAATCAGAGAGAGCTACACAGCTTGAAAGTGCTTTTAATTGCTTTCAAATAGGAAAGATTTCTAGCCTATGTTATTCTTTCTGCATAGCAGGTTTTAACCCACAGTAAAACTTCTTCTTGCCTCCAAAATGACTCAATTTCCATGACAACCTCTTCTGAAACTTAGCTGTTAAAGAGCTTTTCACCGTAAAGGGATTACTTCCTCAGACTTACTTCTCACAGGTCTTATTGAATCTTCATTTCTTACAGTAACAATTTACCACAGCATCTCCCCTTAACACCCCTTGGTGTGGATTGTGACATATTAAACTCAGAGGTATAATGAACTGAAACAATGATCATACCGGAAGCAAACTACCAATTGTATCTTGGAATGAATGTATTATATGAGTCATAGCGAGTCATAGCAAGTCATAACCAAAAAGGCAGTACCGGACACTTGGAAGAGGTCACATACAACACTCTGAGTTCTGCATCTGTTTTCCCCTTCTAAGTGACTGTGACACTTAGCAAATCTTGTGTGGAGTGAAGTGAAAGATAAATAGAAGTGCTTTGTACTAGTAGGAATTGCTAACATACTGACAGACTTTTCTACATCATAGCTTTTTGACTCTGAAAACACAGTCACAACAGGACAGAGTGTAGGCTAAAAACCAGCCCTGTTATTCGGGTGAGCACTAAGTAGTTTGACTACTCTAATTTTCATTGTAGAAATACATGAAATAAGTGACCTGAGCTCATATGACTCTGCTTCTTGAAACTGAGATGATTATGGCTTTTTCAGCATGGATGTATCTTTAAAAGGACACATTAAGAGACTTCTATCTTAGTTGTTAGTTTCACAATAACACTCGTTTATCCATACTTAGCATTATTCTTTGAAAATATCTCCCATTCCCATTTCCTTTAGTCAGGCTTTTTTCTTATCTTTAGAAATTCTTTACTTCCTCATACTCAAATTCTTATTTTGTTCTCCTTTCAACACATTTGTTTTCTGCAACTATTACCATGTCACTTGCAGTACTTGTCCCCATTACTATGTCACTCTTGATGTTTCATACAAGCTGAAATAGCAACCTTACACACTTTGTCACTGGTTTTCCAGTATGAAGTGCCCACAGCATGGCTGGATTTTTTTTTTATGTTGCAAACTTCAGTATGACTTTATATGTTGCAGAGAGATGAGAACACTGACAGAACACAATGATCCCAAGGTTTCAGTCTTTCCATTCAAGGTGGAATATACCTTTGCATTTGCCAGTTCCTAGTTTTTCATTTTTCTATGATCTTTTAATTCTATTAAGCTTTCTCCAGTATAATTTCAAGCAGTCGTTCAAGATAGCTAATTTTGAAGGAAAAGAAGTTAAAGCCCAGATGTTAAGAGATGTGGATTGATACAGTGTCCTCTTGAAAAATTAAGCTGAAGAATAGAGGGACAACTGAAGGGAAACGTGACGGATAAAGAACTGGATTAAGGAGAGAAAGCGAAGACAATGTAAAAAGGAGGTGTCAGGTTGAAAGTAGCTAGCTAATAATGTTTCTCAGCAGAGACTTTTTGCCATAATTGCATTTAACATTTTTACTAATGGCATTGGTTGTGTGAGGAAATTTGTTAAAAGCAGGAAGAACACAATGTTATTAGTATAAAGGATTGATATGTCATACAAAAAGAACCAGTTGACCTTGATGAGTAGAATTGCAGATGTGCGCTGAAATTCAGCAGCTCAAAATGTAATAATAATAAAAACAAGTAGTATTACAAATTTAGAATAGAGAATCTTGCCTCAGTCAGGATTAAAACCAGCCTTTCAATAATGTGGATGCTTTTTTGGTGCTCAAATTGTTTATGAAAAGTGTGTTGTGATACAATGTCTGGGGGGAAAAAGAAAAAACAGTTTAATTTCATTCCAACACTGCAATTTAATCCAGTGATTCAGTGATTAGCCTCACTTAAATGGGTTATGTCTCAATATAAACATGAATTTCTAGAAAAAAGGATGGGTATGCTTCTTTAATGAGGGAACTTGCTGGTGTTTAAATGATGTGTCAGTCATGCAGCTTAGAGAACAAACGCTGTTGGCCAAATCCACAGCTGATAATAAATCATCACTGAACTTAACGAGCTGTCACATATTATATCAGTATTGTCATAAAATTTGAACTTGGTATGGCAAATTCTACGTGCAAAGATTTTTGTCCTTGCAGAGTGTGAGATGGAATGGATGAGGGGAAAAGGAATTTATACCGGATGTCAAAGTGCCTTGGGTAGTATTTCTTTCCAAGTAGAACTGTGATACCATGTGTAACAAAGTGCCTCCAGCTTCTCAGTATAGAAACAGATACAGATTGTTTTATATTTGGTTCTGCGTGCTGAACTTGGCCTTTTATTGTCTGCCACATGAGAAGAAAAATGAAACAAGTACTGTTTATTCATGCTTAAGAGGTATTTTCCTGCTATTCTAAACAAAATACAGATCATTGACTGCAAACACCAGCTTGTATGCTTTCTTTTTCATAGTTTGCAGAGAACAGATAAAGGACTGCTATGAAAACATGGCTATGATCTAACTTTTATATGGTTAAAATCTCAGTCATACCTTGTTTAGTGCTTAGCTTTAGCACAGTAATTTTTGCCCTAGCATTTTCTTATTCAATACAAAGATAAGGCAGCACAAGAAGATCCCCTACTCTTGTTCCTTATGAATGATTGTACTTCTAAATATAAAATATATCAACCATGAGTTTTAAGTAGCATATACCTCTACGAGTACATTCACAGTTAAAGCAAATCTGCTTGTTTTGTAATTCATGGAGTCTGTGGTCAGCTTGCAAGACTGAACTTCCTTTTAACACATTCAGACACAAATGAATGGACCACAGTACAGTAAAATATTGGTATCATGAGGACATGCTTTGAAGATTGTACTATGGCAACTGAGATGTGTTCTAAGAAAATTTTTGCTTAGTGGAAATTCAGTACAAAATTCTGTTTTAAGAATTTGGGTGAGAAAAGCCAGCTGTTTGGATTCAGATGTTTTTAGGGTAAAAAAGGTCAGAATTATTCCAGCACATAGTCCCATAGGAACAGCAAAAAAATAGTGAAATGGAGACAACTGTAAGATTACCATAATAGTTTTTTTAGGCTATGATTTTTTGTATCTGGAGCAAGATTCCACCACAAACCAGAATAGAAGGCAACAGAGACAGAAGCAGTGAAACACACTATGACAGAGACAGTAAAAACACAATAAAACACTAGTACCCTAGTGGAAAAGAATTTATCCGCTTTATTAAGGAAAGAAACTAAATGAAAGCAGTAGCATTCAAGAAGGTTAAATAGGTAGGTAAACTTGAACTGTACCTAGGTTGCTCTGTAAATCAACTTCACTTTTATTCACCTCATACTCTATAATTCCAGCTGATACAATATTACTGACTGTTTTTTTACTACTGATAAAACTGAACAAGCATAGGGAATCACATCTCCTTACTGACAATGGATTTTCTGCAGCTTCCTCTGGAGCGCTTGGACATATCTATTGTCACAAGATACAACTGCAGGTGCAGGACTCACACAGCCCAACAACGCAAATGTTATTTCAATAAAAAGAGATTTGTTGCATGAACTTCTCATGGAAGATCTTGCCTTTCCTTACCACTTTCCTTTGGAGTTTGTACACAACCACTTGAGTTGTTCTGTGTGCTGGAATTCTTAAAGAATTACCAAAAAGGTTTTTATTTTCTCTGCCACTACTATGAGGATTGTCACAAAAGGACTGTTAGTAGAGACCATGCACTAGCAGCTTCAGTAGCATATTATCCAACTCTACCTGATGGCAGATGCAGAAACTACAAAGCAACCTCAGCCTGGCTTCTGAGATGCCCCTGCTGCTGTCATAAAAACTAACCCAACCACACAAAACAACTTACTAGGGAAATATTAAGAAAAATGTTAATGGAGATAAGGCCTGGTTACACACAACAGCTTTTGCATGACCTTATTTAGATTAGAGTAGCTTGCTCTAGTCTTCAGAAGGCAGGACATAGTTCCTCCTGAGCTTCATATAACACTAAAAGTCTCTGAATAGAATGCACTCACTGGATCAGCTTGACATATTTTGCCTTTGATCTCTGAAGAAAAAAAACCCTCGTCACTACATCTTGCTCAGAAGAGTCACCCTAATAATGCAGGAAACAAGTTTAAGAGCACTGTTAGCTAAAAACTTCCCATCAAATGTGGGCTGCATTTTATTGGGAGCAGGATGTGAGGGGGAGGTTTCAGGCATGAAATTACATTTTAACTGAACACCTTTTTCTACAATCTTTGAAGGGTGATACAGTTGATTAACCAAGACACCAAAAAGTTAAAATCCAAATACCTTTGAGTGAAAAATATCCACTTTTTGGCATTGGGCTTTTAAAAATATTTCCTGCAAAGTCAGTTTTTTAAAAGAATTTTTTCCAAGTTTATTCCCCTTTGTCTCCCCATTTTCTTCAACATTTTGTGGTGTATTCATACTCCTTTCCTTTTTGAGCAGCTGTATTCAAAAAGTAGGCTGTCTCTGATGCTTACCATAATCTATTTGCGTGACCTTGAGCAGGTTCCTCAGTATTCTTTTGAGATAGTTCTTTATCTACAGAAAAGGAACAGGTTTTTTTACCTCCACTGTGCCTGTTGTGAGGTTACTGATGCAAAGTTTAATAATTTTTATGGAGTATTTAAATTTTTTCCAATGGCTAGCACTCAGGTAACTATTTGAGATCTTTCATCCAAACACATTATAGACAGGTATTCTGTCACTGCCAACAGTGACTGCATCTGTTTTGCTTTAAAATATCACGAAGGAGACATTTTTATTTTCTGACCAAGTGGAATGGAATAGCTTATGTCCACATAGTTTTGTTCTTCTGTCTATAATAGAAATGGACACATGCACATTATATATTATTCAGAGATGTCTCTAATTTAATTTGGATCTCACAGACCTATCTGCCTTCTCCCTCTATACATAGACAATTCAGGCTTCTGCAGCTGCTCCCCAAATTTCTAGATCCGTTACCAGATTCCTGGCCTCCTGTATGGTGCCCCTGGAAGAGTACAAGCTCTAGAAATGGAAATGAGCAGTATGTGGGAAACATTAATTGCTGCAGCTAAACAGTATTAAAACTTACTCAACTACACTAAAAGACAGAAGCTTTGGAGTGCCACTGCCTTTGGCACAAAAGCCTTTCCCAGCTAGATAGTGCCTATGTTCCTTAGCCTCAGAACAGAATTCCAGAAACTGCTCCCTACTATCAGAGCATCAGGGGTCTTCCACTACTTCACAGAAAGATGCAGGAGATTCCTGCCCTATTTCAGAGTACCTGCAGTCTCTCTTCAGCAGAAACTGCATGTCCAAAAACTTCAAGTTCACAAAAACTTTCTCTGGCATATTTTTAATATGTTAAAAGGATCAGTTTCTCAGATGATGTGGATTTTGAGTTCTCAGTAAAAAGGCTTTTTGTGACAAATGTTAAATTCCCAGATGAGGGCCACTAAATAGTTTCCTACATTGAAGTCACAAGGATAATGCCTGGCAGATTCGTGATCACTAAGAAAAGAGGAACAGGATTGGATACTGGGAAAGCACATTTTAGTTGTGCTCCATAATTTTTAGCACTTCGTGAGAGCCACAGAACAATGAAGAGCTTCTACAGAAAGAAAGTAGCTGTGCACATGCCCCAATTTTACATCCCAATGGCCGATTGGTTCCAGTTAGACTCACCTGCTGATGTCATAATGATGGTGAGCAGCACAAACATACACACAGTCTTCCCAGAAATCTTCATGTTGGTTCCTGCTTTCATGCTCTAGGCTCCATCCATCCCAACACCAACCTAACTATGGTCATGGGGAGCAGTTACTGCCTGCCAGTGCATCCTCAGCAGTCAGCGTCAGTGTTTCCTCTCTCCCTTTCCAGCTCCTGTCTTCTGGCTGTGCATGCTCTTGATCAGCTGGCTCCTCAAAGCTGGAGAGGTTCCTCCTTCTGACTTTTCAGAGCACTAGGCTTCCTGTGCTGAGAGCCTGGGCGAACACTGAGGAAACAGACTGAGCAGTTCTGCCTTCCGTTCATTGGCTCTCCTCGGGAGGATGATAAGTGAAGATAAACCCTGCAGCAGAGTTCAGAAAGGGTAAAAGCAGAGGAGATTATGCAAGGCTGAGTTTAATATCAAAAAGGAAATGTTAGTCTTGGGAAGCTGGAGAGAAATTTATTCTTCATGTTTGTAATTTCTCTTACTACTACTACTTCTTTCGCACTTCTTTGGCACTACCTCAAAGAGGGTTCTTCCTCGTGTCTTCCTCAAGAGAAAAAAAAAAAAAAAAAGAAAACAGTCTCAAATCTTTTCTGTAAGTGGCATTTTTAATTATTTCTTTCTTAAGTAGCTACTTAGCTACTGGCAGCACAGTTCTCATCTTGAACAACAAGTCTATCCAGACCCTGAGAACAGAAACTGAGTTTTGAGGGAAAAGAAAAGCCTATTTTAAATTCTATTCAACAGAAATGATACAGAAACTGAAGGTAGCCTACATCTTTCACTTAAAAATCTGTTTGTTCTGGAATTTTTTTCAGAATACCCTTGTGTGGGTTGTTTTAAAATAATACTGTACCTGTTTCTCCACTTCCTCACTGATCTACTAATTTCAGATTCAGAGTTCCATCTCCTTTTTTAAGCCACAACATTTCCCCAGCACAGTTCTGTGAGTCAAGTAGACAAAAGGCCTCAGCTTTCTGTCTTGTTGAAAGCTAGGAGTCAAAAGTAATTACCACTGAGGACACAGACATAAGAAGTAAAGACAGAAAACAGATCTAAGTTGGCAGGAAATGAACTGCTCAGGCAGTAGGACTGCACTCCATGTTTGAACTCTACTGATGACTGCAGTCTGATGTTCTGGTAATTTTGTTTGTTTAGACTGGTGTTCCAAAATTGTCTGCATTGATGTTCACTGGAACAGAGGAGTGTGAGTTAAGGTCTTATGTAAATAAGTAAAAAAAAAGACTGATAATGATCATGTAAAGAAAATAATGTAAGACACAAATTCATCTGGATCATCGTGGTCTCAGGATAATCTCATTGGCTATAGTTTTTTGTGGGAGGATGTTCTGTATATTTTCCCCCTTTGATTTTTCAAATGTACTATCACATTTTGACACTCCTCCGCACTATTCTGAGGTTTTCAATGTGCTATTCTCAATAACACTGTTTTGTTTTCTGAATATTTATCACTGACCTAGGAGTGAGTAATGCGTGTGAATAGATATCACAGCTATATTTTAGAAAAGGACATGGAGAGGAAGAAGAGGTCTTTATGTAAGTAGAGATTAAGATACAAGGTTGGAGAGAGAACATGTAATCAGTATCAGACCTCAAAGGTAAAAGAAGTGGTGCTCAAATTTGAAGCAAAGATAAGAAGGAACTAAGGTGGTATAAATGTGCAGACGTAGTGTATTGGATACAAGATTGCTGCATAAATATAAAAATTTAAAATATTCAATGGGATAGAGGAGATTTTGGAAGAGAACAAACTCTCTTTTAAATAAGAAAAGTCCTACTTTAAATTGTCATCATGAAAGATCTTTGCTACAGGAAATTAATTCAGAACCAGAAGTTAGACAGATGGATTCTTTTGGTAGGAAAATATTATTTAAGATGTCATTAGGACTCTTTGGGAGCAACTTCTGGTTGAAGGCAGCAGAACTTGGGAAGTGAGATACGAGAAGTCTGTGGCAGGACATGACAGGAAACATAAGTTTACCACAAGAAGTGATGAGCACTTTATTTCTTAATCACAGGAGCCTGTTCTCTAACTTGCACAATGAGAGCCAGGATCCCACGACATAGAATTCATAGGATCTAGAATGGTTTGGGTTGGAAGGGACCTTCAAGATCATCTCGTTCCAACCCTCCTGCCGCAGGCAGGGATACCTTCCTCCAGAGCAGGTTGCTCAGGGTCCCATCCAACCTGTCCTTGAACACACACAGGGATGGGGCATCAACAACTTCTCTGGGCAACCTGTTCCAGTGTCTCACCACTCTCACAGTAGATAATTTCTCTCTTATGTCTAATCTAAATAAATACCCTCTTTCAGTTTAAAGCCGTTCCCTCTTGTCCTACCACTGCATTCCCTTGCAAGCTCCCTCTCATCTCTCTCGTAGGCCCCCTTTAGGTACTGAAAGGCTGCTATAAGAACTCGCCAGAGCCTTCTCTTTTCCAGGTTGAATAACCCCAACTCTCTCAGCCTGTCTTTATAGTACAGGGGCTCCAGCCCTCTGATCATCTTTATGGCCCTCCTCTGCACTTGGTCCAGCAAGTCCGTGGCCTTCCTATATTGGGGACACGAGAACTGGACGCAATACTTCTTATGGGGTGTCACCAGAGCAGAACAGAGGGGGAGAATTGCCTCCCTCAGCCTGCTGGCGACACTGCTTTTGATGCAGCCCAGGATGTGTTTGGCTTTCTAGGCTGTGAGTGCACATTCATGGGTCCTGTTGAGCTTCTCACTCAACACCACCCCCAAGCCTTTCTCCTCAGGGTTCTTATAGATTCATTCTCCAAACAGCCTGTATTTGTGCTTGGGATTGCCCTGACCGGGTGTGAGACCTTGCACTTGGCCTTGTTGAACTTCATGAGGTTTGTACAGGCCCAGCTCTCAAGCCTGACAGGGTCCCTCTGGATGGCATCCCTTCCCTCCAGCATGTTGAACACACCACACAGGCTGGTGTTGTTGACAAACTTGCTGAGAGTGCACTCAATCCCTCTGTCCGTGCCACCAACAAAGACGTTGAACAGCACCAATCCCAAAATCAACCCCTGAGGAACACCACTCATTGCTGCTCTCCACTTGGACATTGAGCCATCGACCACAACTGTTTGAGTGTGACCATCCAGCTAAATCTTTATCCACCTTGTAGTCTGTGCCTCTCCAATTTAAAGACAAGGATGCTGTGTGGGACAGCGTCCTATGCTTCGTACAAGTCCACGTAGATGACATCGGTTGCTCTTCTGTCATCCACCACTGCTGTAACCCTGTTGTAAAAGGCCACCAAATTTGTCAGGCACTATTTGCCTGTAGTGAAGCCATGTTGGCTGTCACCAATCACTTCTTTATTTTTCAGTTGCCTTGGCATAATTTCGGGGGGATCTGCCCCATGATCTTGCCAGGCACAGAGGTGAGACTGAGCAGTCTATAGTTCCCCAGGTCTTCATTTCTCTTTTTAAAAGTGGGGATTATGTTTCCTCTTTTCAGTCAGTGGGAACTTTACCAGACTGCCATGACTGGTCCTGAGAATGGCGAGAGTGGGACAGAGGACAACTCAGATGGAGAAATAATGCATGTAGAGGAGTGAAAGTTGTCAGGGTTTGCTGGCTGCATCAGTTAGAAACCTGGTGTGCATTTGATGGAAAGGAGGAAAAGTGGAAAGAAAACAGATTGTGACAGCTGAAACCTGAGCATAGTTGAGGTTGAAGACATCGTTAACAACATGCAACTAAGGATACATTTTCCGTAAGTTCCCATTTCCACACAGTAGAGAAAGTCAAGCACTCTTTGTTAAAGGTGCTATGCAGAACCATCATAGCCTTGCTGGAGACTGAACTTTCCCTGTCTTCTGAGTTCTGAGAGCACAGATCTAGACTCTGACTGTGGTTTTCAGTGTGGGTTAATGCAGAACTATTTTATGTTAATTATCATAATGTCATCAGATATTATTTGACAGCCCTTGTGATCTGCTCTGTTTGAAGTGGTTTTACTCAGCTTAAAGTCCTTGCTGACAGCAGATTCCATGCTAATAACTCATTCAGCAAGAAGCGTAGGAGCTGTAAAGCTGAATTTTAATCAGCAAGGTGCGGACAAAAATTAAATTCGTTCCAGGAACTTCAATTCCAATGATGACAGGAATATCAGAGTGCTGGAACCCTATGTAGTATAAACTGAAGCTGGCCTGGTTTTGTCGACTTCATGTGAAGCTACCATGACTTTTTCCATGTAAGAATTCTCCCTGCTGCCTCTTTCTATGTCAGCTGAGGATCCTAAAGGTACAGATAGCTCAACAGGCTGCAGATAAATGAGTAATTCCAGTTATCTCTGAGGCTGGAAATGGTTCTGGAAAAAAAAAAAAATCATGATTTTCTATGTACTGACAGATCTGCTTTTCTCACTAAGTACTCACCCCATGAAATACAATGGTTTTGTGTGGCAATTTGGCAAAGAAGCAAAATTAAGGCTGGATTACATTATGCAATGGCCTTGTTCAGTGTATAGAGCATTAAAACCAATGTAATTCTCTCAGAGATAGCAGTGTGTGTTACACTTGTCCCTGAATTTCCTGCCTTTTGATGACCTTAGAACCTAGAACTTGTTATAATGACAAAAAAATAATTTCAGAAGTTTTATTTGCATACTGAGTAACAAAAGACATTTATTTTGTAAATGGAGGTATGAGAAAGAGAAAACAAAAGTACTGGATAGCATCATTTCTTGTGTAGGCAGGTGCAAAAGTTCTATATCTACTTAGCTGATGCACTTTGCTCTGACTGGCTGTTCCTCCAGCTATTCCAGTCCTTGATTCTAACAGAGTTCATCCAGTCTACCTGGAGCATGATTGACAGGTCTGCCTCAAAATTGATTATCTCAGTGTGTGCAATTTCAGACTGTACTTCAAGCCTTTGCCTTCAGCATGCCATGAAGGCCACTGTGCAGTGGTCATTTCCTTACCCATAGATCCCACCACATGGCAAGACCTCTAGTAGAATGGCATAATGCAGAAGCCTGGCCCTGGAGATATAATTTATAAACTTTGTGGCAGCAAAGTGGCATAATATGCTTATAAAGCAGCTTCCTGGTTGTTCTGTGGTTGGATGTTGTTTATTCCTGGAAACACCCACACGCCTGAAAGTCCTAACGAGAATAAAGTTTCTTTTACACAGCTTTTACTGGAGGGTAGGTGAGGCTGAGGTGAAGCCCACACTCCCCGAGTCCTCCTCCCTTTAAGGAAGTTTGCATTTAATAGCAAGACTGAAACTGGGGGACCTGACTTTGAATTCAGAGCTGTTGTACACACTTTATACACATGTGTAGGTAAATAAAACATTATGTTTCAAAGTACTCCTGAGGGTGCTGAATGTAGGAGTTAAATGTACTGGTCTGCAGCCTAGTCTGAAATTCTGCTTCTCATCACTCCCTGGAGTCCTGTCCTAATAGCTTCTGCAGGCCATGTCCGTGCTGTGCAGATGCTGACAGTGCAGAGCTCCCTGAGCTGGCTGTGAGCTGGCTTCAAAAATAGATGTTGTGGAGTCAAGTCAGCACATCACTGCACGTAGCCAGGACACAGAACCTTGATCGTGCAACTAACTGCTACCCAGTGGAGAGGAATGAGTCCCCAGTGCCATGCAATGAGCTATCAGCTTACTTGGAGCCAGTAGGATCACTGACATACACCAAATGCACACAGCTCCTGCTGGTATGAAATGTTGTGGCTCTCTTAAAATTAGCATTAAGAGCATTAAAATGCATGATATTCACCTGCTCCAAACACCTGCACAGGTCACAAGGCCTGGGAGCTTCATCTTGTGATTATGTTGTGGTTATGTTCTACCCTACTTCCCAGCAAGGCTCCCCTTGAACCCTGCTCCAGATTGGACAAGGAAGACTGGGTTTAGTTGCAAAAGAGCACTGAGAGCAGATGACTGAGAAGTGGGGAGGAAGTGAGTCAGAGCACCAGATGAACGGAAATGGTTGTTTCATGAGGGGAAAGGAGCAGGAATGTCCAGATAAATCCTAACTCCCCTCTCTGCTGGAGGTCCAAAGCATTGGAGTTAGCACCATTTTTCTTTGGTCAGGAGATTGCACAGAAATGAGGAATTGTTAAGGCTCTGCTTGAATACTAGGAAGAAGATGTTTCACTTCTCCGATTTCTTAAAACACGGAAATACTTGGCTTGAGGAATGAACAAGATATCTTCACTTGACAGCAAAGCCTGAGGCTATTTTTTTCCCAAGGAGGTGCATCCTAGCAATCTCCCAGGACAGGCAGGCTAAAGATATGAAGGAGGAAGTTTTGCACTTGGACATCACTGGCAGCATTTAATGATGTGGCCTGGAAATCTGCTAGCTCAGCTAGTTTGGGATTAACCTTGGCACTGCTCTGCACGTCATGCTGTGTCTATTATCCCCAGTGTATCTGCACAGAACACTAAGATTGTATGTGATATGTCCTCCATTATTTCATGTGGCTGGACTAAGAAACCATGAGAAATCTGTGAGACATTCTTCTCTGACATAAGTCAATGGAAATTAGTGAAAAGAAACTGGTGTATGGAGATATTTGCAGGGTGTAGGGGCATTTATTTCATTTTCTGCAGCAGATGCTACATGTGTAAGCAGAAGAAGGAGATTCTTCTGTCTGATTTGGGGGTTTGGACAGTTATTTCTGTCTTATTTTGCAATAAGGCTGAGAGAAGATAATTCTAGTAGAAAGGACATTTCTATTTCTATCGAAGAAATTCAAGTCCAGCATCAGATCATTCACAGAAAGGTACAAGACACTTTCTAACCTTCTGGACTTAGGTATTGGTTTAAATGACAGCACATAAAGCTTAATATTTGTTTCAGTACTGTGCCTACATTGTTCTAATTTCCGTTGTTTCCACAACTCACGATTATCTCTTTTATGGAGGCTTGCTTGTTTTCTTATTTCAGCAATATATGGTGATAAAGATGTACATGGCCCATTTATGCAGTGAATGTAAAGTTACTTCCTTTTCTTGCCTTGAAGTTGGTATGAGATGTGGTGAGGTAAGTCCATCACAGTTGTGTTAGGCATAAAATTCTTCAGTTACATTTGGTTTAATTAAGATATGCAAATCCAAAAGAATCTCTGGTATAACTCCAGAAATGTCAGTTTATTCATCAAGCCTTTGTATTTCCGGATAGTCTCGATTATTTTAATGTGTAGGATGGAATTTCCTGATTTCATGATGCTGTTCTGTACACTTTTTTAGGAAGGTAGATTTGATCTGGGGCTTTCCAGATAGTCCAGAGGTAAAGATCTCTCTTCCAGTTTTGCTACTGTCTCATTCTGTCACCTTCCCTTTTAAAAGTGAATTGTTAAACACTGCTTCTGTCTCAGAGAAGCTCCAGTCCCAAGGCTACACGTATCCCATATTATTATGCATAGGTTGTGATGGGGATGCATACACTGGAAACTGAGAACTAACCTGCTTCTCCCATGTAAGCAGATGAAAACCTAAACAGTTCATTTTTTCTGATACTGATGCATGAGTTGGAATCAGCCCTGCTTGCTATACCAGAACAAACAAGGCCTGTCTGGCACAGGGAAATACCAGCTTACAGTTTGCAGTGTACGACTAAGAACAGCGTCGGGCAAGGTGTGGGGGCAGTGGGATTCTGTATGGCATCTATATGAGCTGAAAAAATGAGCCTTGACATCCCTGAAAGTTGAAAAGTAATTTCTCAACTTGCTGGCCACAAATCATATCACTGCAAAAGAAATGCGTTTTCTTGGGTAGTTTTGTTTTGTAACAACAATGGCTAAAACATGACATCTCAGAGCCATATGACTCCAGCTGGAGTAGAACCCTAGATATCATTTAATTTGGGAACTTGGCAATACTGACAACACTTCAGGTGAAGAAAAGAACATGATGGTAGAATGCTGGTAGTGACAATAAAATTTGATTTCTATGTTTTAGTCGGGTCAGAATTTCTAAATTAGATATTGGTGAATACAAGTGATGACATTGGACATTTTCAGTTCCCTAGTGCTTGGCAAGCCTGTCTGAACAGTAAGAAGAAAGAGGCAATCAGTCAGAGGCTGAAAAATTGTAATTTGGGGACTAACAATGACGTGTTTCCTCATGCTGCTTTGTTCTTTCTTTAGAAACTGCTGTAGCTGCTCTTTGGGATGAAAATGCTGAAAGTAGAATGAAACAGCACTAAAATCCACAAAATGCTGCAACTTGAATTTTGATGAGACAAAATTCTGGTACTGAGCAGAGCATTCTAAACTTCCCACTTTTGGCTGGCCTTCTCAACCCTGTGCCCTTTGATTATAATGGGAACTTACAACTTGAGCCCTGTAAAAAGCAACTGTTTACTCCTGATAAGCTATAAATACCAACAGTAGCTTACTAATGAGTTTGGCACAGCTGTCAGGGAGTGTGCAGCAGGGGTATGGAAGCTATTTGTTCTCCCAAAATCACCTTTTCAATATACTATTGTGGTCCAAATAACTGTCTAAACTGAGCACAACTTCAGATTAAATCTTCTGTGATTAAATATTCTTCTTGCTTTCAGGGTATGTCAGGATACATATATTATTTACTTCATTACCCAGACCAGCTGAAGCTTCCCAAATTTTCCCTGCCAAGACTTGCTTTAGTAATACCATCCAGAAGATCGAATGACTGTAGATGAAATGGCATATATAGTTAATGCCTTGAAATCAGTTTTTGGCACATATTAGTGTTTGATTCCTGTGAGAATCAAAGATCTAAACCTAAGTCCAGAAGGATCAGAACAAACAAACAAACCAAGCCAACCAAACAAAAACCAAACAAAAACAAACAAAGGCAACATGGAGTTCAGACCAGGCTTTGTACTGCCTAGATATACCGAATCTTTTCACAGATATGGTCTTAATGAGTAAAAATAATGATCTGGGAACTCAAATTATGTGTCTGTCCTAAAAATATCTGGCATTCAGAGAGCTGATATAACTAATATTTATTACATTGGACTTTCTGATTGATAAAGTTGATTACCCATACCCTCTGTGAGAAGAATTCTGCAGAGTTACAGCTGCCTTTTCTCCATGGTTGAGTATCTCTGCTGATAAATGTGTCACGAGGTCCTGTTTCACTAGAAATACTGAATAACCAGAAGTTACTTCAGAAGTGACATCCCTTCTATGATTCAGAGTTCTCTCACTACATCTACTTACATTCCACCCTACTTTTCAGCTATTGTAGGATCTATTATTTCTTCTGGAGGACAAAACTGTCCCTTTCCTTCCATTCTCTCCCATGGGTTTTGCTAGAATTCAGTGATCTGAAATGTCTCTTTCACAGCTGTTTCAAAATATGGTGTCTGATAATCATTATTTTTCTCATTGTCCAGTGCATAAGACCAGGCAGTTGGGATAACACACATTTGACTTGTGGGCGACTGAAGTAGATTTAAAAACCCACTCTAGTTGCCCTTTCATCTCCACCTTGTGGGCAAAACAGATGATGCTGCCCTCTTTCAGAAACACATATTAGTATGGAATGAAATACTTTATTCAACCCAGAGAAATTTGCATAGGGGGTGAAAGTATATTCCAAGGTCTACTTTTTGTGAAACTTTAGGAGAAAGCATGTGCCACTGCATGATTTTTACCTAGCATAATTGCTTGTATAGGTATGGTATAGTAATCTGTCATCATTATATGTAGATTGATTTCAAAATATTTAAATTGAAAAGTTTTGTTAGATTTTTTTTTTTAGTCCATCGTGACATTCATTCATCATGACTCCTGTGAAGATTCATCTTTCTCTGAGTAAGGTAAGTTTGTTCTTCTGTACATTTGAGAATAAGAAAAGTGAGAAAATATAATTTAATGAGAATTTTTTTCCACATTAAAACTAAAGAACTGAGAATTTAAGCATCAAAAGAATTAATTCTTGAACCCCATGGCATAAAGCCTGAAATAAGCAGAATTGAATGAGAGAAACAATGCCTCCAATATACTTGATAGCTATGATTTAAGTAATTGTTTTCATATACAAAGTAGAGTTTGTAGTTGCCTCTCAGTGCAGTGCATATAAGTGGCCAGAATACAAGCACAGTTTCTACCGTGCCAAGGTACATACAGGAAGTAGTTTTCATAATTCAGTATTTTTCCAGGTGGAATGGGCTACCTGCCTGCAAAAAATGAGACTCACAGGTTTAGAGGGTTGTTTGTGCTTGCCCTGTCTCTTAACATATTGTGTTTTGATGACATTATCAGGCAACAAATGAAATGAATAAACTCTATTTGATGCAATGTTAGATAAACTACTGATGTAGAGATATTAAGCAAATTACTTAATAGGAAAAAGTTCATATGCATGACTGGAAATACCAGATGCAGTAAAAATAAACAAGGGCCAACCAGTTTGCTGATGGAAAGACAGATAGCAGTAAGTGAAGGTTAGGCAGGCACTACTTATTTTTGCATAGTTACACCAGATGTATTGTGAACATTTTCAGTCTTAACCTGAAAATCTGGCACTGAGCAGTCCCTCATCACTGACATTGTCCCAGAAAGCAGATCCTTTGGCATTGTTGGTCAGACTAGAACTTGTAGATTTTTAAATCCTTTTGCACAGAGACAAGTAAGGCTCTGTCCAGGCTGATTATTATCTGAAGAATGAAGAAACTGAAGCAAGAAACAATTCTAATTGTGACTAAAAATCTGGATGCTGACAAAGCCTATAAGAAGCCCTAGAATTATGGTCACTTTAAGTGCAGCCCTCTGGACCAAGACTGTCCTGCTCAGTGGCAGCTGTAAGTGACCCACAGCCTATTTTACAATCCTGGAAATAGCAATTTGTACTAAAAATACCACCTCAAATATGTTATTAACTCCTTGATATAGCAGATATTCCTGTATTTGAAATTCTGCCCTTTTACTGTTGTAAATAGAAACTAACTCTGACTCCAGTAGTATTATTAGGTTTGCAATCTCATTACTGAGAGAAATCTGGATGAAAGCATGTCTGCAAACCTTGATAGATACCTCCTAGCCTTGTCAAGCTGGTCACTATAAAAATCTTTTTTAATGGTAGCTAAAATCTTCACTGATAACGGGATAAGCAACAGTGATTGCAACTGCATTCTTATGTCATTATTTCTTTAGCAATTATTTTTAATTCAAAAGTATTGAAATCACTGGTAGTATTAGAAGAAAAGTTCCCATCTTAGAACTATATGTCTGAATGAGATGTCAGGGCTCCATATATAATGCTGCTGTGAGCAGAAATCATCAATGAGTGGTGACATCATTTGCCTTTAAATACTGTGTTCAGAAAATCTTGTAATATTTTCAGCACTGAAGAAGAGACATTACAAAGAGATGCAGTCCTTAGAACTACTTTTTAAGCACTTACAGAAAAAACGTGTATACTCTGTATCCTCAATGATATTTATCTGGTATTTAGTTTTCGTAAGTTTAATATTTAGTTCATAAGATAGGTTGTAAGTTTTTTAAGTTTGATGCTTAGTTCTCATAAGCTTTTACTCCTCCCTGAAGTCTGTTGTCCTAATGCCAGCATGAAGACAATTAAATTCCAGAGGACCTAGTCTCTGGTCAGCATCCAGTTATCCTGGAGCATGTTTATCTTTGGAACATCAGCTCTGCATTGTGATTGCTACTGATACATTGGGTTAATGCAGCTCTTGTTCCCTAGTCAGTTGGGACAGACATTTGGCCTACATGCCATTTCAGGATGTAACGGGACCCTTCCTCAACTGGTCTCCACAACTTCAGTATCCCCTACCCTCATTTAAACACTTGGGGTTCTGACCTGGTCTCTGATGTGATCTCAGTGTCAAAGACCATGACAAAGTGAGGAAGGAACAGCCTGGGCACAGGGCCCTGCCCTGGTGTGTAACAGTGCCATGTTCCAGAGAACAGCCTGACTCACCCATTGCTCTTGTGGTCGCCTCCCACAAGGCAAAGGCAGATTTTGCACTTAATATTCAAGCCTGATCTTGTCTCTGTCTCAGATGGGTCTTCCACACAGTCTGGCTTGTGCCAGATTCCTGTTGTGCCACTACAACCAGAGTCATTGCTCTCTATTCACTACTGCCCTCTGACACCCCATTATTCCGGTGGCTTAGGTCCTTGAAGCTGGAGAGCTTCCACCCCCTGCTGGAGAGCTTCCACCCCCACCCCCTTTTGCAGAGCTGGCCTCCTGTACCTTCTTTGCCTTGCCTCTCCTCATGGGGCCTCATTAATGGCTGATAAACCCTGCAGCAGAGCTTAGATGGGGTAGGAGTCTTTTCATGTCTGTGTTTCATGTCAGAGGGAGTTTTCTTATTCTGAGCTACTGGAAGGAACATATCCTTCTTCTAGCACTGGAAATGCAAAAATTATATAGTTTCTCCCCAATGCTTCTGCAAAGTGATAAAAATAGATGGTTTTTTACATTTGTGGTATTGATACTTTTTCCAGTGAAGAGGTGACAGGCATTAGCAGAATTGGAGTTCTGAGCCCACATCCTGAAAACTGAAGGCGTTCCAGATCCTTCGAGAGAACACGAGGAATGAGGAAGAGATGATGGACACCTGGCACATTCTTCTCAGGCTTGGGAACTGGTACCAATCCTGTTTCATATTCCTGTTCTAGTGCCTACTGTCTGTCTCTGGAAAATTTAACATAACCAGAAGCAAAACCACATAGCCTGGGGGAGCTTTGAGCACTTGTCAAGCCTATTCGTCCATTGGATACTTGCCTAAGTGAGAAGTTGTGCTGGAAAGAACCCCGTGGTTTTTTAAGTTGCTCCTATCCCTTCCGGAAATTATTTGCAGGCCTCACAGGATACCTCAGGCTTCTGTCCTTTGCTCCCCATCTCCAAAATACTAAAGAAATCATCTGACCTCTCTTGTGATAGAGGGTTACTTGCTTAGATACCCAATCAGCACTCTGATTTACAATAACCAAGCACCATTCTGCAGCACCAGGAACCACTTTCACTGTGTGAACTTGATCTCTATGGTTATTTAAAATATATATTCAGGGCAGTGTAGCTTTTTGCTACTGAATTCTTTGTGGCTTTCGGTCATGCAGTTGCATTACCACAAAGAGCGGATAACAACTCAGTCTAGTTTTGTGAAGTGCTTACTGTGCTGCTTCTCAGTGCAAAAGGAAAATGTTCTCTATGCTCTGATGACTGAGTTACACATCACACTTTTTCTTTTAAAGAAACTTTTAAAACATCCTTATTTTAAAATGCAGTTTTACCTTGCTTAGAAATTCTACACAAGCACACACATAAATCTGTATGTCTATGTGGTATCTCTTAGTATATTTAACTTTTCTTCAAAATACTTAATAAGACATGGATGTGGTTGTGCAGAAGCCTCATAACTGACAGTCAAAATACTGATGATATCAGGTGGAAATCTTGTGCCTATATTCTTCAGATATACTGCTGACAAGAGAGTGGCTGTGAGGGAAAGAGCATGAGAAATGTCAGGGAGACAGGGAATGTCAAACCCTCCAAAATCAGATTGTGGTGGGTTTGTCTCTGCCTCTTGCTGTATGTAGTCATCTACATGGTCATTCTTTTGATCATAAAAAAAGAGCTTGATATGTCAGGGCATGCCACCATGCTGGGCAAAGAGAACAAAATGAAGAGGTTTTTATCCAATGCAGACGTGTTTTGGCTTCTGTTGAAGTTCCCAACACTAGTTGCAACTTCATGTGTCTCAGTGATATAGGATAGAATAACAATGGAAAGAAACCTATCCATAGCATCTGCTTGTTTCCAAAGAATAGTTTGATTTATTTATGTCCGAGAAACAAGAGGAACCATAGAATTTCTTTGTAGAAGAAGCATTCTTACAATTTCTCCCTTCTGAAGGGGCATACTCACTGACAGATTTGAGACCTCACAGACAGTGAGAGAGATACTAAATACTTAATAAAATTGAGATTTTTCTACTTTGGACACATGTAATGAAACTCTGCAGCTCTCTTTCTCATCAATGGTCAGTTCTATGCTGACAGGCCAGAATACGGGGCTAGCTAGAAGTAGCTGACACTGATATATTGTTGACACAACTAGAGGCAAAAGAGGCTGGTGCATGACTTTCTTCTTCAGTCACTGACTCTCCTGGTTTTGGCCCATTTTCTAAGTGTCTCTATGGGGAATACTTCTGTAAGTAGAACCCAAGAACCCCAGTGTCACAAACCCTTAGGGGGTCACAAACCCCCCTAACCCTGACCCACACAGGGCAGCTAAAAATTAGACTTTGTCTTCCCAGCTCTTCACCCTTGTCATTTTTCTGGCACACATTTTTCAGGGTAATGCAGCATACAAGGAAACACACTTTACAGGTGAGTTTCTAAAGCAAACTCCTTCTACTTCACAGTGTGGGGCATACGGGCTAAATAGGCATACTTGTTTGTCATCTTCCTCAGTTTCCTTGCTGCTCTTCAGCAGTGATACGGATTTGGTTTGATGATCATAGTTATAGGTTTCTTCTTTAAATACCTCTATGGGGCTTTTCCTCTGAACCCTAGAGGCTCATTGTTTTTTTCTGTCATTTCATATCTAGCAATCCTAAATCCCCCTGATTTGGTAAATGCAACGAGTGTTCTTCTGGTCTGCTATTGACAAAGGACTGTGTCACTCTGTCTCCATTTCCGTTTTCTGAAATGGCAGGCCTAGCCCTTTGGTTTTATTTTGTTGCTACTTAAAGGTTTAGAATTGGCTTGAATTTGAATTTATACAGATCGCTTCCTGTCTTTAGTAATTCTTTTGTTTCAAAATTATATAATAAGACTCCTGGGGTCTGAGTCTACATTTACATGTCTGTGTATAAAATCTTACAGCAACACTAGACTATACCTGTGCTTTTATTCTCTCAGTGTTCCTTTGAGAAGAAAGGAATATATATGAATGTCTTCTCTGGGTAGAAAGATTCAGTGAATAGAGCAATGCATAATGAATTGTACATTTACGAAGTCCAGTCCGATGATTCATTTTGTGCAGGCCTTTATGGGACTCAGCACAGCATATTGCTAACAGAAAGTCAAACACTGTAAAATATTAACCACCTCATCTAAGATATGTCACTGCTACAGTTTTTTTAATGACACTTTCTGGTATGGGTGAAATGTCATTGAATTATTTATCTAAATTAAAAAGCAAAGGGAAAAAATTAAATATCAGGCTGGGGCACATATCTACCACAGATAATTCCAGCCCAAATTCATAACATTTGGTAATATTATAAACTGTAATAACCAGACTTTTATAATGGGAACTTTGGTACACTCTTACGAGCTGACTGTATCAGTCCTATCTACAAGCACGCACGCACCCAAGCTTCTGCACAGAACTTGCATAAGCCTACTTGTGAAAAAAATACAGTATGCTTTCATCAGAGTAAAAGGTTTTTCCTCCTACTCATGTTTCAGGGTGTTCTTTTATAGATTAAAGGTTTTCAGCCTCTTTTTTTAATTTAATCACCTTCCAAAGTGACATGTTTCACTTAGCAGAATGTCCTGAAGCCTCTCCTATGACTTCCATCAGTCATACTGACTGAAAGGAAAGGGTCTATGAATTAAGGTGGCACACTGTCTGTAGCGTAACCTTGTTCCAGACTGCAGGCTTCCTGTTTACTATTGAGCATGTAGTTTTCTAACTATAATCCCATGCATATTAGAAGTGCTATTGTGTGAGTAAACATACTGAAGATGAAGAGGGGCAACTTGCAAGGTACTGCTGTCTTGGGATAGGTGGAACGGAGGTCACTGGGGAGCTCACATGCTGAGAAGATGTGGGTGGAATTTTCATAATCCTCTGATGGACAGATACACTGAGTAAAACATAAAGAACCTGTGGTCACAGATTTGCTGCCTTGCAAGTAAGCATGTGTGGCAGGGGAAGACTTGAAACTTACTGATCTCGGTTTGTTTTGGTAATGGAAAGTTAGAAGTAATGGCTGATTTTCTCACCAGATGCTCCACCTACCCCTTGTTCACTTTGTACCATTAGTGTAAACGTACTACATGAAGAAGATGATCAGAAAAAAAATCACAGAAAATCATATGTTAAATGCACATTATTAAAGGTTTGAATAGGAAGCAGTTGGAAGCAGTAAGAAAACTGCATAGCATATGTGCATTATTGTACAGTCAGTCACAGTGAGGCACTGTACACAGACCACAGGGAAAGACTATGCAGAAAGAATTAATGGGGAGCTTCCTTATTTTTCCCATCTGTGGCTGGCCCTTTGCTGGAATGACCTGCAGCTGAGGCAAACTGGGTCTGTAGGACTCAGTACTGGTACTGGTGATAGCTTAATAGGGTTGTCTTTCACTTGCTTAACACAGATACCATGCTGGAACTTGGAGTAGTCTTTTCTGCTGTTCTGAAGTCTGCTCTCTTTCTTCCTTCAAGAGAATTCAAGAATGGATTATCTGCAAATTGTGGCAAAGCTCCAGTTTGCTATGACCCTGTGCTGTCCAGGGTGCAGTGCTGAGCCTTGCTGTCCTCAAGAGAAGTGAAATCTGTGGCTGGGTATGCAGAAAGGAGTTGTTAAAAGAGATGCTGGCTCTTTCTTTTCTCTCATGCTC
>JAYRBT010000001.1:21630405-21645942 GCA_036023395.1 Myiotriccus ornatus
CTCTCCCATGTTCAGGTGAGCCTTACCACAGCCATTCTCCATATCCTCTGTTAGTGTATGGGAAATTGCTTCACAGCTCTTGTTTCTAACTAGATAGTGGAAAAGGGAACAGTAGAAAAGAGAAGAGTTTTGGGAAATGAGGATAAGGGAGACCAGACCTACTGTCAATGAAAGGCATGGGTTTATCCCAGCAAGAATGTTAGAATCATAGAATGGCTTAGGTTGGACCTTAAAGATCATCTCCTTTCAACCCCACTACGATGGGCAGGGATATCTTCCACTAGACCAGGCTGATCAGAGCCCCATCCAGCCTGGCCTTGAATGCTTCCAGGCTGGGGCATCCACAGCTTCTCTGGGCAGCCTATTCCAGTGCCTCCCCTTCCTCTCCATATAGGATTTCTCCTTAATACCTAGTTAAAAGCTACCTTCCTTCAATTAAATAAAAAAAGCTCCACTTCTTACTCCACATTTCCTCAGTGAATGCAAAGAGGAGCTTTGTATGTCCGGGCCCAGACACGGTCCTTTGGAGAACTGGAAACAGGGAAGGAGTTCCTTACCCAGCACGGTCAGGTGGTTTGTCCTGGGGAAATTCCCATCTGGTGTTACAACTTCACAGATGTAATTTCCCTCCTGGGCTATCCCCACTTGCTGTATCTCAAGGTCAGGACTCAGATGTGGTCTGAATTTCAAGTTCATGCTGTCACTGCAGTTTGTTCTTTCTGTCCTGTTCGTATCAGCCCTGTATCCCAAGGTGCAGGGGCCTCCAACCTTGGGACTTATTTTCCATGTTAGCATAGTTATATTTGAGTTGTTAGGGCAGGAGAGCACTGAGCTGTCACCTGCAGTCACTGATACTTCGTTGTTCCCTGAAGGAGAGAAGGAAAGAGAAGGACGTGAGAATGTGCCAGGAGATATCATGGCCTCAGAGTTGTGATCTGTACTTCAAAGGGAAATATCTGCCCTGGTACAGGTGAACATGAGGCCCTGTCTGTGCCAGCCCAAGAACTGCATCTCTCTTCTTAAATGGGAAAATATTTCCAAATTCATGGCTGTGTTCACATACATTTGGCCTTGTTTTCAATCTCTCCCTAAGGCAGTGGATAAATGACATGACTGGGAAGCAGAATCTGAATGAGCTTCAGAGCCCCTTTCTTTGGGGAGATCTCCCAGCTTGCTTTTCCCTCAGCATCACCGCCTAGTACAGCAGGAAAATGAATGTCTGGAGACATTAATATTCTGTGATTCACCCTTCTTTTGTTCTGGACATAAGCCACCCTCCAACTCAGGTCAAGCATGGGAGGCAATTTCTGCCCTGCCACTCCAAAGGTTATATGAACCAATTTCCCTGATTATACTGGTGACAGTTAAAATAATTGAGGAGTATGGCATTCCACTGGAAAGGATGCATTCCTGTTTCCTATTAGATGAAGAGATTTCCAAGAGACTCAAGATCACTCCTCTGTGACCTGCCTCACCTGTGCTAACAAAAACAAACAAAAAAACAATTGGGAATTTGCAAAATTAAAGTAGATGAGGGAGAGGGCAGGAAGTATTACAGCTGCATTTGCAGATCCCGTATTTTTGACATTAACTCTGGTGAGTATTCAGCTGGAGAGGGGAAAGAACCTTTGCATTAAGTCTTATTAAAACTTTCACCTGAACCTATTGTCAGAAAATCCCAGTATACTTCATTTGTCAGGAAAAGTCACTGATCCCTAAGAGTAAAGTTTGACATAGTGCTCGGACTAATCATAAAACCTCCTATCAGTTGTGGTTTTAATAAATTTTTTAATTATAATGAAAAATATTGTACTCCATGAAAATCATTACCAGTTTCCATCAAATCATTGAAAAGCCCAAGTTCCGCATCTTAGTGGTTGACAACAGAAAAAAATCAATTTGCAGCTAGAAATGTTTTGATTTGCAGGTTATTGGTTTTCTATCAAAAAGCCCCTTCAGCAATTTGTAAAGATCCCTTCCACTAGACTTTTCCTTCCCAAAGAAGGGAAAACATCCCCCTGATACAGTCTTTTCCTTCTCTGCCCTCAACAGAGACTTGATACCAAAGTAGAATCAGAAGTACCTGTAGCGCCTGTGACCGCAGTGATGGTGAGAAGGACAATGGTGTAAATGGCCTTGCTGACAACTTGCAAAAAAGTAGGTCTTGCTTTTGGGGGTGATGGGGGTTCCTTGCCCCATCTAGCTTGCTGTGAGCTCCCCAGCATGCCCTGCCAGTGATCCTGCAGCAAGTCTCTGCTCTTCCTCCCCTCCTGCACAGTGCAGCTACAAAGAGATGGTTCTTCTTCCTAGCATGAAGCTTTCTCTGATGACAGTTGATGAACAGAGAGGAAATGCTTTTAGTATTTGCATTTGGACCAATGGCCTTCCGTCTAATGTTACTGTGGGAGGACAAACTCTACAGCAGAACTTGCACAAATCCTAAGACCTGTGATTTTTTAATATCTGATCTCATTAACAAAATGTTTGACACAAGACTGTCATCTCCCATTAGACAGGTTTATTGGCACAAATCAATTATGGTATCTGGCAGCTCAAGTTAGGGGCCTCAGAAGAGGGATGAGGAATAACGAAAACCCTGGGCAGTTATACTTGTACAATGTGAAGTCCCCATCCCTCACTTGACAGTCTCAACAGCAGTATTTGGGTCTGGGGTCTTCTCACTCTTCACTGGCTCAGTGTTTCCTTACAAAGTGGTTGCTACATGGTCGTCTTCACATCCTCTCAGGTCGGTTTTGGTGGGGGTTTTGGTCAGTTCCATAGTCCATATTGTAACATGGTTGTTACAGTTCATATCACAGAATCATTTAGGTTGGAAAAGACCCCCAAGATCTTGAAGTCCAACCTTTGACTGATCTCTACCTTATCAACGAGACCATGGCACAAAGTGCCATATCCAGTTGTTTCTTAAACACCTCCAGGGACTGTGACTCCACTGCTTCCCTGGACAGTTCAATGTTTATTCACACTTTCATTGAAGAAATTCTTCCTGATGTCCAACCTGAACCTCCCCTGGCACAGCATGAGGCTGTGTCCTCTCATCCTGACACTAGTTACCTAGGAGAAGAGACCGACATCTACCTGGCTACAATCTCCTTTTAGGGAGTTGTGGAGGGTGACAAGGTCCCCACCAAGCATCCTCTTCTCCAGGTTAAACTCCCCTAGCTCCCTCAGCTGCTCTTCATATGACATATTCTCTAGACCCTTCACTGGCTTTGTTGCCCAGCTCTGGACACACTCCAGCACACGATATTAGATCTTCACTCTAGCAATTAATTTTTAAGTAATATTTAGGCAACTTGCTTTATTATTAATTTTCAAGCTGTTAACTTCAAGTTTCATATAATCCATTTTTGACTTGTACAACATAACTGTATAGTTTAGATAAAGTTGAATTTGCAGCCTGTCAATTCTAGCTTCTTATTTCAAGCAAGCACTTAGCTACTTTCAAATAACATAAAATTTCAACACTTGCAGTGAGAATTTTAACATTAGGAACTCTCTGCCTGCAACTACAGTCACAGCAGATTTATGTATTTCCAGGGCTGTGTGAAATGTAGCTGGAAAGGCTTCTTCATTTCTGGGGTCAAATAGATGCCAGACATCCATGAATGGGGGGAATTACATCCCAAATAATGAGTGCCATTTAACTGAGAAGAGGCATAGCACCCATGAATGACTCAAAGGAAAAGCTGGGTGAGTTCAAAAACAACGTTAGGCAATCTATTATAAGATTATCTCTATTATCTCTATTATATTCAATATAAGAAGTTCACACTTCTTGTATTCAAAAAAGACAGCAGCAGCAATGTAGTTAAATCCTCATGTCTGCTGGCTGTTGTGGCTGCAGTTACCCTTTCCAAAAAGTCACTTTGTCAAACAATTTCACACAGCTACCTGCACCTTGGTCAGTGCAGCTTCTGCTTCAGCACCGTGTGGTTTGGCTGTTCAGTGCAACAACCTATCTCAGGTTTAGAGGCAGGTCCAAGATGCAAAGATCACATCTCGATCTCTGTGGTGGGAGACATACCGTAGTTTCAGCCATATAGTCTGTGGGTAAGGTAGTTCAGCACTAAATGGCAGAGGGAACAAGTCACGAAAATCAGAAGCTTTCAGGGTCCCAAACACTGCGCATTTAATTGGGAGCAATGCACCTAGGCACCTGGAAGAATCTGGGGCCATTTTAGAAAGTAAGACAGGAGAACTGATAAACAGGCAGAATTCCTTACAGCAGGTGATACAACCTAGTCCACTTATCTTTGGGGTAAACCCTTGTGCTTTTGGGTTTGGGGTTTTTTTGCTAAAGATTCTGCCTAGTCTCTGATACTCAAAGTGATGGCTGGAAAATAATTTTCTTATTTCTTTAATAAGCCTTTTTAGATTTTGAGTTTTTGGATTACAGTCTGGCCACAACATAGCAACTTACTGCATGACTGTGAAGAATGGAAAGGTTTTATATGGCAAATTTGGCAGGGGGAGGACTGATGTATGGTTTTTTTGGTTTTGGAAGACCAGACTCTCAGTGTGACACCAGAGCTGGAGCCAGACAGCATGGCAGTACTGTGGCAAGAGAACCGCTGCTGTGCCCCAGGCAGCTGATCCAAGCTGATCCAGGTCCTGCTGGACTGGTTTGTTCTCCATCCACCTCCATCACAGACCTGTGGAGCTGGTTTTAAGTGTCCTTCACTGTTAGATTGCTTCCACCTCAGCTCAGAAGGCTTCTGTGTTTTGAGACCCTGTTTTACTTGAAGTCATAGATCATCATGAATGACTGCAGGACATCCTGTTTTACTTTATCTTGTTTCTTGCTTGCTACCTTACTTTTTTTAGCCATTCTGCAAGACCCCTATACAGGGTTCTACATGTCCATCATACCCCTAACAGAGGGACTTAGCCTCCCCCTTTTGCCCCTGTTACAGACATACCAAGTGCTGCTTTTTAGCTATCCTTCTGCTACGTGGCTGCTCAGTTGTTATTAATGGTTCAGCCCCTGGAAGAGCAGAGTTTTGCAAAAATTTGCTTCATGCTGCTGCTGCTGCTGCTGCTGCTGCTGCTGCTGCTGCTGCTGCTGTGCAGTCCCTCACTGAGGGCTTTTGTCAGGGTCCAGGCTCTAGCTGTGCTTTTCTCTCCATCTCCTGCTCACCTTGAAAAGTTGATTTTTGATTGGGTTTTTTTTGGGGTTTTGTTTCTACTAGTTAAAAAACACCAAACATTTTACTTACTTTCAGAGATGTTCATTGTTTTTTTTTTTCTAGTATTGATGTGGTAAGTTTGGGTTAACTTTTAAGGAAAGTGTTTTAATTCCTGAACTAGGGCACTTCCTTTGGGGAGTGAAAAGGAAGGCATTTGCAGAAACTATTACTGGATTTATAAATTATCAAATAAACACTTTGCCTGCATCAGAAATGCTTTTGGTCCAGATCATTAAAGAACACTGTAGTGTAAGCAAATGTGTTGTAGATCTGCAAGGGACAGAATGAGACCGTACCCACCAGCCCTTACAGCCTAAATTCAGAACTGTGGCTACATGAGCCATCAGTGCCCCTGAACTGTGGTTGCGTGACAGTTTTTGGATGCTATGCCCACAAAAACTTCAGCATGCTGAATAGGGTAACCTTAAACAGATGAGGTAATAAGATTACATTTCTAGATGATTATTATAAACAAAACAAAAGGTTTGTTGTGGCGTCTCAGTCATGCAACACTAGGTTCCTGCATAAGCTGGTACTTTGCTTGGAAATTTCTATTGTTTGAGCCTTTTGTTCGAGCCTACTGTTGGAGCCTTTTTCA
The DNA here is from genome assembly GCA_036023395.1 of Myiotriccus ornatus. NCBI lineage: Eukaryota > Metazoa > Chordata > Aves > Passeriformes > Tyrannidae > Myiotriccus > Myiotriccus ornatus. The sequence goes on from JAYRBT010000001.1 coordinate 21,636,214, forward strand.
TGCCATTCCACTGTTTTGGAACAGACATGGATTGTATGAAGATAGGAGCTCTGCTGATAAACCTGGTTAAGAACGTGGAGTACAGAAGTGTTCTCACATAGCTTTGTTCGATGTTCTGAATGTCTGCAATAAAATCACTGTATGATGTGAGGCATAACAAGTCTGGAAAGGAAACACATGGCACTGTCCTCCTCCATACCAATTCCTTTATTTCAAGATTTACCTGCTGCTTCCCTGGTCATGGTCATAGCCATAGCAACCAGCACTAAGAAAGCAAAAGTTTGTCTCAAGTCAGTTCTTGATGCAGTGGTTATATGATCCCCATCCCATATGTACCAATCTTAAGGAGTTTTTCCATTTGAGTATCCTCACCAGTCAGTGTTACTGGCACTACTTTAATTTTTCAGCCTAGATTCAAGGACTTTCTAATTGCTTTAGTACACTTGAGACACAGAAATTCCTTCTCTTCTGCACACTCACACCGCTGTGTCCTGTGCTACTCACCAAGACCAACTCTGAGAAAATGGATGACGTACTTCTGTTTTCATCTCTTTGCTTGAAAGCCTGAAGTGCAAAACCAAATGCTGCAGCACAGGTCAGATCAGATGCAAATAGAAAAAATCAATAAAATTTAAGATGAATACTGAAAAGAGAATTTCAGCTCTATAAAACCAGTAGAAACTACTTTTCAACTGGGACCAGCAATATTGGCTGCCACATGGACAATAATCCCTCTGTCCTCCATTACTTTACTCCAGAACCTTCAAAAGCCTTTCCCACTAACAAGTATAATGAGTATTTTAATTCTTTAACTACTTTTTTTTTTGGTGTCTCAGAATATCCAGCCCTTGAGAGGTTTGTGGCCTTGAATTCCTTATCGGGGATAGAGACACTTCTCTACCACCCTCCCCCCCGCCCCTCCCCCAGTAGAATAGTTTGCATAGAGGAAAATCAGGTTTCTTAGTATTTTATACATACATTTAGCCTTTAAAACTGCATATCCTAGTAACTCAAGTTCCTAAACCACTTCCCAAATGAAAAGAACATAAGATGTATTTAAGGGCAAGCACGGATTTGGACGCAGTCAGCAGTGCTCTTACTGTCACCAAAAAAAGTAGTCAGGTTGGTGCATGTGCTCTGTCCTTTCCAACGTGCTTCCTGGTGACAATATTTGGTCTGAGTTTCTCTTTCTAGAAATGAAACTCAGGAGCTCAGCTGGTTTTAGTTCACAGGACCCAAACTGACCGTCCCAAATACACAAGAGGCCCTCACTGCTCTCACAGAATTCCATCTCCAGCTGGTCTTACAGATACCCCTCTCTGAGAGGTATCTGAAATGAATGATGGTTTGAACTGTCTCACGATGCTGGGATCAGACCAGACAAGACAACTAGTGTTACCACTTCCTTCCAGCTCCACGCTCTTGGCCATTGTTTGGGATTTAGGTCAGTGTCAATGGTTATAGATCCCTCTTTCAAACTCCAGAGGAATGATTGTCAGAGTTTTTAATGTGGACTAAATTTGCAGTCATTCCCTAACATTTGAACTACTTAACCAACAACTGAAAAGAGACATCTGCTGTCACAGACATAAGGCATAGGCAATGTCAGTCAGAATGCCTAATGTCTGGCAATAACATGCAAAATAGAAAACAGTTTTTTGAGGAGATACAAAGCAGGCTTAAATGTTGCTAATTTGCCAGCTCTGTACACAGTAACCTGCCATTTTCCATCTTCATACTCTGTCCTAGAAAACCTTGACTGCAATTTAGTCCAGGAAAAAAACAAACCACCTTCCACTGAAATGCACATTTCTGTACTTCAGGTTTTGGATGTGGGTTTACTGGATGCTCTTGTTTATTCCACCCATTGCTATAATTACAAGTATTCAGAAGGTCCTATACCATCTTAATTTGTTCCTGCCACTACGACAGTAGTCACATTAAAAAGGGAGACTTAACAGTGGTTGGGGCACTAGCCTGTGAACTGGGCACCTCTGTTCCCATCACTGCACCTGTTGTTAAATGGCCCAGTTGGTTCTCTGCTGCCTTCCCTCCTGTCTCTGGCTGGCTGATCTGGGTGTAAGGTGCTGGAGAACACGTGCCTGGTAAGGGTAACTAGTGCAGGGTGATTTGAAGCAGGCAAGTCTGCTGCCTTCAGCAGTGAGCTGGGTGGGACTACAAAAGTAGCACTTGCTCTGTTTTGCATGTCATGGTTTGGCATAGAAATATGGAAATCTGCCTGCTGGAATGGTTATGGATGTATCTCTGGACAGTGTGGTTTTGCTGGTACCAGACTCACCACGGATTTCAATTAAATTAGGTTTCTACATTACCACTAAAAAGCCCCCCCCAAAAAAACAATTAGCAGTGTTCCTGAAGTAATTCTTGAAAGGTTTTGCTTTTTTTCTCTACATTTGTCTCTGATTATTTGCACCACTGGGGTGACAGGAGAGAGGCCTGCTCTGTAGATTCCAAATTGGTTGGAACCGAGTAAAGGGCATTTGTAGATTTATTTGGGAGCACTCTTCTAAGCATGCATGTGGCAGCCAGTGATTGTGGTCTGTCCTGAGCTATGCACATCTGAGCTCTGTCTTGCTGTGAAACAAAGCAGATTTTAAGAGGATTTGATTTACAGGACTGAAGGAGAATACAGGGGTTTTTTTTCCCTTGGTTTATGCAGTTAGCCTCTCACCATTAACTGCTTTCACTGATCATAAATTTGAGAAGCAGCATTTCCGTAGTTTGTCTTACTACAAAATATTTGAAGCTTTCTCTGAGAGACATGTATGTTGCTGGCTGGCCTTTTCCTAAGGGATGGACCTTCCCTCCCTACAGCTTTGTAACTGAGCTCAATACAAAGAAAGTAGGATATAGCCTCTGTTATCTCCTAACAGTCCTTCCTGGACTTAAATCTACTCATTGTAATAATTAAACTATTCAGAATTATAGCACTTTAAAACAGAAGTCTGTCACTGTAAAAGAAAAAGCCGTCTCTGTCTCAAAGAAAAGGCAGCGTTCCCCAGGACCCCCAGGCTTGCCTGGCTGTAAGGCCAACATCAGGATATTTTTATATATTACTTTAATAAAGACACTGATAGGGGTTTACTTTCATGTGATGGTGCTAAAATTCAGTACTTCTTTGAAGCGGAAGTGTTTCAAGGTCATACATTTATTTCTGTTGCTTTTGTAGCCCTATGAACTGCAGTCATAGAGAAATATAATGTAAAAAGCTCTGTGGTTTTTTAAAATATGAAAACAGCACTCTGATACATATCAATTAAGCAGTAAAACTTTGCAGGTTTTCTTACTATAGTGTGAACACAGGTGGCAACAGTTTTGTGGTTAGCTTGGTTTCGTTTATTTTATCCAAAATAGAACTGACCTCTATATAGCTTAATTTAAACAGAAATTACTGTGGGTTTTTTTAATTTCTTAATTTTTTTACTAATCAGGATAGCTCTTGGAAAACTGATGGCTGCAGCAGGGAGCCAGATAATGCTGCAGGACTGGGTTGTTTTGCCCCGTTCTGTGGCCAAACAGAGCATAAGTGCACAGAGCCCTCAGCAGCTCAGAGGTGTTGTTGGGCTTGGCCTGAGTCTCTAAGAACACAGATAAGAAGATCCAAAACTAAACAGATGACAAAAACTCAGATGAGCTGTTGACTTCCTCAAAGGCAGAGAGAGCCTGCAAAGAGGCTTTGATAAATTAGAGGGCTGGGCAATCACCAACCATACGAAGTTTAACAAGGGAAAGTGCCAGATTCTGCACCTGGGATGGGGCAACCCTGGATGTTCATACAGACTGGGAATGAGCTGTTGGAAAGCAGTGACACAGAAAGGGACCTAGGAGTCCTGGTCAACAGCAAGTTGAATATGAGTCAGCAGTGCCCTGGCAGCCAGGAGGGCCAACCATGTCCTGGGGGGCATCAGGCAAAGCATCGCCAGCCGGTCGAGGGAGGGGATTGTCCCGCTCTGCTCTGACCTGGGGCAGCCTCACCTTGAATACTGTGAGCGGTTTTGGGCACCACAATATAAGAATATAAAGCTATTAGAGAGTGTCCAAAGGAGGGCAATGAAGATGGTGGAGGGTCTGGAGGGGAAGCCATTCAAGGAGTAGCTGAGGTCACTTGGTCTGTTCAGCCTGAAGCAGACTGAGGGGAGACCTCAGTCTTCAACATCCCCATAAGGGGAAGTGGATTGGCTGGCACAGATCTCTTCTCTGTGGTAACCAGTGACAGGATCCGTGGGAATGGCTTGAAGTTGTGTCAGGGAAGGTTTGGGTTGGATATTACAAAAAGGGTTTTCACCCAGAGGGTGGCTGGGCACTGCAACAGGCTCCCCAATGAAGTGGTCCCAGCATCAAGCCTGATAGAGATGAAAAGCGCTTGGACAATGCTCTCGGGCACATGGTGTGATTCTTGGGGCTGTCCTGTGCAGGGCAAGGAGCTGGACACCATGGTTCTTGAGGGTCCCTTCCAACTCTGCACATCCGCCGCCGAGCCGAGCCCTGACAGCACCGGGCCGGGCGGGGGCACCCAAGATACCGCGCCCGCCCCATTATCCCTCTGTCCCGCCCCGCTATCCCGCCGTCCCTCCCACCGCCTTCCGGGCCCGGCCGGGTCCCTCCTGCAGCTGCCGGGATGCAGCTGCCGCGGGTGGGCGGCGTGGCGGGCCGGGTCCCGCCGGCGCTGGCTGCCCTGTCCCAGGTGCTGCGGCTGGAGCGGAGCCGCCGCACCGGGATCATGTTCCCGCTGCAGAAGCTGGAGCGGTACCTGGCGCCCGGCACCGACACGGCGGGGTTCCACATCTTCGAGCCCGAGCTGGGCGCCCTGCAGCGCGCCGAGGAGCTCTTCAGGTCCGGCCCGGGCCACCCCATCGACTACGTGAGCTCCGCCGTCCGCATGGACCATGCCCCGCCGCCCGCCCTGCCCGAGGTCAGGGCTGCGCTGCCCCCCGGCCGTGACCCTGCTGGGACAGCGGCTCCCCCTCCGCCCGGGCCGCCCTGGGCCGGGCTGAGCTGCTGGGGCGAAGGGTGTTGGCACTGGTTGTGTAGCGCTGGGGGCGGCAGGGTCAGAGCACTGCGCACAGTGCGTGCTGCACTTGCTGCTGCTGCTTTAAAATAGTTTATTTGTTGTTGCTCCCCGTTGTGCAGCCCAGCGGCCTGGCGTGCTCGTGGCACTGCTCGCTGCTGACCCCAGGCACTGGCACCGAGGGCTGGGAAATGACCAGGACTGGCTGTAGAGGGAGAGGGTGCCCCTTGTCCCGGAACATTGAAGGCAGGTGTCCATGTGCCCTCTCTGCCTCTCCCTCTGCAGGTGTGCTTCATCGGCCGAAGCAATGTGGGGAAATCATCTTTAATCCGGGCCTTGTTTTCACTGGCTCCAGAAGTGGAGGTCAGAGTGTCAAAAACTCCGGTGAGTGACTTTTTTTACTTCGCTCCGTCTTTGTCAGAAACTGGTGCCAGGCCAGAGAGTAGGGCTGAGAAGGGTGAGAGGGGACAAGCTCCTGGGTAACCTGAAGCAGCAGGAGAATGTGCCAGCTGTGGTGGCCACCAGCTCATGGCTGGCAATGGCAGGAAGAGGCAGAAAGAGCCCAGCTTAGCTCTTCAGCCAGGCCTGGCACATGTGCCAGACAGAGGAGTTGCACAGCTTGAGCAGATGTGCTGTTAAGTCCTTTGAGAATAAGCTGAGACACCCGTGAAAGGTATTTTTAGTCTGGTTTATGGATAGAGCCATGTAGGATTGCTACAAGGGTAGGAGACTGGGCAGCTTAAAGCAACAGTAGCATTTTGGGGCAGCAGGGGCATGGAATAGAGACGTTTTGTGGGGCATCTCCTAGTACACTGCTTAGAGCAGCTTTTTAAAACCACTGCCTTCCCTCATCTTGCCTAAATCCTCTTCTCAGGGCCACACCAAGAAGATGAATTTCTTCAAAGTAGGGAAGTACTTTACTCTGGTGGATATGCCAGGATACGGCTACCGTGCCCCGCAAGACTTTGTGGAGATGGTGGAGGCTTATCTGCAGGAACGGCGCAAGTAAGGGACTTAGCTGTACCTCCACAGCGGTGAAAGCCAGATGTCTATATACACTGTCATATAATTAGGTGAAAAAATAAAGAGGGGTAGGTGCTTCCAGGGTAGTATTGGTTATTTCTGACATAATTTCCCTGAGAGCTTCCGCAGTGTCATTCGCTCATGCTCAGATCAAAACAGCAGAAAAAACTGAGGTGCTGCTCCATGCTGACCTTCATCTTCCATGCATGGCTTTTCTTGACTCTTCCCAGATCCCACTTTTTTGTTTCTCCTTATGAATTTGGAAGTAGCAGAGCGGGCATGAAATAATGGTGGCAATTACTGTTGCTTGTCATTCTGGCAGCTTGAAGAGGACTTTTCTGTTAGTTGATGGTGTAGTTGGACTCCAGAAAACAGATCATATTGCAGTGGATATGCTGGAAGAGTTTGGGATTCCTTATGTGGTAAGTAATGCTGCTTTCTTGGGTTGGTTATAAAGTATGGGTAATCTTTAAGGGTGTGTACCCTCTACTGAGTTTATGCAGGTTATGAGCTTATAGGTTGTTCTATCCAGGCAGTAAGCCCCCCTCTTTTATTCTTAGTAATATATGCCTAAAATATGTTGAGTGAGGCAAGTGGGATTTAAGGGTTTTTTTGCTTTGTTTATTAAATGAATACTCTTATTCCAGTTCTCAGCTTGAGGAGCTTGAAAATGCCTGCTCTTTATGCAGGCTATAGAAGTGTTTTGGTGAACTGCGTTAGACAATTTTTCCCCCTAGATTTGACCCAGAGCTTTCAGTCTGCCTTGCAGGATGGTCCAGGACTCTTACAGATGTTCCACACTAGCAGTAAAATAATCTTATTTTCCTCTTTTAATCTTCCCTTTCTGGATCCATGCAGATGGTGTTAACCAAAATTGACCGAGCTCCCCGGGGACTGTTGTTAAAGAATGTACTGGGGATCCAGGAGTTTGTCAAGGAGAAGACTCAGGGATGCTTTCCTCAACTGTTCCTGGTCAGGTAAAGTTCTGCGGCACTGCTGCTGTTTCCTTTTGGGTGATAAGTTCAGTAGGGCAAGCTAAGCTGAAATGAGTTTATCCACTTTAGAGGCAGCCCCTCTCTATGCACCAAGGGTGGAGGGTGGGCTGCTGATGCGGAAACGTCCCTTTTCTTCTTCCCCCTCCTCTGCAGAGTTGTTTTCAAGGTTGCTTCTTCCTTTGGCATTTCTTGGAGGTGGGCAGCAGTCCTGGTGCTGGATGTTAGCAGGCTTTGCCATTCTGCTTGGAGTTCTGGTAACAATAGCAGCTGTAATTGTTGCATTAGGGAGTCGAACTCCAGGCTCATACCAAACTGTACTGCATTGTGGGAGATGTAATTGAACACAGCCACTGGCTGTTTGCTTGTATTACTCCAAGACGCAGCATTATCTGGCACGAAACATCCATGCCTCTGTTTCCACAGTTCTGTGGAGTTTTCAGGAGTTCACTTGCTAAGGTGTTTTGTAGCCCACGTCACTGGAAACCTACCTGCTGTAGAGACCAGCTGAAAAGACTGACTCCTGATCTGCTCAGCTCATCCAGAACAAAAGGTCTGGGTTTTTTTGTTGTAAATAACCCAAGGTACTAGAAATTAATTAGGATAAATTAATATATGTAAAACTAAGCTTTTTGCTTATTGAGTTGGTCAGTTCAGGAAGTTTGCAGTGTGAGTGAATCCAGGTTGTTATAAAACTGTTTTATGAAACCTACATGATTATGCAGAGAACTTCCAAAGAGAAGCGAAGTTTTAATACAGCATTTCCTCTCCCTCCACTGAAATGTTTAAAAAGATACCACTGCATGCCTAAATTCCGCTATCATTAGGATATAGAGATAGTCTAGTACTATCTTTAACAAAGAGGAATTTAGTTTAGAACAGAAAAACTATAGCCCTAACATTAAGCAAACTGTACTTGCCCAGTTGAACTGAATGGTACACAGGAGTTTAATTCTCTCAGCTAGGGTTAGGATTAGGATAGCAGGAGCCAAAAGCTACCACTTGTACAACTCTCCTGCTCTAAGGCCATCTAGAGTGGAAATAGCCAACATACTGCCTGTGAAGGTGTGTTTAACTTCTTGTATGTTTTACTTTTGTAACTTTCTGTGTTCTGCGTTCAGTAGGTGCAGCGAAATCGCATGCCTTGCTTGCATACATCGAGTTGTCCCTGTGTGAAGGAAAGGACACATCTTCAATGGAGTCCACTTTTCGATCACTGTTGGCTTGAAACAGTGGAATGGAAGACTGACATCTAGAGGAACCCTCTTCTTCTGTACATTATCGTCAGTCAGTGCTGCATTTACCTTCTGTTCTCGATCCGGCATGAAGTTCTGCAGCTGCAGTCGGATGAATTGCGAGATCTGAGACCTATCGTCCATTATCTGTGTCTGTTCTACCCTGGCAGTTTAAGCACAGTACTGATGTGTCCCATACTCTTTAAGCATGCTGTAGCAGCTCGGAGAACTGTGTGCCACACCAGCTGTGCCTGGCTAAGAGCTCCTGAAACTGTGCAGTTACAAGGTATAGAGTCAGACAGAAGGAGAGCTGTCAATAGCAGCAGTCATGCAGGAGAACTTAGACCGAAGGTATTAAGTGCCTGTGTCAAACTCTGGCACTCAGACTTTGTCATGTCTTGACGTGGCCAAGTATGGGTGTGCAGTTGTCAAAGTTATTTACATTAAGTGTTTAAACCTCATGACAGTTTTTTCTAAACCACTCTGAGGGTGAGAAGGTGACATTTATAACCCCTTCATTATGTAACTTCTTGTAACTCTCAGACTAAATGTGAGGTGAGGTTTGTTTTCAACGCTCATGTAAGAAGTGGGGAACATGATAAATTCAGTGGAAAGACATGGCTCTCTAGCTTCTGCATTTTAACAGTAATCAAACCTGTAAATCTCTTAATATGTTACCTCTAATCCCAAAGTGTTACAGAGCAAACCAGCCCAGGGGATGCATGATCCTAGGGGAAGTGCAGTAGTATCTAGACAGATGGAACAGGTGAAAGTGAACACTTCAGGAAAAATTCTTTCTTAATATCTTAAAAACAGGATTTTTGAAAAGCGTCAGTCTTGTCATGGCTGTCATTTTCAAAGCCTCACCTATTGATTGGAGAGCCTCTGAAAATAACCCTGTATGTGTAAAAAAGTGCGGTTCTGGTTTTAGCCTCTTCTAAACAAAACCCCTTACAGTGCTAGCAAAAAGGGGCAGGCAACTCAGGAAGTGTTTAAGGATGTCATTAGATCATGCAGAAAGATATTAGAAAGGTGAAAGCTCAATTAGAACTTAATCTGGCCGCTTTTGTAAAGAATAATAAAAGTTATTTTTATAAATAGATTAATAGCAAAAAGAGGGGCAAGGAAAACCTCCATTCTTTATTGGACGTGAGGGGAGAATACAGTTACCAAAGACGGCTGAGGTACTTAACACCTTCTTTGGGTCAGTTTTCAAAAATAAGACAGATCATCTTCAGGACAGCTGGCCTCCTGAGCTGGTAGATAGGGACAAGGAGCAGAATAGCTCCTGTAATCCAGGAGAATAGAACAGAATCATGACTTGGAAATTAAAATGCAATGTGATCATAGAATAGAATCATAGAATGGATTGAGTTGGAAAAGACCTCCAAGATCATCAAGTCCAACCCCTGATCCAACTCCAATTACTGTATCATGGCACTAAGGGCCA